>SNVD02008882.1:0-34279 GCA_013180625.2 Boswellia sacra | reverse complement strand
TTTAAAATTATAAAGTACGGATGACTAGACTTTGGGCGTTGATGCTCCTAAATGTGCCTGCTGATATCCGAGGGCTTATCGAAGCCAAGGTGAGATTGTCCGGTGAGCCGGACATTAAACTCGCAAAATACATGCCTGGTCGAGGAAAGAGCTACTACGCCAAGAGGCGAAGAGCGAAAAGGTTACAAGTATGTTATAAATGTGCTAGATGGAATTGTAACCGGACTTGTCGTTCATTAGGTTTTGCGTCCAGGAATAGAGAAGATAAACTTTCATTTATTAAGAATGGTTTGAGTAATGAGTCGCCGGATAATGTTTTGTTAACTCTCGAGTCACATTCTTGTGGACTTGTTCAGCGTGAATTGCTTAATCTATGGACACAATTCGTGATGAATTGCAGTGTTATAGTCTAGGGAATCTAACTAAAAATGACCCTGTTTGCCAGTTTATAAGAAAACTGGATGGGAAGCAAATCCCCGACTCATAGAAGGCGTTTCAGCCGTTAATGGACGTAAAAACAGAGGAAGATGTGAGCCACAATCACAACTACTTGTATATTTGAATGTGTGTTGTTGTCGAATTTTATTTTTTTCTTGTTTCGTTTGATCTAATTATCAATGTTGTTTGTGTTGTTGTTGTTTGTTGATTTTGTTTGTTTTAATTTCAAGTTTTCTTTTTGACAAACCAGATGACTACCCCATGATATAAGCACACGTGGAAGACAAGTGTGGAGGTTTTGTCAACATCCGCCGAAAGTATATCTTTACTTTTCATGCTTCACGTGGGAGACAAGTGTGGCGGTTTTTTTCAAACCCCACCGAAAGGTTATCTCCATTTTTCATGCACACGTGGGCGACAAGTGTGGAGGTTTTGTCAAACCCCACCGAAAGCATATCTATTTTTTCAAATCTCGGGGTGATAAATCTGCATCGAGCAACCCCTACCGAAATTATGTCCCCATGTGTCAAATTTGAGAGTTTTACGTGTGTATATATCCATTCTCCATTTTTCAAATGTCATTATTATAACCTGTCTTACACTTGAAAAGCATATTACCTAACGTGCATCATTGTCTTACACAAGGTTAGAGCACTTGTAGAAATGGAGAAAACACCAATTCGGCGAATCCAAAATATATGCGTATTTTGTGGATCGCAATTTGGTAAAGATGGAGAGTTTACAACAGCAGCTCTTGATCTTGGGAGGACATTAGCTGCGAGAGGTATTCATTTGATTTATGGAGGGGGTAGTCTTGGGCTAATGGGATGTGTGTCAACAGCTGCATCCCTAGGAGGGAGCAAAGTTCTTGGCATTATCCCTAAACCATTAGCTGTGCGAGATATCATAGGCAACACAATCGGGGAAGAGTTACAAGTCTCTAGCATGCATGAGCGTATTGCAGATATGATTGTTAAGTCCGATGCATTTATAGCTTTATCCGGTGGTTATGGCACATTAGAGGAGATATTTCAAATCACCTCTTGGGCACAGCTAAACATCCATAAAAAACCCATTGGTTTGTTAAATGTCAATAATTTTTTTGATGGTTTGTTGTCTTTTCTTGATCAAGCTGTAGAAAAAAATTTTATCTCACCATCAGCGAGGCAAATCCTTGTTACAGCTTCAACGGCAGGGGAGTTAATTGACAAACTACAAGAATTCGTCTATTCGCCTGATCCAACAACAGCTCGGATTGATTGGTTTGGAGAAGGCAATAAGAGGCGTAAACTGGATTTAACACTCCATCTGTAATCTCTATTTGCTGGTTTGCTTCGTTTTTGTTTGCTTTCTTTTTATTGTGTTTATTTGAAGTTTTTCATGTTATTTATTTTGAGATTTTTCAGGTTGTTTCTTTCCTCCCAGGTAATATTTTCTAATCTTGGTTTTTAAAGTGGTGGCTTAAAAAGTTTAAGTCCTCTTGAAACGCATTATGGATCTCTTTAATCTATAATGGCTGAATAAGGAGGCTAACTTCTAAACTTTTTAGACCCATTCTAACTGACTTGTTTTTGTTTGCTGGCTTGTTGGACTTTGTTATTTTATGAGTAAGTTTAGTTTTATGTAATTTAGAAGTTGTTATGTGTTTTTTGTCTTTATCAGTTTCGATTAAAAAAAATTGTGGAAAAAGTTGAGAATGGCAGAATATGGGGTTTTCTTTAACCCTTGAAACGCATTCTCTCGACATAAATCTGTAGTTTGTCTATTTCATGTTGTTTGAAGTGTCTTGTATCTTGTTTTGTTCTTTCATAATAAAGGTATATTGGCTGGAAACCTTAAGTCTGCGGGCTACTGGTCCTAAGGATTGTTGAAATATACAATCTTGACTCAGGTGTAACAACGCCACGTACCTCTTTTCTTGCATTTTGTGGGTCGATGATAAGGTAATGATTGAATTAAGAATAACTCTTGGAAAATGATAAATGATGCATGGATCTGTGTGCTTGAAATGTTTATTGGTTTTCGCTTTGCCTTTGATTCCTTGTGCAAACATTGAGCACTGAGCTATTATCACTGAGTTAATTGTTTACTTAGAGAAAGTTTATGTAATTTAAGTGTTTCTTCAGATTTCAATGAATTCTAGAACTTGTTTGATGGTCACTCGAGGCGAAATCCTAGACTATGCAACATTAGGGAAATGATTTAGGCCATCTTTGGACCGTTTGAGCCTTAAGAGCCAACCTTGACTAAAATGATCCCTAGTTACCCCTTTGAGCCTCTGTAAACCTTTTTCTTTGTCAACTCACTAAAAGATTTCCTAACCTCAATTGAATTTGTTCCAAACAGTTTATCCCTTACCTATGAGCATGTAAATCATTCGCAATTACATTTTGAGCTGTGTTCTGGTTTTGGGAAGTTAGAGGAGGTTGGATTGTGCCATGAGCAATGCAAGTGAGTTTTATTATGTTTGTAAAAAAAAAAAAGAGAAAAAAAATCTGTACTTATCTTCCACGTACTTAAACATTGAGGACAATGTATTGTTTAAGTGTGGGGGAGTGGAATTGCAGTTACAAAAAAAAAGAAAAGAAAAAGAAAAGAAAAAGAGTTCTATACCCTTGGGTATTCTTAAAAAGAATGAAACAACAAAGTGTGGGGGTGTAGTTTCTTTTGTTTTCTACAAAAAAAAAGAAGAAGAAGAGAAGAGAAAAAAAAGAAGATTGAGTGTTCTAAATAAGTTTGGGGGAGTAACCTGGTGAATTAAAATAAAGTTGTGTTATAGGGTGAGCTCTACATAATCTTGAATGATTTATGTGTTTGTGGGTGATTTGAGCCAAATTATTATCCTTGATCATACCTTCACCCAAGCCAAACGTTACAAGCTTAATAAAGTCTTACTTGATCCTTGGTGTTGTACATGTCTACATTAGTGGAGAGTGACTTGAAAAGCAAGCCTATGGAGTTCATTTATACACACATCTTTAATATTAAATATGATTCATTTTTATCCATAAACTCATCCGGGTTACAAGTAATTAGGCGAGAATGGCTCTACACACACACACTTGAGGAATTGAAGTGAAGCGAAATTAATTTTTGAGATAAAATTCTTGATCAAGTGTATTATTTTGAAGTATTCCTTGGGTTATAATTAAGTACAATCTTTGAGGCCTATTTACAAGTTGAAGCATTTGTGTGTGTTTTAATTTTTCTTTGATTCTGTTTCGGTTTAGTTTTGTTTCGTATCATTTTAGTTGCTCGAGGACTAGCAACGTCTAAGTGTGGGGGAATTTGATAGGTGTCTATTTATGTATTACTTTTATATCAATTCGTCCATGTTTCTTTGCTATATTCCTTCGTATTTTTATGTTTTTGTGTGGTTTTGATGTTTGTAGGAGTTTTGGAGCAACTTGCACAAAAATAGAGTAAAACCCTCATTTTCACCTCTGCTATCAGTGATCTTCTCGGATTTAATTGTATTGATATACAATGAACCTGACGACATGTTATATACCGTTGGAAAGCTCTCGAAGTCTATTTTCTGGAGAAATTTTTGGTTTATAAATCCATTCAGTGTACCAAAAGTTGTAATCAAAACAGTGTGAGATGTATAGAAATATAATTCCACAAGCTACTGTAGCATGTATAATACGGGGCACTGTAGCAAGTCACTGTAGCAGAGTATTTAAACACATTTTAGGGTTTTATTTTGAGAACTTGAAGGGGGGAGAACGTGGAGGAGGCTGCATCTTTGGATTTCTCTCATCTCTTGGAGTTCTTGAAGGAGATTGAAGGCTTGGAAAGAGGAAGAACTACAAATCCTAAGAGATTTCATCAAATTTGCTAAGTTTTTTCCCTTCCCTTTCATTTTCTGGAATGTCTCCATATTGTATTGTATTTGTATTCTATCTGAATATGTGTAACTAAATCTGAATTGGTTGAGGGTGATTTCAAAGCCCTTGATATGGATTTTGTGAGTTGATTGTGTAAGAAATTGTTATCCAATTCTCTAATTGAAGTTGCTTGTATTTTCCCATATCTAATGCTTATGATTGCTGTCTCTTATACACATCTTCCAAAAAGTAGACTTCGAGAGCTTTTCAACGGTATATGATATGTCATCGGGTTCATTGTATATCAACTGTCTCTTATACACATCTAGATGTGTATAAGAGACAGGATTACAATTGGAGAATAAAACCTAAGTTAAATAATCCGACCTTGTGTGTTTATTGCTTAGATCAACCTATCTTTCTTATCATAATGCATCCATTGAATTAAACTCAGAGAGCTTGTTCTAGGTTGTTTAATGGATAGAGATTAAATAAAGAGCTGGTTTTATTTAACAACAAAGTAAGGAAAGATTGGGGTAATAGAGCTTGTTATTATCTACTGTTGATAACTTCAATACTGTAATTAGATGACAATTCTACAATTAATTCGCAAATCCATATCTTGTGGTAGAGAAGGATCCCTTAACCAACTTTCTCTCATTGATTTTTCATTCGAATTAACTTTCTGTTTTGTTATTCTTCATTTGCATTATTATTTCACTTAGTTAATCAATCAACAAAACCCCCCATTTCCTCTGTTTTTGCTTTCGAATAACAAATTTAATTAGAATCAATCCTCGTGGGAACGATATCTTACTCATCACTTTATTACTTGTGTGACTAGTATACTTGCTAGTTTCGAACGCATCAGGCGGAAGCGATGGCGTCGCTGTCTCACTCCTCTATCCTCTCTCCTCTATCCTCTCTCTCATCTTCCTCTCAACTACAATCACCACCAGCGCTCCTTTCCCTCTCTACTGTTGCTACCTCACTCCCGCTTCAACCAATCATCCCTAATTCTCCCCTTTTGCTCTCCATGTTTTCTTCCTTTGATTTTTTGGGTTGTTGTCTATGTTTGTGTGTCTATTTGTAATGAATTTTTGGATTAGGATTGTGGTTTATTTGTTGGAGATATTGGTGATGATAAATAAGTAGGCGATTTTGTTTGGTTGGTGGTGTGTTGTTTGGTTGTTGAGGAAATCTAGGAGTTGTAAGAAACGATGAAGTGGAGACTGAGGGATGCAGGCGGGCTCAAGTTCTGGATGGGTTTGGGTTTCCCCTTCAAACAGTAATCTGAACCCCAAGGTGATGTAACATTCCAGGAGTTAGAATGTATAATTTGGTTGCCAAACAAGGGTTGGGAATCAAATTTACATTCCAACATTCACATTAACCCATACCAAACAGCCCCTAAGTCTCACTCTTGCTCTTCTCACTTGATTCTCCTTGAGATAATGCTAGAATTCTAAGGTCTTCCAAGTTTCTATTATCGTATAAAAAACGTATCTAGAGATTGAACTTGAGGTGGCTTATTGACAAGTTAACTAATGAGAACAAAATTGAATTGAGAGAACAAAATGATTAGTTGCATGGTAAGAAACCCACATAAATAGGGAAGAATCCATCGTGAAATCAATCTCTGATTCGATTTGGAAGGGCTTGGTTGTGGTGGCTTATTCGTTCATTAATTGTTAATCTTTCTTTGTAGAAATTCCATCGAGGAATAGTAGGGATGGCAAACCACCCTAGCCCACAAAATCCAGAAGTCTGGGGCTAAGGAATAATCTAGGAAGTCGAGGAATTAGCATCAGATTAGGGTGCAATTTTTCGCCCTAGCCTCGAGCTAGGATCTAGGATTGAATTCGGGACATGTAATTTTGTTTTGATATTATGTAACAAATGTTGTTATTTAAGCCCCAATACTCTTTATAAGCCCCTCATCCAAATATATATGTGTGTGTATATATATATATATATATGTGTGTGTGTGTGTGTCTATATATATATATATATGTATATATATATATATATATATAAACTCTATTCATAAATATAATTTGAATAATTCTAGAAATACTCTTTTTTTCATTGATACAATTGATATTCTTTACTTTTTATATTTTGATTATATTGGTAAATTAAAAATCTCACTTCATAGCTTTTCCTCTAATTTATTCACTATAGATTTTATATATTTAAAAAAAATTGAGTTTGAAAACATAGACAAATATTAACTTTTATGACTACAATTAAGAATATAATCCAATTGTAGAATCTTTAATAGACATGGTTAAAAATAGAGGTGAAACCAATCCCCATGGGGATGGGGCCCCGCAATTCCCCAACCCGTTTGGGCCGGGGATGGGGAGCTAAAAATGGGGAATGGGGTGGGGATGGGGATAAAAATTTTACCTGAAATTAAATGGGGATGGGGATGGGGATTATGCTCCAAGCCCAGCCCGGCCCGCTCCCCGAAATTAAAATAAAATAATATATATATATATATATATTTTTAATAATCTAATACTTAAACCCTTGTTATCTTTCCTATTATAAAACTTAATGTCCCACCTACTTTAATAAAACTCAAGCCCAACCTAGCTCATCTTTGTTTGCCTAAAGATTTATTTTAAGGATGTTGACTGTCTAAAGATTTATTAATATTTATTTGTAGGTATGTTGCTTAAGGTTTATAGTTATAATTTAAAATATGTTTTATGTCAAAGTAAAAATTTTTAACAAGTAAATGGGGTTGGGGATGGGGATGCATTTTGGCTTTGGGGATTCCCCATCCCCATCCCCGCTTTAAAAAATTGAGGATTAATAAGGGATGGGGATTGATATTTTAATTGGGGATGGGGATGGGGATGGGGATGGCATCCCCAACCCCAACCCGGCCCGATTCCACCTCTAGTTGAAAACACAGTTTGGGTTTAGAGTAGTTGCCAATGATAGTACGCAATTGGGGTTTTGATTAATTGCCATTGTTATAAGTTTATAACCTGCAAATAAAATTAAAAACTTCATTTCATAATTTTTCCCATTTCAAAAAACCCTAGGCAAATATAATAAATAGTAAGATTAGGATACGGAAAAACAGTAGTTATGACAATTAATATATTCTTAATTAGCTAAGAAACATTAATTATAAGACACTTAAACACAAACATTAATAGTAATACATTTAAAAGGGGTTTTGGAATTATCTTAAAATAACTATAACTTTAATTTTTTAAATAACTGTTATTTAAAAAGGGACTTAGAAAGATATTTTGTGAGATTTGAATAGCAATACTCTTACATAAAATTAGTTTTATGTGCATTAGATTCTAATATTTAAGTAAAGTCCCTTATTCATATGTTGGCCCAACGAGTAGCCCACTTTGGCAGAGCCCAACAATGAAACACAGCCCAAGGCCCCAAGCCCCTGCCAAAATTGGTGGTTGTCGATTGTCCAAAACCGTAAATTCGTAAAATCCTAATTGAGCGATTTGATCTCTTGCTTTCGCCTCTGATTTCCTCCCCGTCAAGGTTTCTTTCTTTCTTCTGTCGCAGCAAACTTCAAGGTCTAAACAAAGGGAGAGGTGGAGAGACTGAGAGAGGAGGAGCGGAGGTTGCTCTTTTGCCTTCGTTGGCTTTCTAGTCGTTGATCCTCCATACTTCGATCATCACTCGTCATCAACCGGTCCTGATTCTCTCCTCTTTCTCTGATTTTCGCCTCAAGATTCTCTCGATTCGGTGAGCTTACTTTTTTTTTTCCTTCCTTTTTCGTTTCATGTTGTGTTAAAAATGAGTTCTTTTTATGGTTTTCTGGTACTTTATTTTGTACTCTTGTTTGCATTCTGAGAAAATGTACTCTTTTTTAAAACAAATGCATAGAGGGCATGAAACAATTATTGTCTCTTCCTTTTCTGTTTTCTGTCATTTTGATATGGATTTTGCTTTGCACGTGTTGTGTTAAGAGTGGAAAAGGTGGGGATTTTTGTGGCGTTCTTTTAAGTATATCTATGTTTGTGAAATTGAAGGTTGAGGAGGGATCTTTTCACCTTTGCAAGTATTGTTTTGCTTGCCAAGATACAGAGACTGATGAGTGATTTGATTGGAAGAATGTGAGGGAAATAAGTTAAAAGATGAACAAATTTCTGGACTTTTTTCCCCCTGAAAATTTGAGAATTCTTTAATTAATTTCAGGACTACTACAATTATTCTAATTTTTTTTTTTTTTAACATCAATGATTAAAATCCTTAACCAAGCTTACGTGTGTAATGAGATATTTTGTTTGTCAAGACTCAATGGAAGACTGGAAGTTCAAAATAAGCGATACATGATCATGAAATGAATTACGTATGCTAGCTTCAGATATCAATTTCATCTGCTAGCCATCATTTTAACCAGAAAATGTGTTTAAAAAAATTAAAACAGCAATCCTACCAACGTATTTTTAATATGAGTCAGTGTAAGTTATAATCCCAGCAGTGGAAGAGGACCTGCAGCTTGTAAACTATTAAATAAAATTAATGTTATAGCTAATCTAGTCAAGTCAAGCATTTGTGTCTGTAAATGTATTTAGATAATATTAAAATGAGTTTTTTAAAGCGGTTCTTGCGAGTGGAATACCTAAGCTTACCCATAAAAAATTAAATGAGTTAAAAATAATGCTCCATTCTAGATTCAAGGCAACAGCACATTTGACTATAAATATTGATCGCCAAATATATAATTAATTACCAAAAAATAAAAAAAAAATATACAATTAAGATTTTCAACTAGAGTGATTACAAAATCTGGATCTGCCCTACCTCGGCCCGACCCACGGAAAAAAATCCCTGAGAATTTTATTGAAGAAAGAAAAAAGGAGAAGAGAGGAAAAAAAGCGTGGAAAAGTTAATTTATAATCTATTTTATTAAAATTTTTAACTAATATAAACAAATAAATATTAGGTCATTATTTATTTAGGGAAAGTTACCAATACACCTTTCAAATCTTTGAAGTTAATTGTAATTATTAACAATAAGATCATTTGAAGTTAATTAAAAAATGTGAGATTATTCATGTAATTAAGTCTTATCTTAAGGTGATTGATGAAATTATCGCTTTTTATTTTAAATACACTCATCAATTTAAACTTATGATAATTAAACTGTTATCCAAAATTCTATATACTTTTAAATAATATTTCCATGTAACAAATAGAACTTCAATTGTTTAACATTACATCTAATATAAAATTATTATACAAGTAAAAAAATTTACCTATTTAACCACTTGATTTGCTGATAAAAAAAGGGATATGTAGAGTTTCTCTTTTTAAGGTTGATATGGCTGCAATTTTAAAATATATATATTGTTTAGACTTTTTAGTGGAATTCTCCCACTCTGAAGTCCACATTGACCGTCAAAAGTTTACATTTAACAAAGTTTTTGTGCCTTGCTGGTAGAATCGTGTGACGTGCACGGTTATAATATTTTATAATATATATATATTTTTTGCTTTTACCAAATCTGCATATAAAAATATTATTATTTTTCAAGCCTTCTCAAGCTTTGAGTGACTGCAACTTCCTACCGTTTCTTCTTTATCTTCAACGCTTTTCCTTTTTTTTTTTAAAAAAAAGGTATTTCCATTTTAATTTGTTCAATAAATCCCCATCTTTTTATTCATCTGAGCTTCTGTCCTCCTTGTATTTTGGTCGTTAATTTGATCAATGCAACGCCACGTTGATAAACATGATCTCTCTGATTCTGATGGGTTGGGATTCGTTTGATGCCTTTGGAATCATGTTAAGAGCGCTCGTAAGATGGTGTCTGAGATCTGGGGTTGTGACTCTGTGAGGTTCTGAGAGAGAAAAGGGAAATTGGGTTTGTGCTCTCTGGCAAACGAGAGGGTGGAGTGGAGGTGGAGACTTACGTGAGTGGAAAAAAATAATAGTGTTGTTGTTTCCAATGTCTTTGCCTTGCTCTTTTTTGGTTCATTTTTGTTTTTTGCTTCAGAAAACAAGAAACTATTTCGGCAAAACATAACCGAAGTCTCTTTTTAATCCAGATGATGCTAGGGAATCAATATTGAATCTTCATCACAAGTTGCAGAGCTCCGGAGGTGTACTAAAAATATGGTCTTGATGATCTTTAACTGACTTTTTTGTTCGTTTACAGCAGCTGTAACTTCAGATCTCAGTCCACAAAAGGGTTTTATTCCTCCTCATGCAAAAGGGCAGCTTTCCTTGCAAGTAATATAGTTTTCTTTGCAAGAAAGGGTATCTTTATCAATTCTTTTATTGCAGTTTTAGTAGTATTCTGCTATGAATTTGATTTCATGATTGAGTTTTCTTTTAAAAATTGGTATGTAGGTTGGTTTACCTTGTAGATTTCTTTTGGAAAATTTTTGTTTTGTGTTTTCCATTATGTGGATATTACAATTGCCGAAAACATATACGTAGATCTCTATAAATTGAATTCTGTTAGAATAACAACTCGTCGCATGTGTGTTGGGTTGGGTTAAAGTTGTGGAGTTCTTCTTGTTGAAATGCTTTTATTGGGTAAATTTTTCTAAAAATGTTTATGGGGACATTTACTTCTCTTTCCTCAATATGAACTAGAAGCATTGTTAGAATGATCAATTAATTCATCGGCACTGCCTTTAGAACAAAATTTTTTGAGGAATGCGTAAAAATAACCAAGTTTAGATGGTGTTTCGTGATTTAGTCATACCTGATTTTTTTTTAAACCTCCTAGGAGTTAGAAGTTAGGGTTGTTGCCCGTTAGTAATAATTAATGGGTGTGCAACATTCGTCAATCCTGTTGGACCCATAAAAAGCATACTTATGCATGCTTCAATATCCCATCTGAAAGGGTATTTTTGTTCTTTGTTAGTCAATAAAAAAACATTAAACTTTCTAAAAATCAAAACAACCCCCAAAAATTAGTTATACGCTCTAATTTGTGGAAATTTTTTATACCTTTGCTACTCCTAGCTCCTTTAGTCCTTCCTCTCGTGATTCGATGGATTTACGGGAGAATGAATATAACTCATTTGGTATATCAAATTATGGATGTCTCTCTGGATGACTTGTCTGCAAGAATTTCCAGTCGCATTCTGGATGCACGCTGTTCTTGGCTCGATGCTTTTTCTGATTCTTTGCTTCTGCATTCCCTTGGACGATATGTAGCTGTAATTAAGAATCTTAACTTGGCCAAGTTTGCTTTTTATCAGTGGCGGACCCGAAGATCTTTTTTAGAGGGGGCACCACATAGTTTAGAATTAAAATAAATATATAACTAAATATAATAATTAAGATTTAATTATATCTAAAATAGACAAATTAAAAATTAGATTTTTTTATTTTTGAATATATATATATATATATATCTGTGTGTGTTTTAAAGTCGTTTGGCTATAATTAAATTAATATGTTTTGAATAATATTTTTTTGACATTTTATATGAGAGCTAAACGTATTTAATATTTAGATTTTGATATTCTATAACTAAAGAATTTATTTTTTGTACTATTTGATCATCTAAATTTAAGATTATATGTAAATTGATATATTCATAATGAATTGAGTTCAAAGAATATTTATAAAAATTTAGATTGATGTAATAGATATATTGCAAATAATCTTTTGAATCCATATTATGATTAACTATATTCTAAATACTTTCCAAATAAATTGTATGAGTATGTATGTCATGATTGAAATGTATTTAATATTTGTTAGCATGACATGAAGTTTAGAAACCAAATTGCGGTCTCTCTCTCTCTCTCTCTCTGTTTATTTTTCAATTGGAAACAAGAATGCTTGTATTAGAATATGAGTAAAATCCAATATACATGGATTAGGACTCCACTTAGTGCAAGATTATGATAAGTTAAATCTAGTAACAAAACAAGCTTGCCACTTATGAATAAAGAAAGGAGGAACCACTACTTCCTGCTTGCCACTTAAGAATAAAGAAAGGAATATCTCTAAAATTCTTTTACTTCGAGATTAAAGAAAGGAAAATTTCTAAAATTCTTTTCGATTGGAATGGCCTAAAGTTGGTCACTGACATGACAGGCGCGTCCCCCACTATTCGAACTCGGGATATCACCCTTGTTCATGATATATTACCATCTGGTATGGCTCAAATTCGGGATGTCACCTTTATTTTTACAACATGAGTATCATCTGACTAAGCTAGTCACAGATGGTAGTCATAGTCAGATGGTACTCATGTTATAAGAATAAGGGTGATATCCCAAGCTCCAACTATAAGGGGACGCCCCTGTCATGCTGGTGACCGCTTTAGGGTTGGATGTACGGGACAAAGCCATGAGGGGTGAGGGGCATGCCGGTGACCGCATGGGCTCGGGACAAAGCCGTGAGGAATTGGGGACGCGCCTGTCATGGCAATGACCGCATGGCCCAGATGTTACAATATCACCCAAAGCTGCTATCTTCTTACTGCATACTACTAAAAAATCCATTTATTTTTCCTAGCCATATGACCTAGTAAACTGTTATATGCACATATGTTTCCATAAGGCTGGGACTTCTTTCTTTCCTTTTAATGTTGAAAACTTCTCCGCCAGTAAATAGTAAAACAGTTCCACCCACAATAAGTTAGTTCTCTAAAGGCATAATTCCATGTTCCCTGGCAATAGGACAGTTCAGCAAGAAATGATCAGGGCCTTCTGCTTCCTTACACATAATGCATAAATGCACGAATGTTGTGACAAGCACAAGAAAGGCCTTTGAAGACGATGTGACACTGTTCAAAAAGAAAGAATTACTGCTGTTCTTTCACACCATCTTAATCTTACTCATTTGGTTATGATGCTAGTTAAATGGATGCTTTAGTTAATTGTTTAAGCCTTAGGCTTGGAGTACAATCTGCTGTCTGTGCATACATACGAATTTACTCGATGCATGTTGGCTGTGCATTATGAAGTTCTTGTATTTAAATAGTCATGTCATTATCTTATTAGCAGCCAACTTCTGATCCTTTAATATATTGATTTCTTTAGGCTGTTGTACTAGCAAATAATCTTAAGTAACCATGGTAACGAGTTGCTGGAGAAATTTGTTCTTGGGAGGTAAGTGTTCATTGTATCTTTATCTTCCTTTCGCTTGTATTTGGGTCGCACTCTAAAAATTTTAAAGATACTTGGGCTTGTGTTTGTTAATGGATTCAGAAAAGTTAACTTCTATTTGGGTCGCACTCTATAAAAATGAACTCCCATTTTGAACTCAAAAAACATACAATAATGGGCCTAAGTTGTTAAAGCATGTGAATGAAAAAAGATAAAACAACGCTTTTTGGTTTTCTTCATTCTTCAAGATTCAGTAGCTAGTTTGTCAAAACCAGAAATCTCTTTTGATTTATTTTATTGATAAGTTATTTTAATTTAATATATAAAGTTATCAATAATATTAATAAACCATTTTGCTAATTATATATACATTTTCCTGTTTCCAAAAGCACAACCAAATATGTTTTCCTGTTTTCTCCTTCAGATGTTATTTTATAGAAACTTTTACTTAACACGTTCATATCTTAAAGCTATAAATCTTAAAAACATCTTTTGAAAACCAAAAAACACAAAATTCATTTCTGAACAACACCTTAATTTTTTGTCATCGGTCATAATTCAGAATATGGTATTCTATGTTACAGGTTATTTAGAAGGTTTTCTATATATCTAAAGGTAATACTACAAGCACAATCAAATTTAATATTCTATTCATATAACTTGATATGATATAAATATAGACAAAAATGAAAAATAAATAAAAATCTTTTTAATTAATAATATGATAACTACTCTTTTAATAGTTTTGTGTTACGTTGGGTTGTATAAGTTAAGTTGTATAACTTGATTGTATATATAGAAGTATTGGTCTTTTAATATCCTATGAAAGGCTATTTTTGATATTTTGTTGTGGAGCTCTGTCCTCTACTGTAACATAATTCAAAATTAGTTAATCCTTTTTTGGATTCTATCCAACGGAAATAAAAAAGGAAAAAAAAGTACATTAGTGTTGGAGAACGCCCAAATTGAAGTCCCAAAGCGCCCGCTATCCTAGGTAAGTGTTTTAGATTAAAATTCTAATGGGTTTAATTTACCCTTCAATGAAGCAATACTTTGATCAATCAAAAGCGGAATACCAATGATATCTGAAGCTATATAAATTTAGTCAAAAGCTGTGGAATGACTATGTAACAAGTCAAAAAAGAAAGCTCAAACAAGCCAATAAACAAATTTACCGCCTAAGAAACTAGATCGATACTAGTTATGTAATATAATTCAAACCAGAGTACTCAAAGAAAAGCTGCACAAGATCGGGCAGATAAACGCCTGTTAAATGGTTAGGAAACACAACCCAGCAATTATTTTTCTAGAATGGATGTAGTGTTGGGTTCTAATACTAACAAAACAGAACACAAAAGTGACAGTTCAAATGGAGCAAATCGGACAGTTCACGCATAGCTCAACTCTATGGCAAGCTATATATTGAGTTTTAGGTCCTCCCAACAACAGATAAAAAAGCCAACCAGTCTGTCTCCAGAAATGCTGCAACTGTTTATTAGGTCTTAATGGACTTTCAGGATACTTTTCTTTTCCTTTATACGTCTTTTATATTTTCCCACCTGAAAGAGCCATAGAAAAGCCATCTGGAACGGGGGACTCATCTGTGTGGCATTCGGAAACATCCTGTTTAACCTCTTCCTCTGTAAAAGGTGTTTCAAGTCACGCTGCTTTTGCCCCTAAAGACTTCTACTCTAAACAAATCTAGCCATGACCTTAATGGAGTTCAGTTTCTGAAGGTGTTAAATAATAACCTCGACAATAACAGGATCCTTCAATAATGATCATCCGTTTTCTCCAGCTTAGTAATTCTGTTCCTTTTCTCTCTCTCTCTCTCTCTTCTTCCATTAAACAAATTTGGTATTGCCTTACTCTCATCAGACCATGATACTCTTAACCTTTTGCTGCCACATGATATCTTACTTGAATACAATGTTCAATCTGCCCTCTTATCCATCTGTCCTACATGCTATTCTACTTCTATATCTTTCTTCTTTTTATTAATATCATTAAAGAACTTTTAATGATGAACTCTTAATTTACTATAACAACTTTCAAACTTTTTAACACAATAGACACCTCTGATTACCAGCCTTTTTCCAAATATTGAAGCTTAAGCTAGAGCCGCATAAGCTCAAACCTAGAAGGAACTATACCCATTTTATAAATAAAAATCTAAGAAAATAGGACAATGAAGTGGTTCGTGCTAGAACTTCCTGTCTTATTCCATAAGAAATCTCGTCCCTTCCAGGAAAACATAAAAATCACCCATGTTTTTTGCTTCCCCTGTGCGTTTAATTTTTCATAAGGAAATCAAACCATTTTAAATTCCCTGCCCGAGCACCATGTGAGCAAGCATAAACCAAACCAACGAGCCAATAGTTCCAAAACTACCTCCTGTCTTTCGAATTTTTATGCCCATAGACTCCTGAAAGCCACCATCCACCCCAGTATTTTTAATTCTTATGTAAAGCCGTAAACAAATTCCACCACAAGCATCGTTAACATCAGAGATAAATTTATTCAAGTTGATCCCTCCAACCTGAGGCCAAAAATCCCGTTTCTTAAATCTGCCCTCTGCAGGACGCCTTTGACTTTCCTTTTAAAATTATCCTTATAGTCAGACAGTAACATCTAACTAAAAAAACTATGAAGCAGCTAGTTAAAACACAAAGTATCTCATCAAGATGCATAGGTTACAAAATCAGTTGGTAACAACAAAGAAACTCGGAGATTCAATAAAGTCATATGATGGAATAGAACCAGAGAATTTAAGCAAAAGCAGTTTGGAGCTAGCAGAAGTCGTGGTTTTCTCGCTAAGATGGTAAACGAACGCAACCCAGCCCTTACTGTTATTTTTTTATACAGCATATTTAAAGAAACTAATTACCAAAGCAGAATAGCTTGTAGGGTCCTAAAATCAATTCCATGGAAAGCAACTGAGTGATGTGAGGTTTATGTTGTGCATAGCACGGAAGCCATACCAAAAGCATACAAATGCGCACAACCATAAACTATACTAGATAATTGAATATAATAATAACTAAAGAGATAACTAATCAATCAACAATACAAAAACTGAAAGAACGCTAAGATTTGACGAGATTCGGTATTGATACCTACATCTGCAGGAGTTGCTAGAAAAACTTTTACTATCTTTAAAGAAAATTACAAACTTCTGGTGTTACAATACAAATTCCCAAACTATTAGGGCCAAACGTAAATACCCGAAAGTTGAGTCAAACCGTAATTAGGGCAATACTACAAATACCCAAAAATAAAAAGGGAGAAGAGACAAAAACAAACTATAGGGTTTCTTTTGAAGAACCACGCAAATTTGGGGGGTGAGAAGAGATTTTCAATTAGATCACTTATAACACACACTTGGCTCCTTTTTATATGTCATAACCCATACTGGACATACAGAAAGTAATATTTTATGTAGTCATTTAATTGTGAACTTTAATATTTCTTTCAAAGATTGATATAAGTATAACTCCAATTAGAGTTCCTAATGACAACCACTGCATTTATGTACATTCAAAAATCAAAAGAGTATCTACAGTATGGCTATGCTAATATAGAGCAGCGGTCTATGGTTGCCAAGGGAACTCTGTCAACAATGCCAAAAGTCCTCCATCCTTAGCTCAATCTATTGATCACCTGAGGCACACAACAACTTTCATGAGTAAAACTCAGTAAGTAAGCTAAGCAAATATACAGCAATAAACATTAGCAATAGAATTTAATCCACAGTATTAAATTATCCATTTTTAACTACACAAGCATTATCTAAATTGTAAAGAAAAGAAATGCTTCAAGTTCACTTCGATAACATTTGCGCTCCCACGCCAATTTTCTTTCTAGACCTCTATAGGTCGATTCAACCTCATATAAGTGAGTTCACATATCTCTACTCATTGCTTTTTCGTGCATAGTCACAATCACATATTGAGAAAGCTTCCACAGTATCAGTTACAGTCACCTAGGGGAAAAGACTCTCTAATCAAAGTAGGACTTTTTATTTCACAGTCAGTTCCCATATAATAGCTCAAGGCTAGTCTGACAATCCGGGTGATACCGGGCCCATGCTACCGAATCTCATCTAGAGAAACACATGGTCCAGACCTCCCTTCAAGCCATGGAAGTACGGAAGGCTCAAGGCTAGTCTGACAATCCGGGTGATACCGGGCCCATGCTACCGAATCTCATTTAGAGAAACACATGGTCCAGACCTCCCCTCAAGCCATGGAACAGTATAGAACAGTACAAATACATTTAGATGCCTACACTTGAAATAGCTCGAGGCTAGTCTGACAATCCGGGTGATACCGGGCCCATGCTACCAAATCTCGTTTAGAGAAACACATGGTCCAGACCTCCCCTCAAGCTATGAGAGCTAAACTTCCTAGGTATTGGCATGCCAATCACATTTCATCTTTCACAATCAGTCACAATATTTCACATTTAAGCATCAAATTGCTAGCATTTAATAGTGTTATAATCCACAAAATTTCATGCATACAGTACACAATTTATTGTGGCCTCAGATTAGTTAGCTTACTTACCTTGTATAGCTGCTTTTCGACGCTTGTGATTGACCTAAAAATAAAACACAAATATCTTTTTAGGTCACCATACACTTTTAAAACATTTCCCCTTTTTGGCTCTATTTCTATACTTACTTTGACAAACAATTTACAACAACACTTGTCTACTTTCAAAATTCACACAATTTGGTAGACATATTTTAGACACATACCTTATGTCTCATTAAAATTTTTAGAGCAAATTGGGGTCATTAGGTCACTCAAAATAATCAAATTCATTACCTCAACCATCCTGCCACTGCATTGACTTCACTGAGTACCATCAACTTAAAAATTTGTAGGAATTTCAATCCTACTCAAATGGCTACACAAATTTACAGGATGGTATATAACATATATATATACCTCCATACCAAAAATCAGGGCTTTTAAAGGTGTTTAACCCATTCAAATCCATTTATTTCTAACTGCCCTGTTTTGGAAACTATAAATTCCAGTTTTAACAAGCCAATTTTAAAAATCTATAACAATTCACACAGACCTTCAATCTCAGTGAAAATTTACAGTCTCATATATGACACATAAAAGGACTTGCATACCAAAAATCAGGTAATTCTACGAAGATTTGGACCTTCAATTAAAATCGTCTTCCCCTACTCTGTTCTAAGACAGGGGAATGTGCAATACCATACCAGAAATTCAAAAATTCACTACAAATCACCTACTTTGAATTTTTGAGTGAATCCAATTGCTATACACTCCTGGACATGTCTATTTTTATCCATAAAAATTTCAGAGCAATAAAATGTCCCACTGATTTTTGGTAATTTTTGGAACATGTACTGCTCAGTGTAACAAAATTCCCAGGATTTGACTAAACTCTCAATTCTAGCTTATATCTTCATCCTCTTGCTTAGATGCATTCAAAACTCATTCAAATTCATGTTTCCACACAAAATTCCAGCAGCACAAACAACAATTCACATACTCACATCACAACCCAAAAATATTCTTGCAAACACACACACTAAGACAAGAATTTTAAGGAAAAATGGTAAGTTCTTACCACTTCTTTCTTCCTTCTCCCTTCTTTTTCTCCTTTGATTCCTTGGTGAGTTGTGTGAAAATTTTTGGAGAGTGTAAAGGGCTGGAACGTGTATGCAAGGAAAGAAATGAAAGAGTTCTAGAAGTCTTCTCATTTATAGACAAATATTATGCCAAATTTCTATTTAGTCCATCTCTCCTCCTTTATAACCATTAAATCCATTATTCTTCTCATTAAGCCCCTCATTTTCTCATCTATTACATTACAAATCCAACACATAACTAACACATTAATACATATATTACACATGTAACCATAACACATGCTATAATGTATATTACAAAAACTTAGGGTATTGCATTATAAGTCAACAAGTTAGCTAATTTTTGCAAAATAACCGATGTGGGACTCTTGGCTTGCATATGAGCCACATCTTTGTTCAACAAATCTCCACCTTGACGAATATGCCAATCCACCACAAAATTATTCTTTTTCTCATATTCTCTATCAAAGAACTGCAATGCCTCTAAATGTGTTCAATGGCGTAGTCAAACTCACATAATATTGGTCAAGTTCAAACAATGACTGAACTTGATCGCTGTCACAACCTTAGTCAACAAATTTACGGGATTCTTGACAGTCCCAATCTTCTGAAATAAGATTCTTCCTTCATCAATGATCTCCTGCACAAAATGATACTAGACATCAATATGCTTTATACGAATATGGAACATAAGATTCTTTGCTAAATGAATAGCACTCTGACTGTTAGAATAGAGCGTGATCTTCTTCTGATCAATTCCCATCATCTAGCAATCCCCGTAACCAAATAGCTTTCTTCACAGCCTTTGTCATTGCCATATACTTTGCCTCTATAGTAGACAAAGCCACCATAGATTGTAAAGTAAACTTCCAACTCACTGGTGCTATTGCAAGAGTGTAAATACATAACCAGTTTTTGACTGACGTTTATCCAAATCACCAACATAATCAAAATCAACATATCCAATAGCATACTGATCATACATATTATCCCTCTAAAAAACTCAGCCAACATCTACAGTTTTTAACAAATACCGTAGAATCCATTTCACTGCTTGCCAATGTCCTGTACCAAGATTAAGCATATACCTGCTCACTAATCTAATTGCATGTGAAATGTCAGATCTCGTACACACCATAACATACATAATGCTACCAACTTTATTAGCATATGGAACTCTAGACATATACTCTTGTTTCTTGTCTCTACGAGGAGATAAAGATGCAATGAGCTTCATATGAGGAGCAAGTGAGGTATTTACAGGTTTTGACTGTTCTAAAATGCCAAACCGTTGTAATATCTTCTTGAGATACTGCTTTTGAGTCAAACAAATCTTACTTCTCCCTTTATCTGCTAATCTCCATACCTAGTATCTTCTTAGCTTCATCCAAATCTTTCATCTCAAACTCTTGATTCAACTGAGTCTTCAACTTATCAATTTCTTTGACATTTGTTGAAGCTATGAACATATCATCAATATACAAGAGTAGATAAATGAAAGAAACATCAAGTAGCCTCCAAAATACATAAAGTTATCAAATTTGTTTCTTGTGTACCTCTAACCCATAATAAATAGATCAAGTTGCTTGTACCACTACCTCGAAGATTGTTTCAAACCATGAAGCAAACTTTTCAGTTTGCAAATTAAGTTTTCTTTACTAGCAATTTTGAATCCCTCTAGCTAAGTAATATAAATTTCCTCTTCCAAATCAATATGTAAAAATGCATTTTTTTCATCAAGTTAAACCAGTTCCATGTTCATTTGAGCTACCAAGGCCAACAAAATTCTAATGGAAGAATGTTTCACAACTAGAGAAAATATCTCATTGTAGTTAATTCCTTCCCCCTGAACATAGCCTTTAGCCACCAACCTTGCCTTGTAGCGGACGTCACTCTTGTTAGGAAATCCATCTTTTTTTTATAAATACTTATTTGCACCCAATTGTCTTTTTATCCTTCGGTAGTTGAGTTAGCTCCCAAGTTTTATTCTTCTAAAGAGACTGCATCTCTTTGCCCATAGCTGTCTTCCACTTATCAACTTTAGAACATCTAGCTACCTCTTTATAAGTGGAAGGATCATCATCATCTATAATTGGGAGTGCATAGGCCATCATATCAGCAAATCGAGCAGGTTTGCGAATCTCACGTCTTGACCTATTAACTGTAATAGATTCTTGTTGCTATTGAGGTCCTTAGTAGAACGCTCTCTATCATCTCCCAAATCCTTCTCTATCACAAGAGTACCATCATCTGTCTCAACAAATCTAACTAGGTTCAATTTTGTTGTTTCAAACTTTACCTGCTGCTGAGTATGCTCCACCTATTGTAGAGTACCATTCATTTTGGTCTGGTTTTCTGATTTCTTCAATATAGAAGAGTCATCAAATGTCACATCTTGGCTAGATATAATCTTTCTCGAACTAGGACATTAAAGATGATATCCTTTTACCCTGAAGCAAACCCCAAAAAATTCACTTTCTTGGGTCTAGGATCCGCTTTAATTCTTTCACATGATAATATGCAATGGAACAAAAAATATATAAAGAATCATAATAAAAAATAGGTTGTTCAGACCATACCTCTAATGGAGATCTATCATCAATAGCAGCTGAAGGTAGACGATTAATCAGATAACATGCATAAGTCATAGCCTCAGCCCAAAATTTTCTGCCCAACTAGCATTGGACAATATACACCGAACTTTCTTTAGCAATGTTCGATTCATGCGTTTTGCCATCCCATTCTGTTGTGGCATACCTCTAACAGTAAAGTGATGTACAATACTTTCATCTTGACATAATTTCAAAAATTGATCATTGCAATACTCACCATAATTATCTATCATGAGATGCTTGATCTTCTTGTTAGTTTGTGTCTCAATCATCTTTTTTACTTAAGGAAAACACCAAGTACATCATCTTTAGATTTCAAGCAGTGCACCCAAGTTATTCTAAAAAAGTCATTAACAAAAGTAATAAAGTGATCCTACCTACTATAGATGCGGTTTTGGTAGGTCTCCAAATATCTAAGTGAACATAATTAAGAATACTCTTAGTATTATGTATAGCAATGCCAAATTTTACTCTCTTCTATTTTTCCAGTTTACAATGCTCACAAAAATCTGACTTACAAGTCTTTTCACCTTTCAATAAGCCTCGTTTCACCAAACTGAATAAGGCTTTCTCATCTGTATGTCCCAATCACATATGTTACAGTTTAGTGATCTCTGTTGCATCATTATCAGAAACCGTGGTTGCTGATCCAATAATCGTACTACCATTATAGCAATACAAGTTGTTTCTCCTTGTGCCATCCTATATCACAAGAGTACCTAAAGTGACCCTCAGAATTCCATCTCTAATAGATACTGCACTGTCTTTAGATTCCAAGGCTTCTAAAGGGATGAGATTCTTTTTTAACTTCGGTAAATACCGAACATCTGTCAGAACTCTAGTCAGTCCATCAAGATTCCTAAATTGGATTGAAGCTATCCCAACTGTGTGGCGAATATCATCATTGCCCATATACACAACTCCAACATCAAACTCTTCAAAATTAAAGAACCATTCCTTATGTGGTCACATACGATAAGTACAACCCGAATCCATAATCCACTTATTAGAACCAGAAGTGGGTGGGTGACTAACTAGACATATATCTAAATCACTATCATCCTCACACTCAACAACACATGCATCAGAAACAGCATTGCTTTTATCTTTCTTTTTCAACTTAGGACAATCTTTCTCTCAATGTCGTTTCTCACAACAAAAGGCATAATCATCTTTTCCTTGTTTACCTCTCGACCAAGATTTTTCCCTTTTTTCTAATTTTCTCCTTTGACTATGCCATCTCACTATTAATGCATCTACTGACTCGTCCCTGTGTTCTCTTTGATTTTTCATATGAATTTCATAATTCAATAAGTAGGACAAACTTCTTCAAAAGATAGTTTATCTTTCCCATGAATAAGAGTAATACACAAGGGTTTAGGGGAGGGAAGGGGGAGAAAAATTTTTCTCTCAATTAGGGTCGCCGGAGTTACTGTTCACTCCGGCCAATTTGTAAATCAGCCTTTCAAATCTACATATGTTGTAGATCGGGATATCCTGAGACAAATTTTCTTCTGGGTCGCCCTCAGTTTCCGGCAGAAAAACGGTTAAAATTACAAAAAAATGTTTCAGATTTCACTATTCATCATCGACGGCGGGCGAGTGGGATGCCACCTTTGCCATCATCGTGTTGGTCTTGACTCGATCTACAAGTTTTCCTTCATCAGCACCACCAGATTCGCGCCGCAACACCTCCGTTCTAGGCCACAAAATTTCGGATTTTTCACTATTCACCGCTGCCCGCCGCTGTCATCGGCGAGTGGCATCTCACCTCCATCAAATTCTTGTAGATCAGGTGACGTTCTACAAGTTTTCCTTCATCAGCACCACCAGATACGCGCCACAACACCTCCGTTCAAGGCCTCAAAGTTTCGGATTTACTATTTACCGCCACCTCTTGCCGGAAAACGGCGAGTTGTATCTCACCTTCGCATCATCTAGTAGATCAGGCAACACTGACCAACTTTTCCTTCTTGGCCGTCATCTGATTCCAACTAGAAATCTCTTAAATCGCCGCTTCTTCAATTCGGATTTTACTGTTCACCGCGGTGGTTACTATTCATTTCCGGAGATACTGTTCATCAGCCCCACCCAGATTGTTCTTCAGGTTATTTCATACAACTTTGCCTCTTGGTCGATTTCTTGATTCCTTGCGGATTATTGTTTTTAAAGAGCTGATGACGACTTTGGAAGCCAAGCCGCTTCGTTGCCTGGTTTGCTTTCGTTTTTCCATCTCTTTTTTATGAGTTTGCATTGTATTTGATATTTAATTCACTTGATGGATCCATCCAAGACAACTACTGGCTCTTGGGCTGATAAAATCAAGATTACTGATTCGAGTACCCGATGCAAATTGAGTCCGGTTACTCCTAAGAAACCGGGTACAATCCTTGAGATTCCAGATGAGATTGTCAACGAAAATTTAGCCGAATGGCGTAGATGTCTTGTTGGCTTCTTTCCGGGATATGTGATGCCCTTCCATGCTGCACGTTCGATGGCGATGCGTGCATGGAAATCTAGTGGTCTTGAGGACATCCGTTCCACGGATAAGGGATTTCTCATCTTCCGTTTTAGAACTGAGGATGAGGTACATGCAATTATTGCTCGAGGTCCTTGGATGTTTGGAGGTAAATTCATTTACCTGCAGCAATGGCATCCGCATATGGATTTCAATCATACAGCATTCTGGACACTATCAATTTGGATCCGTTTGTATGGCCTGCCGTTTCCTTTATGGACAGCCAAAGGCCTTAGCATTATCTCCAGCATGGTTGGAGAACCTCAATCTTGTGATAAGGCGACTTCTGATCTATCTAGATTAGAGTATGCGAGGGTTTGTGTTTTTAGTGATGCAAGATGTCCTCGAGTTAAGAACTTTGAGTTCAGGTGCAAACTCTCTCCAGAGCCCATCAAAATTCAAGTTGAATATGAGTGGACTCCAAAACATTGCCCCAAATGTTGCCAGTTTGGTCATCGTTGTCCAGAACTGGTAAAGACTTCAAGTCCAGATAAGAATGAGGCTAGCACCTCTGATAGTACCCCTTTGAGAAAAGAAAAGGATGTGACCAAGGTCACTGATTGCACCAAAATAGTTGCTATCCCAGAAGTTTCTGCAGTGCAAGTTGAGCCTCCGAAGGCTACTACACTTCCGAGTGCAGAGTCAGTTTCAGATTCTGATTCTCCATCTCCTTTTGCGACCGACGAGGGTAGACTTTTGGGCACTATCAAATG
This sequence comes from Boswellia sacra, assembly GCA_013180625.2. Taxonomy (NCBI): domain Eukaryota; kingdom Viridiplantae; phylum Streptophyta; class Magnoliopsida; order Sapindales; family Burseraceae; genus Boswellia; species Boswellia sacra. The sequence goes on along the minus strand of SNVD02008882.1, from coordinate 9,458 downwards.
TTCTACAAATCGTGAGGCATCTATTTCCTTAGGTCGGATACCTACTGAGTCTTCTCCCACTCGTTTTGAGCCTTTGATTGGGCTCAATGAGGATGATCAACCTGATAGGATTGACCATACCCATTCGGACACCCCAGCTACCCCGGTAAAGAAGGGCAAGAAGAAGAAAAACAAGAAGGGTTAAAGCTCTTGTATTTTTATGTTTTAGACCGTTTGTGATCATTTCTCTTTTATGTTGTTAAGGTCGTTTGTGGCTTTTTTACTTTGTTTAGGCCGCTTGTGGCCTTCATTTTCTATCTTTTTGTTGGATTGTATGTTTGGACTTTACGTCCTTTTGTAATTCTTGGGGTATGCCCCTCGGATTTTTGTACATTATAACTTTTTTGGATTTATATTACTAAGTAACTTTTCCAAAAAAAAAAAAGAGTAATACACAAATGATTATCATTCGAAAGTGAGCCAATCAATAGCATAGTCTTACATTCATCTTTGAAGGTTTCATCTAAGTTTAACAAATCAGTAATTAACTTATTAAACTCATCAATATGAGAACTGATGCTTCTACCTGATTTCAACTGAAGATGAAACAATCTCTTCAACAGATACAGTCGATTCTCATTGCTTTTCTTCATATATTTGTTTTCAGCGTTTTCCCCAGTTTACTTGCAAGTGTCTCTTTTGTGAACGAATACTTCTGTTCTTTACACAGATAAGAACAAATCAACCCACAAGTGTTTATTTTTTAACCTATCCCAATTTTTTGCATTGATATTTCCGGTTTTCCTTCTTCTAGAACAATATCCAAATCTTGCTGATACAACCTGTCAAACACCTTACTCTGCTGTAAGTAAAAATTATGTTGACTATCAAATTTTTCAACATCTATTTTTGCATTTGTCATAGCCATTGTCTTTTCTAATGCAAATGAGACTTCTCTAGTATGGACGACGATAATACCATTACTACCCCTCACAAATAAGCTTAATACATAAATCATTAATAACAAGCTCCAAACGAACTATTATATTCAATAATTAGCAATAAAAAATTTAATAGCCCAGAATAGTAGTAAATACTAAAATGAAATGGTCACTCACTATCCAAAACCTTAGGTCTGATATCAATTTTTGTGCACAGCACGGAAGCGATACCAAAAGCATACAAATGCAAACAACCACCAACTATGCTAGATAATTGAATATAATAATAACTAAAGAGGCAACCAATCAACCAACAATGTATAAATAGAAAGAACATCAAGATTTAATGAGGTTTGGTATTGATACCTACGTCCTCGGGCGCTATTGGAAAAACTTTCACTATCTTCAAAGAGAATTATAAACTTCTTAGGTCACAGTACAAATTCTCAAACTATTGGGTTAAACTGTAAATACCTGAATTGTTGGGTCAAATCGTAATTACCCAAACAATTGAGTAATACTACAAATACTCAAAAACAAAGAGAGAAAAGAGACAAAAACAAACTATAGGATTTCTTCGAAGGACCGCACAAATTTGGGGGGTGAGAAGAGATTTTCAATTAGACCACTTATAACACACACTTGGCTCCCTTTTATAAGTCAATAAGTGAGCCAATTTTTGCAAAACAACCGTTGTGGGACTCTTGACTTGCGTATGAGCCACATCTTTGCTCAATAGTTTATTGGACCCAGCTTATTAAGATTACAAAATATAATCTATTTACAGTCTTAGCAATGAAGATTGTTTGAAATGCTGTAAAATGACAAAGGGATAGCTTTTGTAGCTCTATCTACTGTTTTTATCGTAGGCAATGTTCTTTTTGTTTGAAATGCAATAAACAAAGGGATAGCTTTTGTGGCTCTATCTACTGTTTTCATCGTAGGCAATGTTCTTTTTGACGCAAAAAGATACCCCAAGATAGTTAGAAGTTCCAGCTCCATATCAAAGTCATGATTGATTTGTTCATAGCATTAATACGACTTTCATAAAAGCACTAAACATATTTGTAGAAAGCAAGGTAGGACATAAGATAAGCTACAGGAAATTGAGAATTCATTGGTGCATCCATTCGCTTAATAGGGCTTTAGCAGAATTTGACCATTTGCCCAGACTAGAATCATTGGTCTTCATCTAGACAGGAAATTTAGAGCACAATAGGTAGATGGCAAAGATGATAGAGCGAAAGGGTATTTTTATTGGATTACTTTTCTGTTGAGCATGGAATGCAGCAGTAATAGTTGCCATAATGAACTCAAGGATACTGCAAATCAATCCCAATATGTCCAGAAGATTACCAAAAGGCTTGCCGTCAATTGGATCATAAAACCAATATATCTCAAGATTTGTTCCTCTGCTCCATATAACTTTTTGCTTTCGACCCTTGTTAACAATTTCGATAATGCATAAAACCATATTTGTGAAAGATACCGCCATTGCAGCTACCGCATAGTTAGGGTCATGCGGCGAGGATAACTGATCTAGCACAATTGATAAAAGTTCCAAGAAAAAGATTGTTGCGGCAAAGCTCCTTTCACAATGAACCTATAAAGAAAAAGAAAAGAAAAATCAAACTTAGGTAGAACTTGTGAACTTGAGAATTAAATAGAAAGACACTTAGCTTCATAACTAACCACAAACTTGAGAGTGCCATTTCTTCTACGGTCTTTCTCGTTGGTGCTAGCGTCATTTTCAGTTGATTTAGAATCTGTGCAGGTATGGGACTGGGTTTGAACAATGGAGCTAGCATCAAAGAGGGATTCATTGACCGTGCCATCATTGCTTTCCTGAAAAATATTTACATAAGCCAGCAACATGTGATCAGATTTATTTACTTATTTTGAATTATTTTTTAGTGAAATGGTGGTTTATCCTGATTCAAAAGGATTTGCAAATAAAAAAATTCTAGAGAATAAATATTTATCTTAATGTATTATTTCTATGATTCCCATCTTACTAAGCTTAGTTAATGTTAAGTGCATACCAGACTTTCCTGTTTTGATACATGCAAAAAAATCACTTTCTGGTTTTCTTACTTAGTTCAATTAATCATATTCAGTTTTTTCATAACTCTGTTGCTCTCTCAGCTTTGCACAGCAGCTTCAGACTAACCATAATACTTCAGCAAAAACAACAATTTAAAAAAAAAAAAAAACAACGAAGACTCAACTATGTATTTGGACAGAGAGAAGAGTGACAAGGGTATCAAGCTATTCATTTTAAAATCCAATGATATTATAGAAAGGAATGAATTGAAACAACCTGCTTAATGACCATTCCCTCTTTATCTGCAGAGTGATTACTGATATTTTTACAAAGGATGAACGTGGCCAATACAATGCCCACACTTTTGAAGTAATCATCTGTAGAACTATTGTAATCCCTTTCTAACCGTGTCGTCTCCTCCTCTTCCTCCATTTTTTGGGATCAATTCAACTCGGTAATTTGCAAAATTACCTTATGGATTAATGGACCTGTCCTCACTCCTTGCTGCAGTTAAGCTCAGCAATTAATTAATTAAATATTATTCTAGCTCACCCTTTTCACTTCTTTGTCTCTGCTTGCTACTGATTACTCATGTCTACAAATAGTAATATCAGATTACAAAAAAGTGCGTTAAAAACCGTTAATCATCAACAGTTATAACTCTAAGATTTGAGTGTGGAAAAGAGTTGATTCTTATTGACTATTCTAAAACTGAGAATTCTTTTCCACATAAAGTCAAAAATAAACATTTGCATGGCCCATCTCCAAAACTTTTTCTCTTAAATTCTCCTGGGCAAATCGAATGAACCTTTTTAAATCCCATTAATCGTGATTTTGAAATGATTGGTTATATCAGATTCTTATTTTAATTTTTTTATATAAAATGATTTATTTGGTGAAGCAATAATTAGCTAATATTTTTTATTTGACAACATTTTAAAAATGGGTGTTCAGAACATATTTTTTGGTGCAAATAGTCCGACCCTATTTCTTAAACTAGGGATATGTAATGTTAATGGGTTAATAATAGTACGATTGGATCATGAACTAATAATAAAATTTTTAGTAATAATTATTTTCAATAGTACTTCCTATAATTGATAGTGATTTGAGCTTGCATTGTTAATAGTCTTATAAATAAGAGGAATGAGTATTGTAAGGATCCTTTTTGGAAAAAAAAAAATTTCAATAATGGAATTCAATAAAATTAATTGAATTCTTCTATCAATCAATTGCTTCTTTTCTTTCTCATTTTGCAATTGGTATCAAAGCATTGATCTGGTGTCAACAAAGGTGGACGGAACTAGAGCATAAGAAACTCAACTTTTGGAGGACTCAATGAAACAATAGAAGGGGACTATGAAGCAACAAGTATAATCACCCTTATATATATATAAGCGACCCAGATGAATAATCATGCTATGAGACCCAAGGGGAACTCTTTGTATCAAACAAAGAAAAATAGCCACCATAAACTCTTACCCTTTTCAGACCTGAAAAGGTATTCCTTCTTTGGATGCTTTCATGGACGAAATGCGACAGTTTGTGTTTTACATAAAATTGTCTCGATTTTCTTCAATTTTGGCTTCACATAAAATCTTTATGTCGTGTTGATTGTGTTAGTTGTTTAGTTTACTTATTTCTTTATTAGTCTTGAATTTCTTTGAAGTCCGATCCTAGTGTGAATCTGGAAATATTCTCCAAATTAAAGGATCTAGACTCTTAACATTAACGTAAAGAAAGGGACAAAAAGGTTGACTTCATGAGAGTAAATTAAGCTTGGGTGTTTTCTAAGTGCCAAATCGTTTTTTCGGTGACAACAGGAAGATAATAAGTAATGATATATAATTATTTATTTAAGGAAAAATAAGTAGTCATAATTACACTTTTTGAAGCAATATGAAGACAACTATCATATTCTAAAGTCTGCTCTTGGCCTGTTATCATAATATAATATTTCTATTTTTGTCTCCTTTTATGGAAAATCATCAAAACACAATGAGGACGGAAACCAAATAAATAATAAAGAAAATAAACATACAAAAGATTCTCTGGAACAAACATAATTAAGCTTCATATAAAAATTTAATAACATTATTTTGATGTACTTCTCCTATATTATATTCAGTGATTGTCCCAAAAATTTTATTTAGAGGGGGTACCATATAGTTTAGAATTAAAATAAATATGTAACTAAATATAATAATTAAAATTTAATTGTATTTAAAATAATTTTTAGATAAATAAAAAATTTGAGAATTTTTATTTTTATTTTTGATCTCATATATGTGTGCATATGTGTTGTTGGTGTCAACGTGCATGTGCCATGCATATGTTATTTTGTTCAACTTATGATAAAATAAGAATATTATTTTGATTACTATTTTACTGTTTCTAGTAGTATACTTTAGGAAGTATTTATTTTATAATAAATATCTTCTTAGATTAGGAAATTGTTTCTTGCATCCTAATTAAAATAGGAGAATATTTATTTGTGTCCTAATTCTTTTAAGAGTTTAATTATATCTATTCCTATTATATTTGTCCTTATTCTAATATGCTTTTGATTAGAATTTTTACAGGATTCTAAGGAGATTTTGTCCAGGTATACCACTATATATACCGTTATATTTTCATCATGAAAAACGGTGGTGTGTTGTGGAGTTTAGGTTTCGGTATTCCAAGAATTAAAGAGGAGAGCTTCAACGTAAATAGGAATCTCTCTTTGATTTGCTTTTATGAGTGTTTTATTTATGTATAAGAGGTTGTGATCATACATGAATTGTTGATTAGGTCTGTGTGAGTTAGTAGACACTTGAGAGAACTTGCGGGTTAAGTGTTTATATAATTCAGTGTTAGACATCGTTGTTATGTATAACTTAACAGTGTGTTGTTAAGTTATATGTGACAAAGAGTGAGCAGTGTCACTAGAGTTTAAGATCTTGGCAGGATTTTATTTTACAAAGATAGGTCAGTGTGTGAGAGTGAGTCAACACTGTAAACCATCCCAAAGATTGTACAAATAAGAATTTAGTGGATTGCAACTCTATAGCTGTTCGTAGATGTAGGTTTTATAGTCGAGCCACATAAAAATCCTCCTGCGTCGATTTACTTTACAGTTTACTGTTATATTTCTTATAACTACATACTTCCAGAACTAACATGTGTGTAAGACTAAAGTAATATATTATAGTTTGAAAAAGTTTTTAACATATATATATGTTTTAAAGTCTTTTGACTATAATAAAATTAATATGTTTTGAATAACATTGTTTTAAGACTTTATATTTAATATTTGGATTTGATAATCTGTAACTAGAGAATTTATTTTTTTGTACTATTTGATTATCTAAATTTAAGATTATATGTAAATTAATATATTCATGATGAATTGAATTCAAAGAAAATTATAAAAATTTAGATTGATGATGTAGTGTACATATATATTGCAAATAATCTTTCAATTCTATTATGATTATTTATATTCGAAATACCTTTTAAATGAATTATATGAATATATATATATCATGATATTTCAATCATGCAAGAACATAAAATAGAGACACGTTAGTGAACCCACCCAATTATGTAATTCTAAGAGAATTTAGTAGAAACAACACTTAAAAGTTAAAGAAAAATCCAATAGCATGAGAAATAATTATTAAAATCAGGTAATTTTTATAAGAAAGTATATTTGTTAAAATGAAGTAATTTTATATAAGGGTATATTTGTGATAGTTGAAATTTAAGGGAGTGTAAAAAAATTTTGAATTCTCATGGGGCACGGGGCCCCTCTGGTCCAAGTGTAGGTCCGCCTATAATTATATTTAAATATATCTTTACCCATTAAAGTTTGGTATTAACTTTCGTTAATTTAATAAATTTTAATACATGACAGTTATATAATTCCAACCGACCAAGGACTTTGTAGAGCACGCATTAAATCAAACACTAGCACATGGTCCAATAATCCTAGCCATAAACGAATTTGAAGGTCAGGGCATGTGATTCGCATATACTAAAATCATCTCTCAGTAGTACAAGTTCTCGATCTTAAACTTTCATAATCTTGAGACGTGAATTTCTAACACAAATATTGTTTGAGATTTACTTAATCAAATCTCTACTTTAATAATATTTGTTCCATTAATTGCCGATAGATTTTAGTTAAGTGAAATTAAATAAGAAGAAAATTCTCGTCCATTAATGATAATAATTGACATCAATGGCAAACGACTATTGGAAGAAAGATTTCTTTGTCTATAAATCTTTATTCTCTTAGCTCAATTTATAGGACGACCGCGATGAACCATTAATAATTTAATAAATTTGTATTGTTTTTCAATTAATTACTAAACCTTTTTTTAATTAAAGCTAGTTTCAGTATCTCTAGTCGTTCCCATGTAATAATGGATGGAATTTACTTCAAGTCAATGGATAAATTAACTAAAACAACTTTAGTCCTACAGCTCTGAAGCATAGATTACTGACTCTCGGGTCATTGCTGGCTGTTGCTATTTTGTCGACGGATCCCATATAGTTCAAAATGTGGGAAGAAACCCACATCCCAACAAATTAAAATGTTAACGCTCCCCTTGATATTGGGAATTTTAAACAAAAAAAATTAAAGAAGCTCTGACATAACTATGAATAGAGAGATATATGGTTAAATATCAAAAACATATTTTTTATTTTCAAAAACAATAATGAAAACATTCATTGTTTGTATTTTTTAACTATTATATTCTCTTGAATAAACATCACTTTTCCACCACAATCTTAATATAGTAATGCATATTGGTCCCTTCAAACTTAAAATAAAAAATCATGTTATCACAAACATATTTTGATAATTTGCATATTGTCACACATGTCAATCATGATCACGTTTATCGATTGAGAAGTAGGTTGTCTAATATAATTTTTTTTTATATTTGAATAACTTTTTTTTTAATTTTCTTTCCTTTCTAATTTTTATTATACTGCTTCTAATATTTTAAGTGTACTTTGTTGTTTAATATTCCCAATTTCCCCTCTTTAATAGGACAGTTTTTCACTTGATAAATGGAAAAATTCCAGGTATTAAATTATTCTTTACTTTTATTATGACTTGTTTTCTTTATTGTATAAACTTTTATGCTTAAGTAACAACTTCTTGAGATTTCATTAAAAAAAATATTTCCTACAAAATAAAAAGTGTAAATTTAGTTGTTTTAATATTTTGATAATATAATATTCTTATTTTATTATGATGTCAATGTTTTATATTTATAACTTTAATGCAGTTTTTCTCTCCCTTAAGTTTTCAAGTGTGAATATATAAGAAACATTAGGATAAATTATTAAGATCTACATTTTAGTTTAATAGAAATTTCATATATGAATTCATTTAGTTATTATTTAACACAAATATAGATTCATTCATTTTTTATTTTGATTAGTCATAATTTGTTTAAGATTTTATTTTTGATTAGATTTATAACCTTTAACGTTAAAATTAATTTGACTTATCATCAATCAATATAAATTTTCATACACTTAGAAATTAAAACTTATTTTATACCGGCTGCTAATTATATTCACAATATTACATTACATACATGCACAAATATTCAAGAGTACTCTTTTAATCTTAAATCAATAAGAATACCCATGTGCTTCAACAACCTTAGTCTTTATGCTCATGCTTTGTAAATTTTAAGCAAATCATTTTGAGAAAGAGAGGGAAAAGTTATTTGTAGATTTGAGAGAATGGTATCTATTTGAAAAGAAAAGGAGAGAAAAGAAAATGAACGCAAGATGAGCAATAACTTTTAGGGAACTGAAAAACCGACTTCAAAAGCCACGGAGTACCGTATCCGCCGCTTGACCAGGAAAAAATCAATCCTTAAAAAGGGTTGATTAAAGCAATTGACTCTTTTCAAAGAATGGTTTTAACCATTGTCTTTAGAAATAGCACCATTCTTTGGGTTCTCAATTTCAACAGCTTCATAAGAGAAAACATTTTTAACACTGAAAGGTCCAGTCCAATGAGATCAAAATTTATTAGGAAACAAATGCAATCTTGAATCATACAAAATAACTTTTTGTGAAGGTTCAAAAAATTTTCTAACAATAAATTTGTCATGAAAAATCTTCGATTTTTCTTTGTAGATCTTAGAAGCCTCATTCCTAATTTCTACAAGTTCACTCAGTCAGAGTTTACGTAATTTGCAAGTATCATCCAAATTTGTGTTAAGTGTTTTAGTGGCCGAGTAAGCATTATGCTCAAGTTCCATAAACAAGTGCCAAGGTTTCCCATAAAGTATTCTATAAGGAGACATACTCAGTAATGTTTTCAAAGTAGTTCGATAAGCCCCAAGTGCATCATTAAGTTTTAAAGACCAATCTTTGCAGTTTGGGTTAATTGTTTTTTCTCAAATTTGTTTTATCTCCCTATTTGCTAATTCAATTTCTCCTTTTATTTGTGGGTGATAAAGAGTAGAAACTTTATG
>SNVD02008881.1:0-34525 GCA_013180625.2 Boswellia sacra | reverse complement strand
AAAGAAAACTTGAAATTAAAACAAACAAAATCAACAACAACAACAACACAAAAACAACATTGATAATCAGATCAAACGAAACAAGAAAGAAATAAAATTCGACAACAACAACACACATTCAAATATACAAGTAGTGTGATTGTGGCTCACATCTTCCTCTGGTTTTACGTCCAGTAACGGCTGAAACGCCTTCTATGAGTCGGGGATTTGCTTCCCATCCAGTTTTCTTATAAACTGGCAAACAGGGTCGTTTTTAGTCAGATTCCCTAGACTATAACACTGCAATTCATCAAGAAATTTTGTCCATAGATTAAGCAATTCACGCTGAACAAGTCCACAAGAATGTGACTCGAGAGTTAACAAAACATTATCCAGCGACTCATTACTCAAACCATTTTTAAAAACGAAAGTTTATCTTCTCTATTCCTGGACACAAAACCTAATGAATGACAAGTCTGGTTACAATTCCATCTAGCACATTTATAACATACTTGTAACCTTTTCGCTCTTCGCCTCTTGGCATAGTAGCTCATTCCTAGACCAGGCATGTATTTTGCGAGATTAATGTCTGGCTCACCGGACAATCTCACCTTGGCTTCGATAAGCCATCGGATATCAGCAGGCACATTTAGGAGCATCAACGCCCAAAGTCTAGTCATCCGTACTTTATAAATTTTAAACACCGCATTTTGAGGAAGTGAAGGGAAATATTTACGAAGGTTCGATAGAAAGATATCAGCATCCATTGAAGAGAAGAAAAGGAGAGATTTTTCCGATAATGCGATTGAGTTTGTTCTTCTCCCAGATATGCACGTTTCAAACCTTCGGCAATGGCTTCAACTCCCGTTTGGATGTTTCCTCAAGCTGTTGCACAAATGAGCACAAAGTACGAAATAATCAAATTAAACAAAAGAAACGAAAAGAAAAGAGCAGAATAGAAACTAAAGACACATAAAAGAGATAACAACACAATAGCAAATAAGAAGTAAAAAACAAGTAAAAAAATATAAAAACAAATATGACAGATGGCAAAGAGAGATAAAACCTGATCAATTTGATGGCCTACGAAAGGAATCTCCTCGAGACACAAAAATCGATCATTATTACCTTATTTTATTTTTCTTTTCTTTTTTATTTATTTTTCAAAAACATTGGGTTGCCTCCCAATAAGCGCTTGGTTTAACGTCCTCAGCCCGACGTTGGTTCCATCATGGGAGGGTCAATCTCTGCTGTGCTTCTCTAGTGGGCTTGGATTTTCCAACAAGAATTGTTGCATGCATATGGCTGGGCCTGGATGTTAGCAATCGTCCACTTAATAGCTGTTTTGTGATCTCTAAGTACTTGGACGAGTTTCTCTTCTTGTGTAGTGGTGCAAGGCCCATTTCTATTATAATTGGCAAAGTATCATTCTCACCCAAGAATCCATGCTTCAAATGATCTGGAAGTGGCTTAAGCTCCAAGGTATTGGCTTTCATCACAGAAAGAAGAAGTTTCTCATTAGATAAAAAATTCAATGTACAAAACATCATACCTGTTTGTGGTTATAGCTATGATCTCATCTAAGCTTGCCACAGCTTCCTCCATTTGTTTGGACACTTGTATAAAAATTCTTGATTCCTTAGAATTTTCTGTCCCTATGTGCTCACTAATAGCTACATCCAACCTATTCTTGCGAGTTAACTTAAAACATTGTTGTGATAAAGAATCAATAACGTCAACTACAAAAACAGAATGTAAGTCACTAGGGTACCTCATTGCCTCAAAAAAATTGAAACGGATAACCTTGCCATCAAACTCTATGGTGACAGTGCTATCATGAACATCAATCTTTGTTCTAGCAGTTTTCGAGATTGGTCTCCCTAAAAGAATCGGTGTTGGATTAGGAGATGTCTCATCCTCTATTTTAAGGACATAGAAGTCTGCTGGAAAACCAATTGATTCACCTGCACAAGCACATCTTCCACAACTCTTTTGCGATATGCATTAAAATGATCAGCAAACTGAATGGTAATACCAGTTTTCGCAAAAGGTCCAAGATTTAAAGAAGCATAAATAGAATATGGCATGACATTAATAGATGCTCCTAAATCTAACATAGCTCTTTCAAACTTGGTATTACCAATGGTGCATGGAATGGTGAATGTACCTGGATCTTTGCACTTTGGAGGAATTTTTCTTTGTAGTATAGCTGAAACATCTTCCCCCACACTTACTTTCTCATTTCCTTTTAACTTTCTTTTGCTGGTGCATAACTCCTTGAGACATTTTGTATAATGAGGTACTTGCTCGGTAGCATCCAGAAGTGGTATATTTACCTCGATTTTGTGAGAAGTTTCCAGGATTTCTTGTTCGTGTTCCTCCTTCTTCGATTTTGCAAATCTACTAGGAAAAAGTGGAGGAGAAACATATGAAGGAATGGGAGTTATAGGATTTACCTGAGAAGTTAGTGTTTTGTTCATGGTGGAAGTGGTGTCATCTCCTTCATCAGTTTGTGATTTCTTTGGCAGGACATCTAATTGCTCTTCATTTTGCAAAGTTATCGCACAAGAATTCTCTCTTGGATTGATCATCGTTTGACAAGATAATTCTTCTGAGCCTTGGCCCTCGAATTTGCTCATGCTAGTGGCCAATTGTCCCATTTGATTTGCCAGGTTTTGGATACTTGCCCCAGTTTCCTGCTGGAATTGCATTGTGTTAGTGGCAAGTGCATTAACAATATCCTGGAGTGACATACCTGAGTTTTCTGGAGCTGGTTGTGGTGCTGGATGTGGCATTGGTGGTGGCTGCATTTGAAATGGTTGCTGCACTCTAGGTTGATTGAAACCTTGCAGCCAATTTGGTATGCCATTTGGGGTGATTGGTTGATGATTCCAGTAATTAAAATTATGTTGATCTTCCCATCCACCATTGTAAGTGCTAGAGAAAGGATCATACCATTGCCTCGTTTGTCCTGGAAATCCACCCATGGCATTGGCTTGTTCCATATATTCTTCTTGTAAAGTTGGATACATGTCGATTGGATGCTCCATCGTAGAATATATCCCACATTCATAAGATTTTTGCATATCTCCTACAGCCATGTTTTCCATAAGAGAGGTTAGCTCAGAAAGTTGTTGTTCAATGTTCGGAGTGCTTACCTCATTTACTCTCCATGGTACTTGTGGCTCAAATCCGCTACTGAATTGATGGAAGTTTACTGCCATGTCACCTAAACACAAACAATCAGAAAAGAAAAACAAAGAAAATAGAATTCAACAATAAAAACAAAATAACAAATCGATTAGAAAATCAATCCCCGGCAACGGCGCCAAAAACTTGATGCGTTCGAAACTAGCAAGTATACTAGTCGCACAAGTAATAAAGTGATAAGTAAGATATCGTTCCCACGAGGATTGATTCTAATTGAATTTGTTATTTTCAGCAATAATAAACTAAACAGGGGGGGTTTTGTTGATTGATTAACTAAATGAAATAAGAATGCAAGTAAAGAATAACAAAACAGCAAAGTAAATTTGAATGAAAAATCAATGAGAGACACTTGGTTAAGAGTTCATTCTCTGCCATAAGATATGAATTTGTGAATTAACATAGAATTGTAATCCAATTACAGCATTGAAGTTATCAACCGTAGATAACAACAAGCTCTGTTATCCCAATCTTTCCTTACTTTGTTGTTAAATAAAACAAGCTCTTTATTTAATCTCTATCCATTAAACAACCTAGAACAAGCTCTCTAAGTTTAATTCAATGGAAGCATTACGATGAGAAAGATAGGTTGATCTAAGCAATAATCACACAAGTTCGGATTATTTAACCTAGGTTGTATTTTCCAATTGCAATCTCTGATCACAATTTTGCTACTAATGATTGGAAATTCATGACAATTACGGATCAAGATTTCTAATCTAGCAATAGACAACAACAGATTATATTCAGTTGGCCATTCCAAATACAATCAGTAAGCAATCATAAGCATTAGATATGGGAAAATACAAGCAACTTCAATTAGAGAATTGGATAACAATTTCTTACACAATCAACTCACAAAATCCATATCAAGGGCTTTGAAATCACCCTCAACCAATTCAGATTTAGTTACACATATTCAATCAAAATAACAAATACAATACAGAGAAATTCCAGAATTGAAAAGGAAAGAAAGAACTTAGCAAATTCTTTGAAAATCTTCTTTGTAGATGAATCTTCTTGGAATTGTAGTTCCTCCTCTTTCAAAATCTTATTTCTCCTTCAAGAACTCCAAGGGATGAGAGAAATCCAGAAATGCAGCCTCCTCCCACGTTTTCCCCCCTTGAAGTTATCAAAATATTTATACAATACAGTGATAAACTAAACACAGTATAGAGTTTACTCAATCCTATACTATACAATTCCATACAATGCTATCCGCTACAGTAATAATTATACAATCCTATACGATGCACCAAACGCAACCATGATGATTTTTGTTCAACTTGTGATAGAACAAGAATATTATTTTGATTATTATTTTACTGTTTCTAGAAGTATATTTTAGGAAGTATTTGATTTATAAATATCTCATTAAATTAGGATATTATTTCTAGTATTCTAATTAAAATAGGAGAATATTTATTTGTGTCCTAATTCCTTTAGGAGATTACTTATAACATTTCCTATTATATTTCTCCTTATCCTAATGTGATTTTGATTAGAATTTTTACAAGATTCTAAGGAGATTTTGTCCAGGCATACCATTATATATACCGTTATATTCTCATAACGAAAAAGAATGGTGTGTTATGTGAGTTTAGGTTTCGGCATTCCAAGAATTAAAGAGAAGAGCTTTAACGCAGATAGGAATGTCTCTTTGATTTGATTTTATGAGTGTTCTATTCATGTATGAGAGGTTGTAATTGTACATGAATTGTTGATTAGGTCTGTGTGAGTTAGTAGATACTTGAGAGAACTTGCGAGTTAAATGTTTATGTAATTCAGTGTTAGACATCGTTGTTATGTATAACTTAACAGTGTGTTGTTAAGTTATCTATGACAGAAAGTGAGCAGTATCACTAGAGTTTAAGATCTTGACGGAATTTTGTTTTACAAAGATTAGGTCAGTGTGTGAGAGTGAGTCAGCACTGTAAATGATCCTAAAGACTGTACAAACAAGAACTTAGTGAATTGCAGCTCTATAGCTGTCCATGGATGTAGGTTTTATAACCAAACCACGTAAAAATCCTTTTGTGCCGATTTACTTTACAGTTTACTGTTATATTTCTTATAACTGCATACTTCCAGAACTTACAATTGGTATCAAAGCAGGTTCACTGATAAACAAGTGAAGAAAACGATCAGGTTGATCTAGACAAATGGACTTTATTCGCAATGGAGGATTCAGAACACAACCACCTATTCTTGATGATGGTAATTACTCATGTTGAAAGGTAAGAATGATGATGTATATCAAATCTCTTGATGACAAGGCATGGACTAGTGTGCTTGAAGGAGGACACCGCCAACAAAGTTGAATGCTTTTGGTGATTCCAAACTCAAACCTGAGGATGAATGGACTAATGAAGACTACCGACATTCCAACTGGAATTCTAAGGCTCTCAGTGCAATTTTTGCTGTAGTGGACTTAAACAATTTCGGACAGATTTCTAGATGCAAAGTTGCCAAAGAAGCATGGGACATACTTGAGGTAAAACATGAAGGTATTGTATCGGTTAAAAGATCTAAATTGATGAGACTTAATTCTCAATTTGAAAATTTAATAATGCATGAGGATGAATCGATTTCTGAGTTTTACTATAAGATATGTCACATCATAAATTCTGCATACATGCTTGTTAAAAATTTCACTGATGCATAAATTGTTAGCAAGATGATAAGGTCTGTTCCAGATAAATTTCAACCTAAAATTTCAGCTATTGAGGAAGTTAAAAACACTGATGAGATGAGGGTTGATGAACTGAATGGCATTCTCCAAAACTTTAAAATTAATCAAAGCACTAGGAAGCAAAAAGGAAAAAGCATTGCTATCAATGTTAAAACTGAAAAATCTAATGATGAAAGTAATGATGAGCTTGATGAAACTGATTCTAAACCGATAGCTTTTCTAACAAGAAATTATGTCAAGTTCATGAAAAGAAATTTCAGGAAAAAGAATCAAGGAAGGCCATCAAACTCAAATGAAGAAAAATTTAGGAAGTTCAACAAGGAGAATGACAAGAAGAAGTCAAAACAACCTGATAAGAAAGGGCAGATTCAGTGTTATGAATGTTTTGGTTATGGGCATATTTAGTCTGAATGTGCTAATCTCAAGAAGAAGAACAAAGGTCTGACAGCAACCTGGAGTGATGAATCAGAATTGGATTCAGAAGATTAAGATTACATGAGTAATTTTGTTGCATTTACAGCATCTGCAGTTGATAAAGGGAAAGCTGTTATGTCTGACATAATAGAAAATTACAAAACCAGTGTTGATCATTCAGATGAAGAAGATGGTCTCGAATACTATAAAGAGTTGTAAGAAACCTACAATGCACTCTATAGTGAATGACTGAGTCAGAAAGAAGAAATCAAAACCTTGAAGAAGAAGATTGTGGTATTGGAATGTAAAAAATCTTATGCTGAAAACCATATCACAGAACTGGAGACTGTCTTGACAGATAAAACAACACATATTGAGAAAATTACAACAAAACTGGTTGAAAGCAAAAAGTATGTTGATCAACTCAAAATTGGGGCAGCCAAACTTGATCAGGTCTTGAGTCTTGGAAGAGACAACTCCAACAAACATGGATTGGGATATACAGAAGGTAATGTTACATCTTCATCAAAAACAGTTTTTGTAAAAGTTTCAACATCAGGTAAAAATTCTGAACTTAAATCTTTAAGGTCGAGTCCTAGTTCAAAGAGTAATGAAACATTTGTTTCTCGTCTGAGCTCTTTCAAATCCAGTCTTGAAAAGGTAAGAAAATTCATTCCTACTTGTTATTTTTGTGGTAAAAAGGGATACATTAGGCCTAGATGCTTTAAATTGTTAAATCTCTTGCATAAAAGATCAAAATAATTCAAACTGTTACCAAAGTCACAACTGCAGTGGGTTAAGAAAGACAAGATAGTATGTCATGTTGCTCTTACTGCTTTTAAACACTCTTCTAATGATGTTTGGTATTTTGATAGTGGTTATTCCAGGCACATGACTGGAGATAAACAATTTTTAAAAGATTTTGAAGCATGCAGGGAAGGAAATGTCACTTATGGAGATGAAGCAAAGAGTAAGATCATTGGTAAAGACACTTTGAATGTCAAAGGCCTACCCAACTTTCAAAATGTCTTGTTGGTTGAAGGTTTGAAAGCTAATGACAAGTATATTATTAATTTCACACAAAACAAATACATGGTCTTAGATAATTTTGGTAAATGCATTCTAGAAGGTAATAGATCTTCGGATAATTGTTATTTGGTAAAGATTTCATTTAAATCTAGGATTTCGGATTTAGAATTGTGGCATCAAAAATTAAGACACTTAAATTACAAAGGCTTGGTTAAATTAACTAAGTTAGGTGCTGTAAAAGGAGTTCCTAAACTTGATGATAAAGTTAATGAAATTTGTGGACCATGTCAAATAGGAAAACAAATTAGAAGTTCACACAAATCAAATCTACATCTTAGCACATCCAAAATACTTGATTTGCTTCACATGGATCTTATGGGTCCTATGCAAATTGAAAGCATTACAGGTAAAAGATACATATTTGTTTGTGTGGATGATTTTTCTAGATATACTTGGGTTGATTTTATTAAAGAAAAATCTGACACTTTTGAAGCTTTCAGGAATCTTTGTGTTAAGCTTGAAAATGAGCAAAATAGGAACATTGGAAGGATTGTGAGAATAAGAAGTGATCATGGAAAGGAGTTTGAAAACGTTAGCTATGCTGACTTTTGCAAATATCATGGAATTGATCATGAATTTTCAACTCCCAAAACCCCTGAACAGAATGACATTATGGAAAGAAAGAATAGGACTCTTCAAGAGATGGCTAGAGTGATGCTCAATAGCAAGAAGTTGACCAAAAGGCTATGGGCTGAAGCAATAAGCACTGCTTGCTATTTTTCAAATAGAGTTTTTCTAAGACCTGGCACTAACCAGACACCTTATGAAATTCTGAAAGGTAGAAAATCGAATTTGAAATATTTTCATGTTTTTTGATGCAGGTGTTATATCTTAAATGACAGAGAGCAGTTAGAAAAATTAGATCCGAGAAGTGATGAAGGAGTCTTTGTGGGATATGCACAAAACAGCAAAGCATTTCGAGTTTACAATCTGAGAACTGAGGCGGTCATGGAATCTGCAAATGTAGTATTTGATGATTATGCAAAGTACTCACAAGAGAAAAACATAACCAGCTTCACAGAAGATATAGAGAAATCAGATTCAGACAGCAACAATAAAGAAGATTCTGTTATGAAAGAGGAAACAACTGCTGTTACACCCGACGTAACAATGACAACTGACAACTCAGATTTGAACAGAAATTCAATTAGGAATGAGGATGATAGAAAAGATCCACCCACTTGGATTCAGAAGACACGTCCAACAAGTTCTATTATTGGAACACAAGATGGTATGATGAAAACTCGAAGCAAGGTAAGAAATCAGGTAAGATTTGCATGTTATGTTTCTTTAGTTGAACCAAAAAATGGTGAAAGAAGCTTTAAAAGAAGATGTTTGGATTCAAGCTATGCAAGATGAACTTAATCAGTTTAAAAGGAATGAAGTATGAGAATTAGTTCCTAGGCCAAAAAATGCAAATGTCATTGGAACTAAATGGATATTCAAAAATAAAACTGATGAAAGTGGCCAAGTAGTAAGAAATAAAGCTAGGCTAGTTGCACAAGGTTACACACAAGTAAAAGGCATAGACTTTGATGAAACCTTTGCACCAGTAGCTAGACTTGAGTCAATCAGATTACTACTTGCAATTGCTTGTTTGCTTGATTTTAAGTTGTCCCAAATGGATGTTAAAACAGCATTTTTAAATGGCTATCTTAATAAAGAAGTCTTTGTTGAATAGCCTAAGGGTTTTGAAGATCGTAAACATCCTGATTTTATGTACAAATTGCACAAAGCTTTATATGGTTTGAAACAAGCTCCTAGAGCTTGGTATGAAAGGTTGACAAATTTTTTGATCAACATAGGTTATAAAAGAGGTAGCAATGATAAAACTTTGTTTATCAAATATGCATCTAACTATTTTATTATTGCTCAAATATATGTGGATGACATTGTATTCGGATCAACTAACAAAAGCAAAACTAATGAGTTTGTTAAGTTGATGCAGGAAGAGTTTGAGATGAGCATGGTAGGAGAATTAAATTATTTTCTTGGATTGCAGGTTAAGCAAATGAATGATGGGATATTCATATCTCAATCAAAATATGCTAAAAATCTTGTAAAGAAATTTGGGTTTGAGAATTCAAAACTAATGAAAACTCCTATCAGTACTAATCTGAAACTTTCAAAAGACAATACAGGAAAAGAGATTGATGCAACTTTGTATAGAAGTATCATTGGTAGTTTATTATACCCCACAACAAGCAGACAAGACTTGTGCTTTAGTGTAGGACTTTGTGCAAGATTTCAAGCAAATCCCAAAGAATCATATCTATCAGCGGCTAAAAGAATCATCAGGTATGTACATGGAACCCATGATTATGGTATATGGTTTACTAACGATACAAATGATTATTTTGCAGGGTTTAGTGATGCTGATTGGGCAGGAAATGTAGACGATAGAAAAAGCACATCAGAAGGGTGTTTTTATCTTGGTACTAACTTAGTTTCATGGCATAGCAAAAAACAGAATTCTATTTCTTTGTCTACTGCTGAAGCCGGATACATAGCGGCAAGGAGTTGTTGCACACAAATATTATGGATGAAGCAAATGTTAAGTTATTATGGTATTGAACAAAAGCCTATAACTGTGTTTTATGATAATACCAGTGCTATAAATATTTCCAAAAATCCTGCTCAACATTCTAAAACAAAAAACATTGACATAAGATACCATTTTACAAGGGAACTAGTAGAGTCTAAGGTGATACACATTGAACACATCTCCACTGATAGACAATTGGCTGACTTGTTCACTAAGGCATTGGATACATCAAGATTTGAAAATCTAAGAAAGGCCTTGGGCATCTGTCAGTTTTTTGAGTAAACACTGTTTACTGTTATGTTATTTGTATCTGCAATATCATAAGTTTTCTTCTAACTAAGCATATGTGAGCTGTGATATAAAACTATGTGATTGCTATGATATTGATTGAAAATAAATAAATAAATAAAAGGATATAGAGAGGGCTATCAATATATGATGTGTGAAAGCCATCATTGAGAGTAATCTCAAGGTATCTAGGAAATATGTTGAGGTCACCCACTCATATGAAAATGGCTACCTCTATATTGTGTGAAAGCTACTGTATTCATAATCCAATGTGATTAATTCAAAATATGTCAAAATAATATTTTTGACATCGCAATTGATTGAAAAAATTAAAAAAAAATAGCTTTCACGTGAAGATATCAAACAGCTCTCAAATATGCTTTCTTAGAATGATTCATATGATGTCCAGATATTGTTGTTATGTTATTTTTAATTGTTTTCCATTATGTTTTTTATAACATACGTTGCTCTTTGTGCCAATCCGAAATTTGACTTTTCTTGTGTGTTCATGTGTCAAAATGCCATGTCAGTTGTATTGAATTGAGAGAGAGAAGTTTCAGTGGCAGGAATCCTAACTCTATTAGAACTCCTTAGCCTAATGGCAATCAAAATTTGAATTTCTATTCATTAATGACAGTTATTAAACGGTTTTGGAAAAGGAATTAATATTAAATTTTGTTAAAAACAATATTTTTTTATTCAGCCTAGTATATTATGAGAACAGTTAGGGTATTTTTCTGTTCATTCCATATCCATTCAATAGTTTCTCCACTGTCCCTCGTCTTGTTTCTCTCTCCCTGTCCTGAGAAATTGTTGCAGACTTGAAACCCTAATAATGGCAACCACATCTGAGACTTCAAAGCCCAACAGCTCTTCATCTTCACAAAATGACTCTGGTTACAACAGTGACAACAGTGAACAGTCGTCAAGAAAACAAACTAATGATGAAGACCCCATATGGCACGAAGTTGAGGAGTGATCACATACTTGGCCTCCAAGGTTAGAAGCTGAGAGCGAACCAAGGTAAAAATCTCATCAATCACTTGACGACAAGTCCGATGACGCTGCTGATACACACGATCATTCCTCTCATACCATAGAAAATAAACTGTGGCAGAAAAGACCAAACGTGCAAGGATATGCTCAAAATTCTTTCTGCCTTGAAGATGAAGAGAAGCCCAATGAAGTAGAGTGAGCCAA
Organism: Boswellia sacra; assembly: GCA_013180625.2. Lineage (NCBI taxonomy): Eukaryota > Viridiplantae > Streptophyta > Magnoliopsida > Sapindales > Burseraceae > Boswellia > Boswellia sacra. The sequence goes on along the minus strand of SNVD02008881.1, from coordinate 23,111 downwards.
TCAGAAGATGGCCAAACAATGAGAGTCTTAGCTGTAATCTCCTCCCATACAGAAGATGAGAAAGGACATCTAAAGAAAAGATGCTCATGAGTCTCATTTGCTGAGGCACAGAGAACACAGCCCGAAGAGGATAACATGCCATGATGCTGTAATCGATCCATAGTACGAAGATGACCCAAGGAGGCAAGCCAAAGAATAAAAGAGTGTCTTGGAACATGGCCAGGGAACCAAAGAAGATGATGAAATGAATTCACGGCTCGTCTACTTCGTAAAAACTCCCATGCTGAGGCAATGGAGAAAACTCTAGAGGTGTGGCCCTTCCAAACAATACGATCAGGAGTCCCCATCATAGGCCGAAAGCTGATAGAGTCCCAAATTTGTCCAAGGGCCGATCCACCATCAGGAAAAGTCTAATCCCCATCCTGAATAATAGCGGAGACCTTGGCATCTGAGGGAAAACTTGTAGATGAAAGATTCCTGAAAGAAAACAAATCACAAAGACGCCCCTGTGGCAACCAGTAATCCTGCCAAAGTGAGGTGTTACAACCATCTCCAATACAAGAGACAAATTTACCCCTACACCAATCTTGACTGTGCAAAATCTTCCTCCAAGACCAGGAGGCTCCAGAAGTAACTCGAACCTGCCAAAATGAGCGGCCCCGAAGGAGTACTTTATGAACCCAAGAAGACCATGTGGAGGACTTGTCAGAAAGAAGTCTCCAAACATGCTTTAGAATAGCGGCCTGATTCCATTCCTTCACTCGCTTAATTCCCAATCCTCCTTCCTTTAACGGATAGCAAACCGAATCCCAAGCTACTTTGGCCCCAGAACGAGACAAAGAGGTCCCTCTCCATAGGAAAGCAGCCAGAATACCCTCAATCTTCCGCACCACAGTTGCCGACAATATGAATATGGACGACCAATAGACCTGTGTGGAAAAAAGTACCAACTTGATTAACTGAAGACGGCTAGCATAAGTCGACATAGCAGATGTCCATAACCCGACCCTCGATAGAATTCGTTCTATCAATGGAGTACAATTTGAAGGGCGCAATCTGGTACTAATCAGAGGCACTCCCAAATATCTAACTGGCAGACTCCCCACCTGAAAACCCAAGATGGCCTGCAACACAGTTCGGTCCTCATCATTGACTCCAGAAAAGAATACATGACTCTTGACAGAATTTGTCACTAAACCAGAGAGCTCTGCAAACTCCTGCAAAGCATTACAAACCACACTAACAGAGCCCGCATCTGCCCTACAAAAAACCATCAGATCATCTGCAAAACAAAGATGAGTGAGAGAGACCTGCTGACATCTCCAATGATATCGGAAACCAGGCCTCTGAGAAGCCTCCCAAAGAATACCATTCAAACCCTCCATTGCCAACACAAAAAGGTATGGTGACAACAGATCACCCTGTCGAACTCCTCTGGAGGTGGAAAAAAAACCATGAAACTCTCCATTTAAAGTAATAGAGAAATGTGCAGAAGACATGCACGTCGCGATCCATCGAACCATACACTTTAGAATACCGATTGTCCTTAACCCCAAAAGAATGAAATCCCAACTAACAGTATCAAAAACTGTGCGAATATCCACCTTTAAAGCGCACCGGGGAGGTGAGCACCCAAGATGGTAATTATGCTTGAGCTCTTGAGTCAATAGGATGGCATCAGAGATCCTTCGACCTGGGACAAAAGCAGACTGTGAACTCCCAATTACATCAGGTAAAACTGGTTTGAACTTATTCACAATCACTTTCGAGATGCACTTGTAGAGTACATTACAACAAGAGATTGGTCGAAAGTCACTCATAGTCCTCGGAGTCTCAACCTTGGGGACCAAGGCAACCCTAGTTGCATTAACACACTTTGGCATCCGACAAGTCCCAAAGAAGTAGCGCATAGTAGCCTTATACTCGACACTAATAATGTCCTAAGCCCTCTTAAAGAATAGAGAGGTGTACCCATCCGGCCCTGGAGCTTTATCATCGGGAATCGAGAATAAAGCTGACCTGATCTCATCATCAGTAATAGGGCACACCAAAGAGGGTAGCATCTCCTCAGGAACTCTTCCAGAGAAAAACTGAGAAGCATCTACAATAGAAGGTCGAGAAGGATCTGTAAGCAATTTCTGAAAATACCTTACAGCCAGATGACCTAAGTCACCTTGATCTGTAACGATAGTACCATCCTCATCCTCAAGCTGATGAATCCGATTCCTGACTTGTCTATGGATCAGAGACTTGTGAAAGAACTTGCTATTCTGATCCCCAAAGAGAGCCATTGGATCCTTGATCGCTGTCGTAAGAAAGCCTCCTCGTCCCTGCACAACTGAGAATACTGCTTAGCAAAATCCCTCTCAGCCAAAATACAATATGGGGAATAAGGGCTCTCATCTAGAGCAGCCTGAGCTGCGGCCCACTAAGCCTTAGCCTCAATGACCCTACCAGAGATGTGACTAGAATCCTTAGCATGCAAAGTCTTAAATTTACGTTTCAACAAACCCAATTTCTGTGTGACTCGAAACATAGGATTCCCATCTATAGTCATAGACCATACTCTCTGAACAATCTCCAAGAAATCCTCTCGGTCAGCCCAAAAGTTCAAAAATTTAAAGGGACTGGAGGTCTGCCTACGTTGATCTCCAAACTGATGACCAAAGCACTGTGATCAGAAGCATCTCGTGGAAGAACTTCAGAAGTTGTGTTTGGCCAAGTCAAGAACCATAAAGCACTACCAAAACTCCAATCAAGAGTTCTAAGAATAGTACCGTCTCCCTGCTGCCCATTATGCCAAGTATACCGAAGCCCAAAAGATGGTACCCTGATCAACGCTGCATCATGAACACACTGTCCAAAATCATCCATGTAACTGTGCCAGGCCTGATCCCCACCAACTCTATCCAAAGAGCATAAAATTGCATTGAAATCACCCAATGCCAACCAAGGTAAGTCACCAAAAACCATGGATTGAGCTTTGATAAAGTCCCACAGCTGTCGACGAACACCCGGATCATTAGAACCATAAACAAAAGTCAGACCAAAAGAAACCCCATCTAATAATCTGGTAGCTCGACAAACAATCCACTGTGGACAAAGCTGTAGACCACTCAAACTGTACAAAGTAGGATCCCAACACACCAAAACTCTACAAGCAATTAACTTAGTGGCATTGGATAAGAACTTCCAAGAAGGACAAATATTCGAAACAACTGAGCAAGGCGTTGCTGATTAACCTTAGTTTCCAAGAGACCAATCAAACCTAAAGAATACTTAGAAATCCAGTTTTTAACTGCCTGCTACGTAGAGAAGCCATTAAGGCCTCTAATATTCCAACTTCCTATCATAGGAAGCTGGAAAAATCTCAGAACTCAAAAAAGAAATCATCGGGGGCGCATGCCCCCTTTACCCCCATTGCCACCCTTCTTATTGTGACCTTTTTTAGCCTTACCAGTAGGTGGTCGACCGTCCGAAGCTGTCTCAGTGGAAGCAGGAGGATCCGGAGCAACAAACTTTTCTAAATGAGCAATCCCTAAAGGATCAGAATCAACTATAGGGATAGAAGAGCCCTTCAAAATCTGATCCTGGTGATCCTCAATAGGAGATAGTGAATCAGAATCAGAAGTAGACTTAGAACTTGAGCCAGTGGCAGTAAGTTTACTTTTGTCTTGTAGATTTGGAGTTACGTCTGCAGTAATAGCCGGATCCTGACCAGTCTCAATACGGATTGCTGCTGCAATAGAACGGTCATCCGTCTTCCTATTGTCTTGCAAGACAAGGGCTGTAGTAGTATCTGGTGCCTCGACCTCTTTAGAAGAAGAATGCACGACAGGCACAGGACAGGTATGACCAAATAAACAACACTTGGAGCAGCGTTTTGGTTTCCATTCATATTCCACTCTGATCTTGATAGGTTCAGAAGATAGTTTTGATGCGTTCGAAACTAGCAAGTATACTAGTCGCACAAGTAATAAAGTGATAAGTAGATATCGTTCCCACGAGGATTGATTCTAATTGAATTTGTTATTTTCCAGCAACAATAAACTAAACAGGGGGGGTTTTGTTGAATGATTAACTAAACTTAATACGAAGCCAATGAAGAATAACACAAAGCAAAGTTAAATGGAGTGAAAAATCAATGAGAGACACTTGGTTAAGAGTTCATTCTCTGCCACAAGATATGAATTTGTGAATTAACATAGAATTGTAATCCAATTACAGCATTGAAGTTATCAACCGTAGATAACAACAAGCTCTGTTATCCCAATCTTTCCTTACTTTGTTGTTAAATAAAACAAGCTCTTTATTTAATCTCTATCCATTAAACAACCTAGAACAAGCTCTCTAAGTTTAATTCAATAGAAGCATTACGATGAGAAAGATAGGTTGATCTAAGCAATAATCACACAAGTTCGGATTATTTAACCTAGGTTATATTTCCAATTGCAATCTCTGATCACAATTTTGCTACTAATGATTGGAAATTCATGACAATTACGGATCAAGATTTCTAATCTAGAATAGACAACAACAGATTATATTCAGTTGGCCATTCCAAATACAATCAGTAAGCAATCATAAGCATTAGATATGGGAAAATACAAGCAACTTCAATTAGAGAATTGGATAACAATTTCTTACACAATCAAACTCACAAAATCCATATCAAGGGCTTTGAAATCACCCTCAACCAATTCAGATTTAGTTACACATATTCAATCAGAATAACAAATAAAATACAGAGAAATTTCAGAATTGAAAAGGAAAGAAAGAACTTAGCAAATTCTTTGAAAATCTTCTTGGTAGATGAATCTTCTTGGAATTGTAGTTCCTCCTCTTTCAAAATCTTCTTTCTCCTTCAAGAACTCCAAGGGATGAGAGAATCCAGAAATGCAGCCTCCTCCCACGTTTTCCCCTCTTCAAGTTATGAAACTAAAACCCTAAAATGTGTTTAAATACTCTGCTACAGTAACGTGCTACAGTGTCCCGTATTATACATGCTACATTGATGTGTGGAATTACATTTCTACACTTCTCACACTGTTTTGATTACAACTTCTGGTACACTGAATGGATTCATAAACCGTAAATTTCTCCAAAAAGTAGAATTCGAGAGCTTTTCAACGATATATGATATGTCATCGGGTTCATTGTATATCAATACAATTAAATCCGAGAAGATGGTTGACTAGCAGAGGTGAAAATGAAGGGTTTTACTCCATTTTTGTGCAAGTTGCTCCAAAACTCCTACAAACATCAAAACCACACAAAAACATAAAAATACCAAGGAATATAGCAAAGAAACATGGACGAATTGATATGAAAATGATATATAAATAGACACTTATCAAATTCCCCCACACTTAGACTTTGCTAGTCCTCGAGCAACTACGACAATATGAAATAAAACTAAACCGAAACAGAATCAACAAAAAATTAAAACACACAAATGCTTCATCTTGCAAATAGGCCTCAAAGATGGTACTTAATTATAACCCAAGGAAAACTTCAAAATAATGCACTTGATCAAGAATTTTATCCGAAAGATTAGTTTCGCTTCACTTCAATTATTCAAGTGTGTGTGTGTAGAGCCATTCTCACCTAATCACTTGTAACCCGGATGAGTTTATGCATAAAAATGAATCATATTTAATATTGAAGATGTGTAGATAAATGAATTCCATAGGCCTGCTTTTCAAGTCACTCTCCACTAATGTAGACATGTGGTGCGTTCGAAACTAGTAAGTATACTAGTCGCACAAGTAATAAAGTGATAAGTAAGATATCGTTCCCACGAGGATTGATTCTAATTGAATTTGTTATTTCTAGCAACAATAAACTAAACAGGGGGGATTTTTGTTGAATGATTTACTAAATGAAATAAGAATGCAAGTAAAGACTAACAAAATAGAAAGTAAATTTGAATGAAAAATCAATGGGAGAAAGCTGGTTAAGGGATCCTTCTCTACCACAAGATATGGATTTGCGAATTAATTGTAGAATTGTCATCTAATTACAGCATTGAAGTTATCAACCGTAGATAATAACAAGCTCTATTACCCCAATCTTTCCTTACTTTGTTGTTAAATAAAACAAGATCTTTATTTAATCTCTATCCATTAAACAACCTAGAACAAGCTCTCTGAGTTTAATTCAAGGGATGCATTATGAGAAGAAAGATAGGTTGATCTAAGCAATAAACACACAAGCTCGGATTATTTAACTTAGGTATATTCTCCAATTGTAATCTCTGATCACAATTTTGCTACTAATGATTAGAAATTCAAGACAATTACGGATCAAGATTTCTAGTCTAGCAATAAATCACAACCAGATTATATTCAGTTGGCCACTCAAATATAATCAGCAAGCAATCATAAGCATTAAATATGGGAGAATACAAGCAGCTTCAATTAGAGAATTGGATAACAATTCCTTACACAATCAACTTACAAAAACCATATCAGGGGCTTTGAAATCACCCTCAACAAATTCAGATTCAGTTACACATGTTTAAGAACGTGGTAAATACAATACAACATGGAGACATTCCAGAAAATGAAAGGGAAGGGAAAAACTTAGCAAATTTGATGTAATTCTCTTTGGAATGTAGTTCTTCCTCTTTCCAAGCTTACTTTCTCCTTCAAGAACTCCAAGAGATGAAAGAATTCCAGAGCTGAAGCCTCCACCACGTTCTCCCCTCTTCAAGTTATCAAAATAAAACCCTAAACTGTGTTTAAATACTCTGCTACAGTAACCTGCTACAGTGTCCCGTATTATACATGCTACAGTGATTTGTGGAATTACATTTCTATACTTCTCACACTGTTTTGATTACAACTTTTGGTACACTGAATGGATTTATAAACCGTAAATTTGTCCAAAAAATAGACTTCGAGAGCTTTCCAACGGTATATAATATGTCATCGGGTTCATTGTATATCAATACAATTAAATCCGAGAGGATGGTTGACTAGCAGAGGTGAAAATGAAGGGTTTTACTCCATTTTTGTGCAAGTTGCTCCAAAACTCTACAAACATCAAAACCACACAAAAACATAAAAATACCAAGGAATATAGCAAAGAAACATGGACGAATTGATATGAAAATGATATATAAATAGACACTTATCAAATTCCCCCACATTTAGACTTTGCTAGTCCTCGAGCAACTACAACGATGTGAAAACAAAACTAATCTAAACAGAATCAAAGAAAAATTAAAACACACATGTTTTAACTTGAAAATAGGCCTCAAAGATTGTTCTTAATTACAACCCAAGGAAAGCTTCAAAATAATGCACTTGATCAAGAATTTCATCTCAAGGATTAGTTTCGCTTCACTTCAATTCCTCAAGTGTGTGTGTGTAGAGCCATTCTTACCTAATCACTTGTAACCCGGATGAGTTTATGCATAAAAATGAATCATATTTAATATTGAAGATGTGTGTATAAATGAAATCCATAGGCCTACTTTTCAAGTCACTCTCCACTAATGTAGACATGCACAACACCAAGGATCAAGTAGGACTTTATTAAGCTTGTAACTTTTGGCTTGGGTAAAGGTATGATAAAGGATAATAATTTGGCTCAAATCACCCACGAACACATAAATCATTCAAGATTATGTGGAGCTCAACCCTTATAACACAACTTATTTCAATTCACCAGGTTACTCCCCCAAACTTAGTTAGAACACTCAATCTTTTTTTTTTTTCGTAGAAAACAAAAGAAAACTACACCCCCACACTTTGTTGTTTCATTCTTTTTAAGAAGACTTAAGGGTATAGATCTCTTATTCTTCTTCTTTTGTTCTTTTTTTTCTTTTTTTTTCTTTTTTTTTTATTACACTTCCCCTCCCCCACACTTAAACAACACATTATCCTCAATGTGTAACTACGTGGACGATAAGTACAGATTGGCTTTTTTTTTCTTTTTTTCTTTTTTTTTTTCACAAACATAATAGAACTCACTTGCATTGCTCATGACACATCCCAACCTCCTCTAACTTCCCAAAACCAGAACATAGCTCAGAATTTAAATGTGAATGATCTACATGCTCATAGGTAAGGGATTAACTGTTTGGAACAAAATCATTTTAGGTTAGGAAATCTTTTAGTGAGTTAACAAAGAAAAAGGATTACAAAGGCTCAAAGGGGTAACTAGGGATCAATTTCAGTCAAGGTTGGCTATTAAGGCTCAAACGGTCCAAAGATGGCCTAATCATTTCCCCAATGTTGCACAGTCTAGGATTTCGCCTCGAGTGACCATCAAACAAGTTCTAGAATTCATTGAAATCTGAAGAAACATTTAAATTACATAAACTTTTCTAAGTGAACAAATAACTCAGTGATAATAGCTCAGTGCTCAATGTTGCGCAAGGAATCAAAAGAAAAGCGAAAACCAATAGACATTTCAAGCACACAGATCCATGCATCATTTATCATTTTCTAAGAGTTATTCTTAATTCAATCATTATCTTATCATCGACCCACAAAATGCAAGAAAAGAGGTACGTGGCGTTGTTACACCTGAGTCAAGATCGTATATTTCAACAACCCTTAGGACCAGTAGCCCGCAGACTTAAGGTTTCCAGCCTATATACCTTTATTATGAAAGAACAAAACAAAAAACAAGACACTTCAAACAACATGAAATAAACAAACTACAGATTTATTGAGAGAGAATGCGTTTCAAGAGTTAAGAAAACTCCATATTCTGCCATTCTCAGTTTTTCCACAATGTTTTTTTTTTCGAATCGAAACTGATAAAGACAAAAACACACAACAACTCGAAATTACATAAAACTAAACTTACTCAGAAAAATAATAAAGTCCAACAAATCAGCAAACACAAACAAGTCAGTTAGAATGGGTCTAAAAAGTTTAGAAGTTAGCCTCCTTATTCAGCCATTATGGATTAAAGAAATCCAGAATGCGTTTCAAGAGAACTTGAACTTTTAAGCCACCACTCTAAAAGCCAAGATTAGAAAATATTACCTGGGGTGAAAGAAACAACCTGAAAAACTCAAAAGAAATGACAAAAAAAAAAAAAAACTCAAATAAACACAACAAAGAGAAAGCAAACGAAAATGAAGCAAACCAGCAGATAAAGATTACAGAGGGAGCGTTAAATCCAGTTTACGCCTCTTATTGCCTTCTCCAAACCAATCTATCCGAGCTATTGTTGGATTAGGCGAATAGACGAATGCTTGTAATTTGTCGATTAACTCCCCTGCAGTTGAAGCTGTAACCAGGATTTGCCGCGCCGACTGTGAGATGAAGTTTTTTTCTACTGCTTGATCAAGAAAAGACAACAAACCATCAAAAAAATTATTGACATTTAACAAACCAATGGGTTTCCGATGGATGTTTAGCTGTGCCCAAGAGGTGATTTGAAATAGCTCCTCTAATGTACCATAACCACCAGGCAAAGCTATAAATGCATCGGACTTAACAACCATATGTGCAATACGCTCATGCATGCTAGAGACTTGTAACTCTTCCCCGATTGTGTTGCCTACGATATCTCGCACAGCTAATGGTTTAGGGATAATGCCGAGAACTTTACTTCCTCCCAAGGATGCAGCTGTCGACACACACCCATTAACCCAAGACTACCCCCTCCATAAATCAAATGAATACCCCTCGCAGCTAATGTCCTACCAAGATCAAGAGCTCCTGTTGTAAACTCTCCATCTTTACCAAATTGCGATCCACAAAATACGCATATATTTTGGAATCGCCGAATTGGTGTTTTCTCCATTTCTAAAGTGCTCTAAACTTGTGCAAGACAATGATGTACGTTAGGTATTATGCGATACAAGTGCAAGACAGGTTATAAAATGACATTTGAGAATATGCAAAATGGATATATACACACGTAAAACTCTCAAATTTGACACATGGGGACATAATTTCGGTGGGGGTTGCTCGATGCAGATTTATCGCCCCAAAATTTGAAAAAATGAGATATGCGTTCGGCGAGGTTTGACAAAACCTCCACGCTTGTCTCCCACGTGAAGCATGGAAAATGGAGATACATTTTTGGCGGGGGTTGACAAAACCCCCACACTTGTCTCCCACGTGAAGCATGGAAAATGGAGATACACTTTCGGCGGGGGTTGACAAAACCTCTACACTTGTCTCCCACGTGTACTTATGCCATAGGGTAGTCATATGGTTTGTCAAAAAGAAAACTTGAAATTAAAACAAACAAAATCAACAAACAACAACAACACAAAAACAACATTGATAATCAGATCAAACGAAACAAGAAAGAAATAAAATTCGACAACAACAACACACATTCAAATATACAAGTAGTTGTGATTGTGGCTCACATCTTCCTCTGGTTTTACGTCCAGTAACGGCTGAAACGCCTTCTATGAGTCGGGGATTTGCTTCCCATCCAGTTTTCTTATAAACTGGCAAACAGGGTCGTTTTTAGTCAGATTCCCTAGACTATAACACTGCAATTCATCACGAAATTGTGTCCATAGATTAAGCAATTCACGCTGAACAAGTCCACAAGAATGTGACTCGAGAGTTAACAAAACATTATCCAGCGACTCATAACTCAAACCATTCTTAATAAATGAAAGTTTATCTTCTCTATTCCTGGACGCAAAACCTAATGAACGACAAGCTGGTTACAATTCCATCTAGCACATTTATAACATACTTGTAACCTTTTCGCTCTTCGCCTCTTGGCGTAGTAGCTCTTTCCTAGACCAGGCATGTATTTTGCGAGATTAATGTCCGGCTCACCGGACAATCTCACCTTGGCTTCGATAAGCCATCGAATATCAGCAGGCACATTTAGGAGCATCAATGCCCAAAGTCTAGTCATCCGTACTTTATAAATTTAAACACAGCATTTTGAGGAAGTGAAGGGAAATATTTACGAAGGTTCGATAGAAAGATATCAGCATCCATTGAAGAGAAGAAAAGGAGAGATATTACCGATAATGCGATTGAGTTCGTTCTTCTCCCAGATATGCACGTTTCAAACCTTCGAACAATGGCTTCAACTCCCGTTTGAATGTTTCCTCAAGCTGTTGCACAACTGAACTCGAAGCACGGAATAATCAAATTAAACACAAGAAAAGAAAAGAAAATAGAGACACATAAAAGAAATAAAACACAAGAGCAAATGAAAGTCAAAAACAAACAACAAAGCAAATAAGACAAATGGCAAAGAGAGATAAAACCTGATCAATTATAATAGGCCATGAGAGGAATCTCCTCGAAACACAAAAATGATCAATTACTACCTTGTAAGTGTCTATTTATATCTCATTTTCATATCAATTCGTCCATGTTTCTTTGCTATATTCCTTGGTAGTTTTATGTTTTTGTGTGGTTTTGATGTTTGTAGGAGTTTTGGAGCAACTTGCACAAAAATGGAGTAAAACCCTTCATTTTCACCTCTGCTAGTCAACCATCTTCTCGGATTTAATTGTATGATATACAATGAATCTGATGACATATCATATACCGTTGAAAAGCTCTCGAAGTCTACTTTTTGGAGAATTTTACGGTTTATAAATCCATTCAGTGTACCGAAAGTTGTAATCAAAACAGTGTGAGAAGTGTAGAAATGTAATTCCACACATCACTGTAGCATGTATAATACGGACACTGTAGCACGTTACTGTAGCAGAGTATTTAAACACATTTTAGGGTTTTATTTTCATAATTTGAAGGGGGGAGAACGTGGTGGAGGCTGAAGCTCTGGAATTCTTTCATCTCTTGGAGTTCTTGAAGGAGAAAGGAAGCTTGGAAAGAGGAAGAACTACAATCCAAAGAGAATTACATAAACTTTGCTAAGTTTTTCCCTTCCCTTTCATTTTCTGGAATGTCTCCATGTTGTATTGTATTTACCACGTTCTTAAACATGTGTAACTGAATCTGAATTGTTTGAGGGTGATTTCAAAGCCCCTGATATGGTTTTTGTAAGTTGATTGTGTAAGGAATTGTTATCAAATTCTCTAAATGAAGTTGCTTGTATTCTCCCATATTTAATGCTTATGATTGCTTGCTGATTGTATTTGAGTGGCCAACTGAATATAATATGGTTGTGATTTATTGCTAGACTAGAAATCTTGATCCGTAATTGTCTTGAATTTCTAATCATTAGTAGCAAAAATTGTGATCAGAGATTACAATTGGAGAATATAACCTAAGTTAAATAATCCGAGCTTGTGTGTTTATTGTTTAGATCAACCTATCTTTCTTATCATAATGCATCCATTGAATTAAACTCAGAGAGCTTGTTCTAGGTTGTTTAATGGATAGAGATTAAATAAAGAGCTTGTTTTATTAAACAACAAAGTAAGGAAAGATTGGGATAACAGAGCTTGTTGTTATCTACGGTTGATAACTTCAATGCTGTAATTGGATTACAATTCTATGTTAATTCACAAATTTATATCTTGTGACAGAGAAAGAACCCTTAACCAAGTGTCTCTCATTGATTTTTCATTAAAATTTACTTTCTGTTTTGTTATTCTTTACTTGCATTCTTATTTCATTTAGTAAAGCATTCAACAAAAATTCCCCCCCTGTTTAGTTTATTGTTGCTGGAAATAACAAATTCAATTAGAATCAATCCTCGTGGGAACGATATCTTACTTATCACTTTATTAATTGTGCGACTAGTATACTTGCTAGTTTCGAACGCATCAAGTTTTTGGCGCCGTTGCCGGGGATTGATTTTCTAATCGATTTGTTATTTTGTTTTCAGTGTTGATTCATATTTTCTTTGTTTTTCTTTTCTGATTGTTTGTGTTTAGACAACATGGCAGTAAACTTCTATCAATTCAGTAGCGGATTTGAGCCACAAGTACAATGGAGAGTAAAAGAGGTAAGCACTCCGAACATTGAACAACAACTTTCTGAGCTAACCTCTCTTGTGGAAAACATGGCTGTAGGAGATATGCAAAAATCTTATGAATGTGGGATATATTCTACGATGGAGCATCCAATCGACATGGATCCAACTTTACAAGAAGAATATATGGAACAAGCCAATGCCATGGGTGGATTTCCAGGACAAACACGGCAATGGTATGATCCTTTCTCTAACACTTACAATGCTGGATGGGAAGATCACCATAATTTCAGTTACTGGAATCATCAACCAATCACTCCAAATGTGATACCAAATCGGCCAAAAGGTTTCAATCAACCTAGAGTGCAGCAACCTTTTCAAATGCAACCACCACCAATGCCACATCCAGCACCGCAACCAGCTTCACAAAACTCAGGTATGTCTCTCCAGGACATTGTTAATGCACTTGCCCCTCACACAATGCAATTCCAGCAGGAAACTGGGGCAAGTATCCAAAACCTGGCAAATCAAATGGGACAATTGGCCATTAGCATGAGCAAATTCGAGGGCAAGGCTCAGAAGAATTATCTTGTCAAACGATGATCAATCTAAGAGAGAATTCTTGTGCGATAACTTTGCAAAATGAAGAGCAATTAGATGTCCTACCAAAGAAATCAGAAACTGAGAAGAGAGGACACCACTTCCAACAGAACAAAACATGACTTCTCAGGTAAATCCTATACTCCCATTCCCTTCATATGTTCTCGTCACTTTGTTCCTAGCAGATTTGCAAAATCAAAGAAGGAGGAACAAGAACAAGAAATCCTGGACATTTCTCACAAAATCGAGGTAAATATACCACTTCTGGATGCTATTGAGCAAGTACCTCGTTGTACAAAATTTCTCAAGGAGTTATGCACCAACAAGAGAAAGTTGAAGGGAAATGAGAAAGTAAGTGTGGGGGAAAATATTTCAGTTGTATTGCAAAGAAAAATTCCTCCAAAATGCAAAGATCCAGGTACGTTCATCATTCCATGCACCATTGGTAATACCAAGTTTGAAAGAGATATATTAGATTTAGGAGCATCTATTAATGTCATGCCATATTCTATTTATGCTTCTTTAAATCTTGGACCTTTTGCGAAAACTGGTATTACCATTTAGTTTGCTGATCATTTTAATGCATATCCCAAAAGAGTTGTGGAAGATGTGCTTGTGCAGGTGAATCAATTGGTTTTTCCAGCAGACTTCTATGTCCTTAAAATAGAGGATGAGACATCTCCTAATCCAACAACGATTCTTTTAGGGAGACCATTCTTGAAAAACTCTAGGAATCAAGAGTGATGTCATATGGCACTCTGGCCATAGAGTTTGATGGCAAGGTGATAAGTTTTAATATTTTTGAGGAAATGAGGTACTCTAATGACTTACATTCTGTTTTTGCAGTTGACGTTATTGATTATTTGCCACAACAATGTTTTGAGTTAACTCGCAAGAATGGAGTGGATGTTGCTATTAGTGAACACATAAGGATAGAAAGTTTCAAAGAACCAAGAAAGCTGATACAAGTGTCTAAAGAAGTGGAGGAAGCTGTGACAAGCTTGGATGAGACTATAGCTATCACCCCAAATAGGTATGATGTTTCGTACATTGAATTGCCTTTATCTAATGAGAAACTTCTTCCTTCTGTGATGAAAGCCAATACCTTGGAGCTTAAGTCACTTCCAGATCATTTGAATTATGGATTCTTGGGTGAGAATGATACTTTGCGAGTTACAATGGAAATGGGCCTTGCACGAATACAAGAAGATAAACTCGTCCGAATACTTACAGATCACAAAATAGCTATTGAGTGGACAATTGTTGAAATCCAAGGCCCATCCAGATGCATTGACCGTATCTTGTTAGAAGAGGGATCCAAGCCCATTAGAGAAGCACAACAGAAATTGGATCCTCCCATGATGGAACCAACGTCGGGCTGAGGACGTTAAACCAAGCGCTTATTGGGAGGCAACCCAATGTTTTGAAAAATAAAAAAAAAAAGAAGAAAAGAAAAATAAAATGAGGTAATAATGATCGATTTTTGTGGCTCAAGGAGATTCCTTTCGTAGGCCATCAAATTGATCAGGTTTTATCTCTCTTTGCCATCTGTCTCATTTGTTTTTTATATTTTTTACTTGTTTTTGACTTTTGTTTGCTATTGTGTTGTTATCTCTTTTATGTGTCTTTAGTTTCGTTTTTGCTCTTTTCTTTTCCTTTCTTTTGTTTAATTTGATTACTCTATGCTTTGAGCTCATTTGTGCAGCAGCTTGTGGAAACATCCAAACGGAAGTTGAAGTCATTCACCAAAGGTTTGAAACGTGCATATCTTGGAGAAAAACAAACCCGATCGCATTATCGGTAATATCTCTTCTTTTCTCCTCTTCAATGGATGCCGATATTTTTTTGTCGAACCTTCGTAAATATTTTCCTTCACTTCCTCAAAATGCTGTGTTTAAAATTTATAAAGTACAGATGACTAGACTTTGGGTATTGATGCTCTTAAATCTGCCTGCGGATATCCGATGGCTTATCGAAGCCAAGGTGAGATTGTCCGGTGAGTCGGACATTAATCTCGCAAAAAACATGCCTGGTCTAGGAAAGAGCTACTACGCCAAGAGGCGAAGAGCGAAAAGGTTACAAGTATGTTATAAATGTGCCAGATGGAATTGTAACCAGACTTGTCGTTCATTAGGTTTTGTGTCCAGAAATAGAGAAGATAAACTGTCATTTATTAAGAATGGTCTGAGTAATGAGTCGCTGGATAATGTTTTTTAACTCTTGAGTCACATTCTTGTGGACTTGTTCAGCGTGAATTGCTTAATCTATGGACACAATTTCGTGATGAATTGCAGTGTTATAGTCTAGGGAATCTGACTAAAAACGACCCTGTTTGCCAGTTTATAAGAAAACTGGATGGAAGCAAATCCCCGACTCATAGAAGGCGTTTCAGCCGTTAC
Source organism: Boswellia sacra (assembly GCA_013180625.2). NCBI lineage: Eukaryota > Viridiplantae > Streptophyta > Magnoliopsida > Sapindales > Burseraceae > Boswellia > Boswellia sacra. The sequence goes on along the minus strand of SNVD02008881.1, from coordinate 7,272 downwards.
TGGACGTAAAACCAGAGGAAGATGTGATCCACAATCACAACTACTTGTATATTTGAATGTGTGTTGTTGTTGTCGAATTTTATTTCTTTCTTGTTTCGTTTGATCTGATTATCAATGTGTTTTTGTGTTATTGTTGTTTGTTGATTTTGTTTGTTTTAATTTCAAGTTTTCTTTTTGACAAACCATATGACTACCCTATGGCATAAGTACACGTGGGAGACAAGTATGGAGGTTTTGTCAACCTCCACCGAAAGTGTATCTCCATTTTCCATGCTTCAAGTGGGAGACAAGTGTGTAGGTTTTGTCAAACCTCGCCGAAAGCATATTTCATTTTTTCAAATCTTGGGGCGATAAATCTGCATCGAGCAACCCCCACCGAAATTATGTCCCCATGTGTCAAATTTGAGAGTTTTACGTGTGCATATATCCATTTTGCATATTCTCAAATGTCATTTTATAACCTGTCTTGCACTTGAATCGCATAATACCTAACGTACATCATTGTCTTGCACAAGTTTAGGGCACTTTTAGAAATGGAGAAAACACCAATTCGGCGATTCCAAAATATATGCGTATTTTGTGGATCGCAATTTGGTAAAGATGGAGAGTTTACAACAGCAGCTCTTGATTTTGGTAGGACATTAGCTGCGAGGGGTATTCATTTGATTTATGGAGGGGGTAGTCTTGGGTTAATGGGGGGTGTGTCGACAGCTGCATGAACATCCCGAAAAAGGATTGTCTCCCCAAGTATAGGAGTGTCGAAGTAATAAACCCGGTGCGACCGGGGTCGATCCACGAGGAAGGAGATTTTAGCGTTACAAATTATAAGATAAGCAAATATGATATGAATAATTCAAAGAAATGACAAGATAATATCAATAAATATGTAAGATGGTAGGCGGTATTACCGACCATTAAAATATAAAACAAAAAGCAAGAGGAGGTAAAACCATCCATGGAAATAGGTGGTATAACCAACCATAGTAAATTAAAGAACAATTTCATAAGGTGGTAGAACCTACCATAGTAAATAAAAAGTTCAAAAACAATAGAATAATTAAAATACAAGAGGAATTAACACAATAACAATGAAGGCTAAGGTTAGGGGATCCGCCCTTGATATTTCAAATAAGGATAATTAACACATTTTAGTTATATGAATTATATTTGTTTCATTACTAATATTTATACCACTTCTTGTAAATGGGTTCAAGCATCCAATGTGCCAATCACCATATGTCTACAACAAATCAAGGTTCCTAACTAGATTCGTGTCGGTAAGGAAGAACCATACATCATCTAGAAAGGATCCAAGCATTTGATGTGCCAAGATTGTCGACAATGGATCAAGACCTCCACTTTACGAGTGGTGTCAAGATTGATTAAGAAATTAAATATAAATCATATTGAATAAACATTATAAGATTAAGATTATTAAGCACATATTAAGGATTAGATAATCCTTATTCTCATATCAAGGGTTTCACCCTTTCACCTTAGCAAAAGAGAAATTAGAAGAACATATAATAGAAAGAAAATAAAATGCAAGAAAAAGGAAATTCATTAATAACATAAACACACAAAACACAATACAAGATCCTAGCCAAAGCCAAAATGTTCCAGCCAAGGCCAAGATGCCTAATGGGTCACAAGGCACCTCTATTTATAGATACATCCAGGGGCAAACTTGTCAAATTACAAGGGCATAATTGTCAAATATTAGTTGTAAATATCTTTGACAATTGGGATCATTAGGCACCGACTTTGACCATCAATTTTGACATCGAAATGTTGTGAATTTTAATCACATGTCTTCATGAAGTTGTAGATATTTCTCTCAGCTTTCTATAACATATTGATTTTCACAATTTGGATATGTATTTTGAGAGATACGGTCCAAATACTGAGGCCTGGTCAGACTGGGCCGAGCCTGTAGATGGGTTCACTTCAAGCCCAATTTTGGTCCACTAAGAGCCCGAATTTGATGATTCTTGTGAAATGCAATCTTGTAGACAATTAAATCAGCTTTCCAAAACATTAAGAATTGCACAATTCTGATCTATAAATAGAGAGTTATGCCCATTTTACCGAACCTGTAACAAAACCAAAATTAAGAGAAATTAATTCCAAAGATGCAAATGCTACAAATATGCTTAAGTTAAGGAATTTAATGACACTATTAATGCAATATGATGAACTAAACTCTTATTAAACATGCATATTTAAGTGTTCATCACACCCCCCAACTAGCTTATTGCTAGTCCTTAGCAATTAAAGCGTTATTATTTAGAAGTGATTTATAGAATTTTACATCAAAGGTGGTCATTATTGCATTCTCCTTGATTTTATCCAAATAAACAAACTCTCAACTGATTTTTTTTTTATATGACTCATGTACCCTTCAGTCAAGATATCCACAAACCTTCTTTTGTGCTCAGTTGACACATGACTGTGGGGCTTATTAGAAATAAGCCATATCGGTTCTAGTATTTGTTAAGGCTAACAACCTTAAGGTAGGGGATATTCATTCATTTTATACATTTTTTTTTTTTTTAAAGAATGCATCTTTAACCCATGTAGCGAGCCTTAGGCTAATGACTCCCAGACCAGTTGGCCTTAGGGCACTAGGTGTTAAGACACCCCTACGAGCTTAACGACTCGAGTTGCGGATGCTTTATTTTTACTTAGAACTTGTGGATAGTGCAATGTTCGATCCCATTAAGCTTTCTTCTTAATCCATGTAGCGAGCTTTGGGCCAATAGCTCCCAAACCAGTTGGTCTTAGGGTATTAGGTGTTGAGGCACCCCTCGGGCTTAATTGCTCGAATTAAGAAGGCTACGAGACCAAACTTATCCACAATTGCTCTCTTCTTTTTTTTCACTTTTTTTTCACTTTTCTTTTTTTTCTTTTTCTTTTTTTTTTTAACTTTCCCCTTCCTTTGTGTTGTTATCCTAAACAAAACAAAAGAACTCAAATATTACAACATTTCATTTTGCCACCCACAATCATGCATCAAGGTATGTGTGTGTGTGAAGAAAGATTCATAGATAGATACTTGCTTAATGAGCACATGAGCACACAATTTATTAAATGATAAGGTTGTGAGAGTTCATAGATTTGAATGATTCAAAGTGAAATGAATAAGACTTCCTTGTTATAAAATTCAAAAATCAAGTCTAAATAATATCAAGTTAGCTAAACTGAGTTCATAAGATCAAAATAAAATGACAAATTGGTTAGAATGGGTTTCAAGAGTTCAAACTGACCCTCCATACTCTGCCATTCCTGACCCAGAATGCGTCTCAAGAGGATTTGAACTCCTTACACCGCACTCTGAATCTAATTACTAACTCGCTTTTTTTTTTTTTAAATGCAAGAAAAAATAAAATTTCAAGACACACTTATGTCTACTATCCTTCCCCCCCAACCAAATGAAACATTGTCCTCAATGTTTAAATGTAGAGAGATCAAGTTTAGGAGACATTACCTGAAGCTTCTGTTATTCAAGAGAGATGACCTGAAAGACTCATAAAATAACATGCTAAAAATAAAATAAAATAAAAGACACAAAAAAAATTACAAACGGAGATTCAGATCCAATTTGCACTTTTTGTTTTGCCCTCCTGCCCAATTAATTTGAGTACTAGCTGGGTCAGGTTCATACTCAACTTATTGTAATTTGTCAAGTAACTCACCAGCAGAAGTGGCAGAAACAAGGATCTTTCTCGCCCAATGTGGGATAAAATTTTGTTCTACAGCTGCATCAACAAAACTTATTAAAGGATCAAAGAAATTGTTAACATTCAACAAACCTATGGGTTTTTGATGGAGGTTTAGTTGGGCCCAAGAGGCAATTTGAAAAATTTCTTCAAAAGTACCAAAGCCACCTGGTAAAGCAATAAAGGCATCTGAATTGATGAGCATTGTGCCATGCGTTCATGCATAGAGGAGACTTGTAACTCCTTCCCAACCGTTTTTCCAACAATGCTTTCTTACAGACCAAAAGCTTTAGTGAATAACTCCTAACATTGGACTATCCTCCTACATGTGCAGCTGTTGATACGCAACCCATTAACCGAGGCTACCTCCCCCATAAACCACATGAATTCTTTCTTTCAGCCAGTAGACTACCAAGATAATTCGCTACTTCTACGAACTCTTCACTTTTACCTGGTCGAGATCCACAGAATACACATATCCTTTGGATTCGACGTTTTGAAGTTCCCTCCATGTCTATGTAACTCTCTAGCTATGTGTGAAGAAGAGAACAAGACATGTGGTATTTATGGAGTGCAAAAGGTATGCTAATGATGATATCTATCTAGGTAACTCGATTGTTTGTTGAAAAAGTTGACAATAATGCTCAAAAATTCAAAAGATGATGAAATACGACACCATAAGTCAAACAAAACATACAAATTCAAAAATGACAGCAATGAGGTATTAAAATTCAAAAATGATGGCACGCATGTATATGTACAGGTAGTTGTGACTGTGGCTCACATCTTCCTCTGGTTTTACGTCCAGAAACGGCTTAAACACCTTCTATGAGTTGGGGATATGCTTCCCATCCAGTTTTCTTATAAACTGGCAAACAGGGTCCTTTTGAGTCAGATTCCCAAGACTATAGCGTTCCTGCTCATCTCGGAATTGTGTCCACAAATTAAAAATTTCACGCTGCACAAGTCCACAAGAATGCGTCTCAAGAGTCGTTCGGATATCATCCAAAGACTCCTTACTCAGTCCCTTCTTGATGAACTGTAGTTTATCCTCTCGATTGTTAGACAAATATCCCAAGGAGCGGCAACGCTGGTTACAAGTCCATCTTGCACATCTGGGACAAACTTGTAACCTTTTCGCTATTCACTTTTTGGCATAAGAGCTTTTTCCCCAACCTGGCATATGGGAAACAAGATTATCTGAAAACTCACAAGAGAATCGAACCTTGGCTTCAATTAACCATCTTAAATCAGCAGGAATACCCTTACGCATCAACAACCTTAGTCTTTCTGCACGAGCTTTATAAATTTTAAGCAAATCATTTTGAGGAAGAGAGGGAAAATTTTTGTGCAATTTTGAGAGAATGGTATCCATGTGAAGAAAATGAGAGAGAAGAAAAGAAAGTGGATGCAAGGTGAGCAACAGTTTTTAGGGAACTGAAAAACCGACTTTAAAAGTCACGGAGTACCGTATCCGCCACTTGACCGGAAAACAAAATTCAAACACACAAATAAAATAAAAGCACATAAAATAAAATGAGAAAAAACTAGAAATGATAGCAAAAATCAAGAATAAAAATAAAAATATGGCACCGATGGATGCAATTTGAACAATCGTAAAAAAATAGCCAAAAGAGGAATCTCTTCGAAAGTAATTTGCCACGGTCAAAAATATGCCATTGAGGTGGTACCTTTCTTTTTCCTTTATTTGTAAGAATGGAAGAGATTACCACTAGTTGAATTTGTTTGTCCTTGAGGCATGCATTCTTGAGTGTAGATGTTTCTTCCTGCCTTTGTTCAAAACATGGCTCCCAACTCTTAATCTCCTTCACCTGTACAAAATCAAGCAATGAGAATTCTTTAGAAACAATGATTTCTAGTTGCACACTTGGTCCAAATGAAGCGGTTAACCCGATTTCTGAAGGACTTGAAAAATTCTCATTTTGAATATAATCTTCCACATTAGTTTTAGACCCATAAGCTTCCTCATTTTCATCATGCTCGAAAAATTTATTAGTGTCAAAATTTTGATTAAATTCCTTTGCATGATGATATGAGTGCCTAAGTGAGGATTCGGTCTTTTCCTTGTTAGGTGAAAGTTTATCAACCTCTTCCTTACCCTTTAGAATTGATTCATCATCTTCCTCATTAGGGTTAAGGACATGTTCTTGATCAACCTTATCATCATGAAGAGCACTTACCGAATCTTCATCTAGAACACTTACCGGATCTTCATCTAGATGTTGGCCACTTGGATTACTCACGTGTGGGTTGATAAGGTTTGGCTCGAGTTGAGATGGAAACTCACCTTTCTCAAATGCAAGTTTTTCAAGAGCATCATTCAAGTTTGCTATATTCTGATTAGCTTGACTTTATAAATGCATTGTCTCTTCAAAGCCATTTCTAGGAGGAGAGGCATATACATGATCATGAGAATTTTGAAAATTTTGGTATGATTAAAAGGGAGGTTGGCAAGATTGTGCATGATGATCATTCTCCCAATCCAAATTCAAGTGATTTTTCCATCCAAAATTTTGTGAGTAAGGATTACGATTTGACCTTTGGAAAGTGTTTAAAACATTGGTTTGGTCATGGAGGCTTTTCCTAAAGGTAGGCACATTTGGGCAATCATCCGTTGGATGATCACTAGAATTGCAAGTGTGACAGACATTTTCTTGCATAGACCACATTTCTAAATCCTCGATTCTTTTAGCTAGGGATGCAAATTTGACACGAAGATCATGATTTTCCCTAAAGTTATAAATGCCTCTACTAGATGTTTTTGGCACCTCATAGGTGTCAACATGACTCCAATTTTGGGCATTTTTTGCTAGTAAGTCTAGGAAATCCATAGCTTCATGGTTGAAATATTTTGCATCATGAGGGAAGACTATGCATGATTGTGCACAAGTTCTTATGTAATCCATTAATGTTCTTGGTTGGGCATGAGCATGTTTTTCAAAGAAGATGAGTGGCTACAAATAATTCTATCAACTAATGCAAAAAGAAAGAAAAGATCAACACATACAAGAAAAATTAAAAATAGAAATGGGGAGAGAAGAGATGAATATAAGCAAGAAAAATAAGAATAGAAATGAGAAAAGAAAATACTTACAATTTTGCACGCCAAATTTTACCTTCCCCGACAACGGCGCCAAAAACTTGACACATCCGAAAAAGGATTGTCTCCCAAGTATAGGAGTGTCGAAGTAATAAAAACCAGTGAGACCGGGGTCGATCCACGAGGAAGGGAATTTAAGCGTTACAAATTATAAGCTAAACAAATGTGATATGGATGATTCAAAGAGGTGACATGATAATATCAACAAGTATGTAAGATGTTAGGTGGTATTACCGACCATTCAAATATAAAACAAAAAGCAAGAGGAGGTAAAACCATCCATGGAAATAGGTGGTATAACCAACCATAGTAAATTAAAGAACAATTTCATAAGGTGGTAGAACCTACCATAGTGAATAAAATAAAAAGTTCATAAACAATAGAATAATTAAAATACAAGAGGAATTAACACAATACAATGAAGGCTAAGGT
>SNVD02008874.1:0-34103 GCA_013180625.2 Boswellia sacra | reverse complement strand
ATTTGAATATGTGTTGTTGTTGTAGAATTTTTTTTCTTGTTTCGTTTGATCTGATTATCAATGTTGTTTTTGTGTGTTGTTGTTTGTTGATTTTGTTTGTTTTAATTTCAAGTTTTCTTTTTGACAAACCATATGACTACCTATGGCATAAGTACACGTGGGAGATAAGTGTGGAGGTTTTGTCAACCTCCACCGAAAGTGTATCTCCATTTTTAATGCTTCACGTGGGAGACAAGTATGGGGGTTTTGTCAACCCCCGCCGAAAGTGTATCTCCATTTTCCATGCTTCACGTGGGAGACAAGTGTGTAGGTTTTGTCAAACCTCGCAGAAAGCATATCTCATTTTTTCAAATCTTGGGGCGATAAATCTGCATCGAGCAACTCCCACCGAAATTATGTCCCCACGTGTCAAATTCGAGAGTTTTACGTGTGTATATATCCATGCTGCATATTTTGAAATGTCATTTTATAACCTGTCTTGCACTTTAATTGCATAATACCTAACCTGCATCATTGTCTTACACAAGTTTAGAGCACTTTTAGAAATGGAGACAGCACCAATTCGACGATTCCAAAATATATGTGTATTTTGTGGATCGCAATTTGGTAAAGATGGAGAAGAGTTACAACAGCAGCTCTTGATCTTGGTAGGACATTAGCTGCGAGGGGTATTCATTTGATTTATGGAGGGGGTAGTCTTGGGTTAATGGGGGGTGTGTCGACAGCTGCATCCCTAGGAGGGAGCAAAGTTCTCGGCATTATCCCTAAACCATTAGCTGTGCGAGATATCGTAGGCAACACAATCGGGGAAGAGTACAGGTTTCTAGTATGCATGAGCGTATTGCAACATACGATCATTTAATCTGATGCATTTATCGGCTTTAACACGGGGTTATGGTACATGAGAGGAGATTATTTCAAATAATCTCTTGGGCACAGTAAACATCCATCGGAAACCATTGGTTTGTTTAAATGTCAAAATTTTTTTGAGGTTTTGTCTTTTCTTGATCAAGCAAATAAAAAAATTCATATCACAGTCGGCGAGGCAAATCCTGGTTACAGCTTCAATGCCAGGGGAGTTAATTGACAAATTACAAGCATCGTCTATTGCCTGATCCCCGCAATAGCTCAGAAGATTGGTTTGAGAAGGCAATAAGAGGCGGTATAAAACTGGATTTAACAACTCCACTATAAAAATCCATATCTGCTGGTTTGTGCATTTTCGTTGCTTTCTCTTTATTGTGTTTATGTGAGTGAGTTTTTTTTTCAGGTTGTTTCTCTCACCCCAGGTAATTTTTTCTAATCTTGGCTTTTAGAGTGGTGGCTTAAAAAGTTCAAGTTCTCTTGAAACGCATTCTGGATTTCTTTAATCCATAATGGCTGAATAAGGAGGCTAACTTCTAAACTTTTTAGACCCATTCTAACTGCTTGTTTGTGTTTGCTGATTTGTTGGACTTTATTATTTTCTGAGTAAGTTTAGTTTTATGTAATTTCGAGTTGTGTGTTTTTGTCTTTATCAGTTTCGATTCGAAAAAAAAAATTGTGGAAAAACCTGAGAATGGCAGAATATGGGGTTTTCTTAACTCTTGAAACGCATTCTCTCTAATAAATCTGTAGTTTGTTTATTTCATGTTGTTTGAAGTGTCTTGTTTCTTGTTTTGTTCTTTCATAATAAAGGTATATAGGCTGGAAACCTTAAGTCTGCGGGCTACTGGTCCTAAGGATTGTTGAAATATACAATTGACTCAGGTGTAACAATGCCACGTACCTCTTCTCTTTGCATTTTATGGGCCAATGATAAGGCAATGATTGAATTAAGAATAACTCTTGGAAAATGATAAATGATGCATGGATCTGTGTGCTTGAAATGTTTATTGGTTTTTCGCTTTGCTTTTGATTCCTTGCGCAACATTGAGCACTGAGCTATTATCACTGAGTTATTTGTTCACTTAGAGAAAGTTTATGTAATTTAAATGTTTCTTCAGATTTCAATGAATTCTAGAACTTGTTTGATGGTCACTCGAGGCGAAATCCTAGACTGTGCAACATTGGGGAAATGATTTAGGCCATCTTTGGACCGTTTGAGCCTTAATAGCCAACCTTGACTGAAATTGATCCCTAGTTACCCCTTTGAGCCTTTGTAAGCCTTTTTCTTTGTTAACTCACTAAAAGATTTCCTAACCTCAAATAAATTTGTTCCAAACAGTTTATCCCTTACCTATAAGCATGTAGATCATTCACAATTAAATTTTGAGCTATGTTCTGGTTTTGGGAAGTTAGAGGATGTTGGGATGTGTCATGAGATGCAAGTGAGTTCTATTGTGTTTGAAAAAAAAAAGAAAAAAAGAAAAAAAAGCCAATCTGTACTTATCGTCCACGTACTTACACATTGAGGACAATGTGTTGTTTTAGTGTGGGGGAGGGGAAGTCTAGTAAAAAAAAAGAGAAAAAAAGAAAAAAAAAGAGAACAAAAGAAGAAGAATAAGAGATCTATACCCTTAAGTGTTCTAAAAAAGAATGAAACAACAAAGTGTGGGGGTGTAGTTTTCTTTTGTTTTCTGTGAAAAAAAAAAGATTGAGTGTTCTAAATAAGTTTTGGGGGAGTAACCTGGTGAATTAAAATAAAGTTGTGTTATAGGGTTGAGCTCTACATAGTCTTGAATGATTTATGTGTTTGTGGGTGATTTGAGCCAAATTATTATCCTTTATCATACCTTCACCCAAGCCAAACGTTACAAGCTTAATAAAGTCCTACTTGATCCTTGGTGTTGTGCATGTCTACATTAGTGGAGAGTGACTTGAAAAGCAAGCCTATGGAGTTCATTTATACACACATCTTCAATATTAAATATGATTCATTTTTATGCATAAACTCATCCGGGTTACAAGTGATTAGGTGAGAATGGCTCTACACACACACACTTGAGGAATTGAAGTGAAGCGAAACTAATCTTTGAGATAAAATTCTTGATCAAGTGCATTATTTTGAAGTTTTCCTTGGGTTATAATTAAGTACAATCTTTGAGGCCTATTTGCAAGATGAAGCATTTGTGTGTTTTAATTTTTTTGTTGATTCTGTTTCGGTTTAGTTTTATTTCATATTGTCGTAGTTGCTCGAGGACTAGCAAAGTCTAAGTGTGGGGGAATTTGATAAGTGTCTATTTATATATCATTTTCATATCAATTCGTCCATGTTTCTTTGCTATATTCCTTGGTATTTTTATGTTTTTGTGTGGTTTTGATGTTTGTAGGAGTTTTGGAGGAACTTACACCAAAGTGAAGTAAAACCCTTCATTTTTCACCTCTGCTAATCAGCCAATTTCGCGGAGTTGATTGTATGGATATACAATTAACCGGATAACATGCTATATACCATTGAAAAGCTCTCGAAGTCTATTTTCTGGAGAAATTTACGGTTCACGAATTTATGTAGTGTACCGAAAGTTGTGATAAAAATGGTATGAGAAGTGTATATTTGTAATTCCATATATCACTGTAGCATGTTATTAAATACGGAGCACTGTAGCAAGTTACTGTAGCAGAGTATTTAAACACATTTTAGGGTTTTATTTTCATAACTTGAAGAGGGGAAAACGTGGGAGGAGGCTGCATTTCTGGATTTCTCTCATCCCTTGGAGTTCTTGAAGGAGAAAGAAGATTTTGAAAGAGGAGGAACTACAATTCCAAGAAGATTCATCTACAAAGAAGATTTTCAAAGAATTTGCTAAGTTCTTTCTTTCCTTTTCAATTCTGGAATTTCTCTGTATTGTATTTGTTATTCTGATTGAATATGTGTAACTAAATCTGAATTGGTTGAGGGTGATTTCAAAGCCCTTGATATGGATTTTGTGAGTTGATTGTGTAAGAAATTGTTATCCAATTCTCTAATTGAAGTTGCTTGTATTTTCCCATATCTAATGCTTATGATTGCTTCCTGATTGTATTTGGAATGGCCAACTGAATATAATCTGTTGTTGTCTATTGCTAGATTAGAAATCTTGATCCGTAATTGTCATGAATTTCCAATCATTAGTAGCAAAATTGTGATCAGAGATTGCAATTGGAAAATACAACCTAGGTTAAATAATCCGAACTTGTGTGATTATTGCTTAGATCAACCTATCTTTCTCATCGTAATGCTTCCATTGAATTAAACTTAGAGAGCTTGTTCTAGGTTGTTTAATGGATAGAGATTAAATAAAGAGCTTGTTTTATTTAACAACAAAGTAAGGAAAGATTGGGATAACAGAGCTTGTTGTTATCTACGGTTGATAACTTCAATGCTGTAATTGGATTACAATTCTATGTTAATTCACAAATTCATATCTTGTGGCATAGAATGAACTCTTAACCAAGTGTCTCTCATTGATTTTTCATTCAAATTTACTTCTGTTTTGTTATTCTTTACTTGCATTCTTATTTCATTTAGTAAATCATTCAACAAAAATCCCCCCTGTTTAGTTTATTGTTGCTGGAAATAACAAATTCAATTAGAATCAATCCTCGTGGGAACGATATCTACTTATCACTTTATTACTTGTGCGACTAGTATACTTGCTAGTTTCGAACGCATCATCATGCTAGGGGAATCTCTAGGAGAGGCATTGAGGATGTTGTTCTTTAGGGTCAGCTAGGAAAGGGAGAACAAAAGGAGGGGGGTGGGGGAAGTTCATTGAGGAGAGGGGGATTCGAATTGATGCAAAACGGTGACAAGAAGGTGGATCTTTGGTGATTCAGACTTGGAGAGGAACTGCTTACAAAGGAGAGGTAAAAACCAGACATCCATCATCTTCATCAACAAAGATTCAATTCTCCATAGCTAGTTTTTCTATCCCTATCTTCACTTATGTTTAAAAACATGTTTAGCTTTGTGTTTGTTTGTAACATAAACTAATGTCCATTTTCTAGGGTGAAGATGTAGTCGTATTTTGATGTTTAATTTCTTGATTTTAATTAATTGATGTTTATTCCAATATTGTTGAACAATTTAATTACATACTTAATGCTTGCGATTTTCTGGCCAATTGTTGCATGAATTGAAATGTGGATTGAGATTAAGAAGTGATGTTCATACTAGTCCTTAATTATCTTACCATAAATTATGTGAGATAGAGATATGAATATGATTTGTGCAATCTTGTATGATTTCTTTTGTTTAATGGGTGTTAATAGTGAGTTAGATGAGACAGAGAATGTGATTCTAATATATTGATATACATTTTTATTGCTTCAGAAAGAATAATAATCAAATTAGTGAAATCGATTGGCAACAATAGGAATAAATATTGGTTAATTGAACCAGAGAAGTTAAATTGATTAATTCTAGTGAAATCAGATCCCTATATTTTTAATCATTAAATTCTTCTATCCAAAATTTTAGTGTTAAATTTAGTTTAATCAAGTTTTACTTAAACTTCCTAACAAGTCAATTCTCTTTTATAATTAGTTTAATTAATTAGAGGTTAATACAATTTCATTATTTAGTAGCAACAGTTCTCGTGGGACGATACTGATACTCTTATTTTATTACTTGTCCACGATATCGTATACTTGCGATTTTATGCAAAAATTTCGTTCAGCATTTTTATCTTGTTGTGGATTCGAATTTCTTCCATGGATTTTAAAATCATTCATGGATTCCAGCAACCCCGCTAAAGCGTCATTTAGCATTTATCCTATCTCTGCTATCTCAAATTGACGGCAAATACACATGATTGTCATATTACTGAAATGCATATATAATTGCCCTCTTTTTCAGAAAGAATTTCAATTTAAATTCATCATACCAGGCCTAGGAAGCATCTCTATTCTTTGATTTGGGAAGTTGCCCGGTTGTTATGATCTTTATCTTTTCTTATTTTATGATTGCAAAAGGATTCTAGTTAACCGGCGCCTATGACAATAGTCTAGACTGTTTAGTTTCAACTGCTTATAGTATTATTCTTAAAGAGAAAATGGTCATACTTGGTATTAAGTCAATTGTTTCGATGGATTTCTTAACAAAATTCATTGAATTAGTTCCGAATCTTGTGAATTTCCTATTACTTTATATCGATTCTTGTGGTTTATAGAGACAATGTGTAACCGTTAGGATAACTGCTAGGAGCTACCTTGTCCACAATCCAAACGATAGAAGAGATCGATGTGCTCTACATTAACGTGTTAAACGCAAACAGGAATTCCAATATAACTAACTAGAGACTTTAACGTACATAGAAATTCAAAATGCAAGGAATGTACACTGCAACATAGTCTGTCTTTATTCTCAGTCCTTTTTCCCATCTAAATAACCACTTGTATGCTTCTATACGTACCCGGCAAAAATTAATATCATTGTGTGATTTATATCTAACATATTTAAACACTCAATACACAAAGCAAGCAGTATTACGATCAGCACCAAGAAACCCATCGGACTGGTGAGGAAGTTGGCCGAAGGTGGCTGCCATGGGAAGAAAAAGAATTTCCTTGCAAATAACCAAGGAAGAAGTAGCTGACAAGGGCCATTTTGTTGTGTACACCACTGATCAAAAGAGACGTGTTTCCTTTAATCTATCTTAACAACAACATCTTCCTTGAGCTACTGAAGGTGTCTGAGGAGGAGTTTGGATTATCAAGTGATGGTCCTTTAATATTGCCATGTGATGCGGTCTTCTTGGACTACATTGTCTCTCAAATCAAACGTGGAGTTACCGAAATCTCAGAGAAATATTTTCTGAATTATGTAACTACAAGTGACTGCAAATCTTCTGTTAGTTTCCTTGCAGGTCATATGGCAGAGGAGCCTATTTGTTTCCAGCCAGTGAAAATATATATCTCAGTTTTGCTTGTTTTGAAAAATTTTAAGACCACTACATCGTTTATGGTATGAATCCTCTTTAGACCGTGTAAATGTTTTTACGAGGATGATGTATAATACCTTGCATATTAGAACGCATAGCGTTTCATCTTATCAAATTTATGCAAACAGCTGTGGTCCAAGTGTACAATTTAGAGACCAGATCATGTAACTACATTCAGATAGGCAGCTCAAAATTAGTTTGAATGTTGAGATAAACTGATTGAATGCAAGTATAAATGGGCCGTTGATCAAGGTATAAATATATATAATTATGCGTTACTGTTTAAAAATTTCAGTTTCCTATTAGTGAATATTAATAAGCGAATGTATGACAACAAACCGAAAGGACCCCTACTGTAGCTCAATGCTTCTATTAGGTTATGTACGTGGTTTGTTCCATGGGTTTTAATTCTCCCGTCAAACAGCATATAGGTTGACATGCATAGTGATTAATTTACTGGATTCTTAATCATTCTAATATCTATATACGCCTTCTAAACAAGTTTATGAATTCCGTACAGGTGTTACATCATATTATAGCACGAGGCAGTTATAACAAGGAAAAGACGCATAAGCATAAAAAATTTTGGTCATAGAGTTCTAACATAGTGGTTTTCACTCGTATCTTTGTAATGTTAGCTGAAGCTTATCGGAAGCATCTACATGCTGGGAGCTGCCAAGGCCATGTGGTTATTTAGTTGTAGTTTCCAATAACATAGGGTGAGAATATGACAGAAGAATCGTGTCAAATTCTACGACATATAATTAATTGCCTTATTTTGACCTTTTGATCTGACGTCCGTAGGTTCAAGAAATCATACAGCAGCAAGAAAAGACAAGTAGAATCCTAGAAAGGTGAACAGAGGAATGGGGGCTTGTGAAAATTAACTACCTTCTCTGTTCTATTTGACGTCCGATATGAACAACTTGATGGAGACCTTGAAGTCTGCGTAAAAGACCTGATTTACACATTAGCACAATATTTAAGAGTACTAGCTAGTAATTTTGCCAGCCACACTTATTAATCGATAGCCTAGAGAAAATATGAACTGTTTTATTTTTCACCAACAGCTTGTTGGTGTATGCTTATTTAGATAATCAAATAATATTTTATTTCCTATTTCTGGTCAGCCAAAGAAGCGCTTATAAAGTTGCTAAATTTCATTTTCAGATAGTTTTACACAGCCCTGCCACCAGAAGATAACAAATTCATAGCTAACAATTGAGTACGGCCAAAAATACGAGAGGAGAAAATAGAGGCTAAAAAAATTCATGCTATTCAACAAGTAAACTACAAGTTTCTGAAATTCCTGATAGTTAATAATTTTTGTATTTCGAGGATTTTACATCATATAAGCCTTTCCAATTTACAGGAAAACAAGCAAGCATTGATAACACATGCAAGTCACCAAAGTCCTAAGCAATAAAGTAAACACCAAATATCAAAGTCCTAAGCAACACAATATAAATGCCAAAACCAAAGTTCCAGCTGGGCAACATGAATATTTAGTTAAACAAAGCAAATAACTCCTATCTCAATTTCGTAATAAACTCTTACGCTTCTTAATGCAACTCTTAGACTCCCTATTCCAACTTGGCTCTAAAGATGTCTTGGCTCTCACCTTGCACTGCATCATTCTTCCCTGCTAATGAGGAACTTGACTATGAGTTTGTATCAAGGCGCTCCATGGTAGTATGATAAATCTTGAACATTGAAAGCAGGATAAGTCATATGAATACCAAATGGAAGTTCAATTGATTAGGCATTTGTCATTGATTTTCTTAAGAACTTGACAAGGACCAATCCTTTTCTCCAAAGTTTGTTATAAGAACTAGTACGAAAGCGTTCTTCCTTTTTTGCCCTACATCAAACCCTTCATGAGAGAATTGCAAAAATTGTATTCTATTTTCCATATTCATAGTTATTATATACACTTTTTTCTTATAAAAATATATCAAAACGATAAATAAACGTAACATACCAACAGTAACTGAAGAACGGCCCCCAGCCGGTGCTGTTGTCATGGTGCGGCCGCCTGTAGTGTAGTGGCCGGACGATTGGAAGTAAGAGTTGATCGAGTTTAAAAGACAGGACCGCCTGATGATCATGTGCATGGTTACCGTTTCTCTCCAAGTGCGAGTTAAAAGATGTTTACGCATAAGTAATTCTATGTGGTAAGGACTTTGATACGTTCTTTTGAAAAGGAATATAAAACTGCCACGTCTTTTAATTTAGTTTTTAAATTCAATCTCTATTTTCCTGGCTGCTTTTTGGTCGGTCCGACTTGACAAATGTTGAGGCTTTTTTTTTTTTTTTTAAGTACTACTACACTTACAACAAAATGATACAATCAAATTTGCATCATTTGATATGCCAATCTTTTATTTTGGGTAGTATGCATTAATAATTATGAAAATTTTTATAAAATATAATAATTATTTCAATAAGATTATACCATATTAAATTATATAAAGTTAGTTGTTTGAATTAGTTATCTGGCTATTTTTTTCTTTTTTCATCATCCAACCAAACCAAGTCCAGTTGGTGTTTCTGCTCACCTGTAGAACATTCGTTATCGATAAGTGATTGAAAATCAATTTGTACAATAAAGTTAGATTTAAGTTGTGGTCACCGTGTCCCACCCTCATCACTGTCGATATTGATTGGTTATTGAAGATAAATATAAGCATCAAAGTTAGATTTAAGTTGTGGTCACTCAAGACCAATTCAAATAACTAATGATCAGATAATATTGTGAGCATTGCCTTAAATCAGTGACGATGATTATTTAAAAATAATGTGTAACTAATTACATCAATCACAATTTTTTTCAAAACGATGTAGTCTCGTTTGTTATATTATAGGGATAATTCAAATTTACCCCCAGAAGTTAAGGCCTAAAAAAATTGAGGACCTCAGTTTTCTGAAATCTAAGAATGCCCCCTAAGGTTACTGTAGCACTGTTAGATTTAACGGAAAATGTATTAATCCGTTAGATTTAACAGAAAATGTATTGAATAATAACTTAATGCTAATATTAGATTTAACAAAAAATGTATTAAATAATAACTTAACGATAATAAGCAGTAAAATAGACTATAATACCCTTTTCTAAATGATTTCTAAAGCGTTAAGTTACTATTTAATACATTTTCCGTTAAATCTAACGGTGCTACAGTAACTTCAGGGGGTAATTTTGAGTTTCAGAAAACTGAGGTCCTCAATTTCTTTTAGCCTAACCTCAGGGGGCAAATTAGAATTAACCCTATATTATATAACTTGTAGTGACGGAATAGATTTGAAGATTAATGCTGTTTACACCAACCATAGGGCGCATTAATTTTGATTTTTTTTTTAAATCCATGTCACACATAAAATGTATATTATTCAATATCTAATGCGTAAACTTGATAGAAACCTTGAAGTCTGCGTAAAGGACCTACTTCACACATTAGCACAATATTTAAGAGTACTAGTAATTTTGCCAGCCACGCTCTAATTATTAATCGATGGCCTATATATATATAGAGTGCGAGATAACCAATAACTGTTCACAAATTGTACAAGAGTACATACCAAGACCCCGAATAGCTTCCGTATCAGGGTAGCATATCATTAGATAAGTTTAACAACAACGAAAGATTGACTAATCGTCCAAAAATCACTCATTTTATTTCATATTTGTGGTGTTAATTTCGGTAGTTGCGCTAGCTCCCAAGTTTAATTCTTCTGAAGAGACTACATCTCTCCGCTCATAGCTGTCTTCCACTGATCAACTTCAAAACATCTGACTGCCTCTCTATAAGTGGAAGGAACATCAGCATCTACAATTGGAAGTGCATAGGCCACCATATCAGCAAATCGAGCAGGTCTGCGAATCTCACGTCTTGGCCTATTAACTTCAATTGATTCTTATTGCTGTTGAGGTTCCTGAGAAGAACCCTCTCCATCATCTCCCAAATCCTCCTCTATCACAGGAGTACCATTATCTGTCTCAACAGATCTAACTAAGTTCAATGTCATCGTTTCAAACTCCACCTGCTGCTGAGTATGCTCCACCTGCTATGGAGTACCACCATTCACCTATGTCTGGTTTTCTGATTTCTTCAACATTGAAGACTCATCAAATGTCACATCTCGACTGGATACAATCTTCCTCGAACTAGGACACCAAAGACGATATCTTTTTACTCCTGAAGTAAATCCCAAGAAAATCGCTTTCTTGGCTCTATGATCCAGCTTAGATTCGTTCACAAGATAATATGCAGTAGAACAAAAAACATGTAAAGAATCATAATCAGAAACAAGTTGTCCAGACCATACCTCCAATGGAGTTCTATCACCAATAGTAGTTGAAGGTAGACGATTAATGAGATGACACGCATAAGTCACAGCCTCAACCCAAATTTCTTTGCCCAACCCAGCATTGGACAACATACACCGAACTTTCTCCAATAATGTATGGTTCATGCATTCTGCCACCCCATTCTGTTGTGGTGTATCTCTAACAGTAAAATGACGTTCAATACCTTCATCTCGACACAATTTCAAAAACTGGTCATTGCAATACTCACCACCATTGTCTGTTCTGAGGTGCTTGATTTTCTTGCCAGTTTATGTCTCAATCATGTTTTTCCATTTAAGGAAAGCACTAAGTACATCATCTTTTGATTTCAAATAGTACACCCAAGTTCTTCTGGAAAAGTCATCAACAAAAGTAACAAAGTAGTGCCTACCTCCCATCGATGCAGTTTTGGTAGGTCCCCACACATCTGAGTGAACATAATCAAGAATACCCTTGGTATTATGAATAGCGGTGCCAAATTTAACTCTCTTCTGCTTTCCCAGAACACAATGCTCACAGAAATCCAGCTTGCAGGTCTTTGCACCTTTCAATAAGCCTCGTTTCACCAAACTGAATAAGGCTTTCTCACTTGCATGTCCCAAACACATATGCCACAGTCTCATGATCTCTGAATTTGCATCATTATCAGAAACCATAGTCGCTGATCCAATAATCGTACTACCATTATAGTAATACAAGTTGTTCCTCCTAGTGCCTTTCAATACCACAAGAGCGCTTGAAGTTACCCTCAGAATACCATCTCGAATAGATATCCCACAGCTTTTAGATTCCAAGGCTCCCAAAGAGATGAGATTCTTCTTCAACTTCGGTACATACCGAACATCTGTCAGAACTCTAGTCAGTCCATCATGATTCCTCAATCGGATCAAACCTATCCCAACAGTATGGCAAATATCATCATTGCCCATATACACAACTCCACCATCAAGCTCTTCAAACTGAAAGAACCATTCTCTATGTGGACACATATGATAAGTACAACCCGAATCTATAATCCACTCATCAGAACTAGAAGTGGATGGATGACCAACTAGACATATATCTGACTCACTATCATCCTCACACTCAACAACACATGCATCAGAAACAGCCTTGCCCTTATCTTTCTTTTTCAACTTAGGACAATATTTCTTCCAATGCCCTTTCTCACGACAAAAGGCACACTCATCTTTTTCTAATCTACCCCTCGACCAAGATTTTTCCCTTTTTCCTGGTTTCCTACTTTGACTACGCCCTCTCACTGTCAATGCATCTACTGACTCATCCCTATGTTCCCTTTGGCCTTTCTTACGAATTTCATAATTCAACAAAGCAGAACAAACTTCTTCAAAAGACTGTTTATCTTTCCAATGGATAAGAGTAATGCACAAATGGTCTAATTCATCCGGAAGTGAACCAATCAATAACATAGCCTTAATTTCATCTTTGAAGGTTTCATCTAATTTAACAAATCAGTAATTAACTTATTAAACTCATCAATATGAGAACTGATGCTCGTACCTGGTTTCAACTGGAGACGGAACAATCTCTTCAATAGATACAACCGATTCTCATTGCTTTTCCTCATATATTTGTTTTCCAGCGCCTTCAACAGTTTGCTTGCAGATGTTTCTTTTGTGAACGGATATTTCTGTTCTCTACACAAGCAAGAGTGAATCAACCCACAAGCTTTTATATTCAGCCTGTCCCAATCTCTTGCACTGATATCTTCTGGTTTTGTTTCTTCCAAAACAATATCCAAATCTTGCTGATACAACCCGTTCAACACCTCACTCTGCCATAAGCCGAAATTATTTCGACCATCAAATTTTTCAACATCTATTTTTGCATTTGTCACAGTCACTGTCTTCCTCGATACAGTTGACGATAATGCCATTACTACCTCTCACGAATAAGCTCGATGCACAAATCGCCAATAACCAAGCTCCAAACAGACTATTATATTCAATAACTAGCAATCCAAACGCAACAGCCCAGAATAGTAGTAAGTGTTTTAATGAAATAGCCACTCACTACCCAAAACCTTAGGCTCTGATATCAATTGTTGTGCAAGAACGGAAGCGAAAGCAACAAAACAACCAAAATGCACAATCACAAACTATGCAAGATAATTGAATATAATAGCAACTAAAGAGGCAACCGATCAACCAACAATACAAAATAGAAAGAACATCAAGATTTAACGAGGTTCGGTATAAATACCTATGTCCTCGGGCGCCGCTGAAGTAACCTTCTACTATCTTTAAAGAGAATTACAAACTTTTGGGTCACAATACAAATACCACAACTATTGGGCCAAACTACAATTACCCAAAAGTTGGGTCAAACTATAATTACTCAAACAATTGGGTAATACTACAAATACCCAAAACAAAGGGAGAAAAAAGAAATATTACAAACTTTAAGGTCCTTAATGCAAGGCCCTTAAATTATGAGGTCTGATATGTGAGACCTTACATATATAGGGGGTAGATGAGAATTTCTAATGGGACAATTAAACTTCTCCCATGTGGCTTTTTTTATAAGCCCACATGAGACCCATATTTTCTTACTTAATCAATGTGGGATTCCTCCCACTAACATATGAGCCACAAACTCAACAACACTGGCACGAGATAAGTCTTTTTCTTCTTCCAATATATATTTGATTTAATAGAAATCAAGAAAGGATGATCAACACCAAGAGCCTCATGAGAATGGCAAGGAAGTGGCAGAAGATGGCTGCCATAGACATGGAAAAAGTTTCTCCTGCAGGAACCAGAAAACAAATCGGAGCAGACAGTTGTAGAAAGCCTTTTGTTTCTGATAAAGGGCATTTTGTGTTTTACACTACTGATCATAGGCGATTCGCAATGCCATTGACATATACCAGCAATAATGTCTTTAGAGAGCTCTTCAGGATGTCTGGAGAGGATTTTGGTCTGGCCTGTGATGGGCCTATGGCATTGCCATGTGAGGCTGTCGTCATGGATTACACAATCTCTCTTATACAGAGAGGCATAGCGAGGAATGTGGAGAAAGCTTTGATTGATCAACAACCATAATTAGGAGAACAGATAAAACGTACATTTGCTTGGATTTTGTAAATACTCAACACATTAATGACATTTTGGTGGATGTTGTAAAGGTATAATACCAAATTGTTTGGAAGCACATTAATACTAATCTTTGAACAGGCCGTTGGCATGTGTTCCTGGAGAAATGAATGCTGAGAAGATCACCAATGTTGTAACCACTTGGAATTTATAATATGAAAAGAATCTTTCCACAAAGCAATTAAGAACTGGTTTAGTTTTACCAACAGCTTCTTAGTGTATGCTTATGTAGACAATCAAATAATAGTTTATTTCATATTCCTGGTCAGCCAAAGAAGAGTTAATCAAGTTGCTAAATTTCATTTTCACATAGTTTTACATAGCCCTACCGCCAGAAGATGACAAATTCATAGCTAACAACTGAGTATGGCCTAAAATACGAAAGGAGAAAATAGAGGCTAAAAATATACATGCTATTCAGCAAGTAAACTACAAAGTTTCTGAAATTCCTGATAGTCAATAATTTTTGTATTTCAAGGATTTTACATCATATGAGCCTTGATTTCCAATTTATAGGAAAACAAGCAAGCATTGGTAACACAAGTCACCAAAGTCCTAAGCAATAACGTAAACACCAAATATCAAAGTCCTAAGCAACACAATATAAATGCCAAAACTAAAGTTCCAGCTGGGCAACATGAATATTTAGTTAAACAAAGCAAATAACTCCTAGCTCAATTTCCTAATAAACTCTTGCGCTTCTTAATGCAAATCTTAGGCTTCCTATTCCAACTTGGCACTAAAGATGTCTTGGCTGTCACCTTGCAGTGCATCATTCTTCCCTGGTAATGAAGAACTTGACCATGAGTTTGTATCAAGGCGCTCCATGGTACTATGATAATATCTTGAACATTGAAAGTAGGATAAGTCATATGAATGCCTAATGGAAATTCAATTGCTTAGGCGCTGTCATTGATTTTCTTAAGAACTTGACAACGACCAATCCTTTTCTCCTTAAGTTTGTTATAAGAATCAGAATGAAAGTGTTTTTCCTTTTTTACCTTACATCAAACCCTTCAAGATAGAGAAAATTTACCCATAAATTTTGATTAAGGAAATAATCTCCTCCAATACACTTCAATTGATTTAACAAGAATTGATCTTCCAAAGATAGTAGTGAAGAGTTTTGTATTTGCTAACTCTTGTTACAACATGTAACACCCCAAATTTGACATGCGATAACCACATGCCAATCTGAAAATTTACTTCTCACAAAACCATAACTCCCAAAAATTTAAACTTCTCACATAAACTATATATAATGAAAATCCTCCAATAATAAAATAATAATAATCCAATATAAAAATTCTTACACCAAAATTTTTAACATTAAGCTTACTATGACAATTGATTTATATAAAAGAAGGAAAATTTTTGACTAATTATGTATCATGGAAAAAATTTCAAATATTAGGCATTAATCAAGTTATTAAGTTAGGAGGGAAATCATATGTTTCCTGCCTAAGCTATCCTTTATTAATCAAATTGTAATCTCGATTACATATTGACATTCAACATTATATGCACACAACTCTAGGGTTTCGTTTGAACGTGGGTGGTTGGGTAGAGTTCGGTAAGTGATGTTTATGTTGAATTAATTTGTATTAGAGTTATATAATGATGAACCGATTGTTTTGTGATGGATTGAAGGGTCGTTGGTAATTGAACATTGAAGGAAAGAAGAGTACTAATTGAACTAGGGTTTTGTTTGCTCCAACCATGTTTGAGGTAACCATTCTACATTTCCTTGTATTAGTTTAGGTCATGTTAGAATTCTATTATAATCAATTTGGATATATAATAAGCCTAAAATTTATTTTACGTTAGTTAGCTTGTTATGTGTTACGTGTATAGCCTATTTCTTAGGTGGATAATGTTGCTTTTAAAATTGGATACTGTATATGAGCTCTAGGCATGTTGTCTTGATGAATATTCATATATTATTACTGAAATATTTATCAGCTAAGCTTTTGATCATAATTTCTATACACATCAATTTCCTTAACATATTTTATTTGCCTGGAAATAATATATTTTTTTAAATTTTTAAAGAATTTCGAAACTAGTTTCATATGTTGAAGAATTGATTATCAAAATGTCAAACCTGAATTTATGAATTTTATTGATTTATCAAATGATCTCCAAAAATCATGAAGTTTTGCATGGTGATTCTTTTACATGTTTTGATTAATTCTATAAATTTTTGCTGTTTTTAATTAAGTATTTGATTTTATAAAAAAAATTTTAAATGAGTTGACTCACTCATGGCAATTGTTTTACAGTTTCTCTATATTAAAAAAAAGTTGATTTCAAATATATTTTGACTTTTAAATGATACAAGAAAATTTATGGAGTGATCGTATATGTCTATGATATGTTTGTAAAATTTTAGAGTCATTCGAATAGGAAATTAGAAGATAAAAATCCTAAAATAATTACTGTTTAGATTCCATGACAGATATGTTTGATTGATTCTAAAGTTAATTTTATTAGTACTAGTTTGCTTGGTTAATTTTTATGATTTTATAGTAATTGGGAGAAGTAGAAGTAGTGTGCCTTTGGTCAAGATTAGGTGTAAGTAATATTCACATTGGTATGCATTGTACGTTATATGAGAAAACCATTAAGATTCCAAAACATAAATTTTGGTTTTAGAAAATGAAAAGTAGCTTTCATAAAAATAGTTTAATCAAGGAAGTAGATTTTTAGTTTTCTTTACCTTAAATATTTAATAAAAAATAAGTTTTTTTAATAGTTGTTTTATTTGATTATTTATCTCTTTTATAAAAAGATTATGATTTACAAAAATTTAATCTTTTCCCAAACTATTTTACAAAACAATTAATCATCTTGTTTTAAAATGTTTTCTAAGCAACTATAAATTTTTTAAGAATTAGAGTATTTATTTGAAAAGGTGTTATAATATGAATTATTAATAATTTAAGGATTTTATGATTTACAAGTTTTCTACACTATTTGTTGTAATAAAATGGAATTTTGGCTCATTATTCGTGGCATCCAATATGTTATCACTGCAAGAAAAATGACCTATTTTGTTGGCCAAAAACTGACACAAAAGGTCATACTTGTCGATTTTTGCGTATCACCATGAAAAGTATTCCTCTTTTTGTTTGTTTGTCAAATGACAAGAACTATTTTTTGATGACAAGCCAAGAAGTATCGGGGTATAAAAAAGGACAAATTGGGGGTAATTCGCGTCAGTTTAGAGCCGACACAAATCTGGAATCTAATTAATATATATATATATATATATATAGAGTACTTGTCCCTTTTTTAAATAAAAAAGACTGACAAGTATTATATATTTTTTTATTTTTGGAAATCTGGTTTTTTACAAATATAAAAATATATACATTCAATTACAAAAACACCCAAATGTTAAAACACAACAAATATACCAAATATATAACAAGTGCAGCAACTCAGCAATAACACAACAAAAACACAAATGCTTTCCACAACAAAAACTTACATCCAAATGATCATCTCTTTATCAAGTTAACATTAAAAGCAAATAACATAAACAATATGAATTGTATAGAGGAGTCTGGAAAAGATGCTTGCAAGTACGTATCTCAAAGTGGGTTCATCCACTTCCATACAATTTCCAAAGCTTCCCAAGGGATATGTTTGAGTGAAGTTTCAAGAATGTATGGATACCTACCAATAATTGTTGCTACTTCACTTCATAACGGACCAACTTAAACTATAGTCTATAGACATCCTGCACAGAAGTAGATGCCAACAGGTCAATGAAACACAACTCACACAGATTATAAAAGGAAAAGAAGATGAAAAAGAAAAAAGAGACAAAAAATGCTACTGACAGACAAGTTGCGTGCAAATTTCAAAGGAAAATTTTCCTTCTATGTAAGTTTACAGATTGCGTAGCAACAATTTTATGTTATAAGAATCTCATCTAATATGACTATGCAATGCAATTTATGAAACAATTAAAATGCACCACCCATATATAACAAGGATGATGAGTAGTCCAAGGCACAAAAGAATTGTTTGATTAAATAGCCATTCTTTAATGAAAAATTATAAGCAAAACCAATATTTTTCGAATGTGCTTCATTCGCCAAGGGGGCTTGCATTTATAAAATAGCTCCACTCCCTACACCTACTTAACTAGGTCCTCTCATGACTTAGGAAGATAATAATATATTAAAGTTTTGATAATAATATAATGACAACAATATAAGGTCATTCACACTTACTTTTTCTAAGATTGAGGAAATGTTACTGTGAATGGGGCCGGCTTTCATCTAGCTCGAGAATTTGCGACCACCACATTGTGTCCAAGCCTCTTTCGTGACCTAAGGGAACACAAACAAGCCATGGGCATGTCTAGAGAATGGAGTCACCAACTAATTTTTTATTGGCAAAATGAATGATGGCAATTCGATCCCTCGCTTCGGGACCAAACTACCCTTATCCCTTCAGAGATGGGTCCTAGAAGTTAGATACAAGCCTTTAGCCTGCCCAAATATAAGTTCAGCCCCTACTAGGGTATACCAATAAGAATAGCTACACTTCGTTATATAGTCCACCTAATGTTGTTCATTTTATGCACACGTTATTTATTTTATCTTCATTAAAACATATGAGGTATATTCAACCAATAACAATGTATATTCATTCATAAAAGTAGGTGAGGAGAAAATATTACATTTCTTTGCAAACATGGGGGGATGGAGGAGGATTACACCAATTTATTCTTTAATAAATAAAGTAAACTACTTCTAAACACTTCAAACATAATAAATGAAGTAAACAACTTCTAAACACTTCAAATATTCAATCATAATATTCATAGCATATTCATACACATAAAGCATTCAATATAAACATTTAATTTGAGACTCGATAAATAATGAATTCTTCACCACCATATGTGAGTCTATTCAATGCTTATCAAGCTTCTTTATGCATATTCGTACATTCATATTCATTCTAAGTGATAGTCCCTCACCATCCATGTGCGTCCACCATCACTTTATGGCATCATACAATCATAATGTTAACCATAGTATATTCATACATTCATTCATAATAACAATTCTAATTAAAGCCATAAATTAAAATCATTGTAATTATACCTAGATTTGATAATTCTATCTTGGCAATTCTACCTAATTAAGATAATTCTATCATTGCTTTCTAAATATGGCAATCCTAGCCTATTTCAATCAATCTTGGAAATCATGGCATTTCTAACCAAATCATGGCGTATTCTAGCCTAAACAAGGAAATCATAGTAAAAGATGGCTAGCCTAATTCAAACAATCATAGTAAGTATGGCAATTCAATCAATCAAAGCAATTCTTGCCTAATTCTATGCTATTTCCTAGCATTATTCTAGACAATCATAAGTTTCAATCCTAATCATGATCTTAATCATGCGCTTTTAAGTATGTTTCTAATCATGTGTTCTGATTTTAAGCACGATTCTAAATAAGAAAAAGATCAATGACTTACCTTGAAAAAAAGGGTTAAACAATTCTGCAAAACCCTAATCATGCTTCTAAGCATCAAAATAAAACCTAAACATGTTTATTCTAAGCAAAAATGAACGTAAACATGCTTAGCTCTAAGCTAAAAAAATAAATAAGAAAATAGGAGGGAGAAGAGAGAACTACTCTCAGGACATACCCTTTCCGGGTTTAAAGCCATATAAAACACTCAAAAACTTTAAACTAAAAAAGACTTCCTGAATTCTCAAGGTGTCTTGGAGAAGGAGAGAAGTGATTTTTGGATGATCCTCAAAGTAAAGAGGAGGGGCGTTTATATAGTTAAAGGTTGAATTAAAAAAAGGAAGGTTTGAATCAAAATTTTCCAAAAATATATGGACAAGTGTCGACTGGCTATAGGAGTACTGACAACCGATGGTGGGACAATCGGACAACTATGGGAGAACTGTCAGCCAATGGTAGAATAGTCGGCCAGCTATTCTACGACCACCTGCCAGTGTTGGCCCACCAAGCCCCTTAGTTTCTTGTTTTTTTCAATGAATCCTCTTTTGACCTTTGTCCATTCAATCATATGTAACTCTCTGAGTTCAACTCCGATTTATGATTTATAAAATTATGTGAAAAATAGACATCTGTAGCTTCGCAATGGAATATAAATGATCATCATATTCCTTCTAGATTAATTTCTATGATTTCTCAAAGTCAAGTGTCAGTTTTTAAAGCTTTCGATCGCTTTCTTCTCAACTCTCTTCTCTTTGCTTCCAAGGCCATTTCGATCATTTCCATTGTTCATTACACCTTCATGTTACATCATTGAGCCTCAAAAATCTAGTGTCTATAGTTACTTACCTCCAACGACTTTTAGAAAAAGAGAAAACCACCCACTCTCTCTAAAATTTGAAAAGAATACCATTTACGCCCGTTTCTAATGTTTGACTATTACAAATTTACAACTTAACTTATTTTTCTTCTCTCTCTCTCTCTCCATCTCTCTTTTAAGCTTAATCCCTTAGATGATTAATATTAGTTAGATGATTTCTCTTTTCTTTGTAATTTAGTTATAATATTTGTTATAACTAAAATATTATAATAATTAAGTTGGTTAAAATTTTTTATTGTAATGTTGTATCTCTTAAAAGATTAATATTAGTTTATTTATTTCTCTTACTGATTAACATTACACCAATTGTTATTGAAAATTTAAGGAAAAAAGAAGAAGACAATGTTAGCTTAAATTATACAAACTAGTCCAAAATATCTCCAAACCCTTTTTGGGGCTAATGCTTCTTATTATGGGGCACTACAAGAAAAATGTCCATTCTTGTAGGTTTTTAACCCACAATTATGAATTACTTGTGAGTTTTCTAATACACAAATAAAGCACTGACAAATATTCTATATTTGTGAGTTGGTCAAACCCACAAATAAGTATCTGAAACATATTTGTCATATAATAAGACACAAATATAAGTGCCTCAGATCATGATTTTGTGGTTATATTTGTGACTTATCTATTTTATATTTGTGAGTTTGTGACAAATATTAAGTGGTTAATTTTTGAATTATGTGACAAATATTAGGTAATATTTGTAGGATTTCTACCCTTCAAGTATGGTTTGAGGGGGAAAAATATAATATAATATATTTTTAGGATTTATTAATATATTGTAATAGTAAACATAGATATATGTACTGAAAAATATATTACTCAGATAATAAAACAAATATTAATTATGAAAAAAATTATGCCTAAAAATAATCTCTACATTCATATATTCAATATGGAAAAAAGTAGTAAGTTACAATATCATTTTCCAAAAGTAACTTGAATAAATGTACATCAACAACATATTCAATATTGATAATAAAAAGTATTTTGTTGTGATGCCCTGCAAAAAATAAAGAAAAAAACAATGAATGGGTCAATTTATTACAAGATTCATGAATTTACATAAATAAATGTAACATTAAGTTAATGACACAATTTCTAGTTGAAGTACTTCATGAATAAATCAAAATTTTGCATATTCCAAACATAGATCAAAGTGTATACAGTTATAACTATGTAATTTGCCTATAACCATCCACTGCCAAGAATAAATAAAACAAGTAATCCATATACATAGTCCCTTTTTCCTTGCTCATTTAATTAATACTATGGAACAACAAACAATAGTCAAATATAAACTTAACAATGACATCCAAACCTAGTGGAGAAGATTCATGCATTTGACTTTAAACTTGTATCGCTCACAATATTGAAACCTAGGAGACAGCACAAATAATCAGGGTATGAAAAGTACAATAGTTGACCAATGACATTACTATATCAATATTATAACTTTCATGTCACAACTCACAATTTTCTTTCCACATAACTATGATCACTATAAACACATCAAATTTCAAAATGATGACCAATTTAGCTCATTACACGCTTCTAACAAGCAACAAAAAACCTAAGCTGGAATTCTTGATGAAGTTGAAATCATCATGATTATCAAAAAAATTTTCATCAGAAACTGAAATCTCTCCAAAAATCAGAGTAGGAAAGCTATACCAATTTCTTCATAGCCTCAAGAATCATAGTCATTGTGATAAAATGATTTGGTTGTAAATATTGAATGTGAATATAAACAAATACATACCCTTGTAGTGTAGTCCTTTTCCACTTGTAAGACCAATTTCCTTTTCTCCTGAAAATGCAAAAAATAAAATTCAATTTAATGATGATGAAAAGATATAAATTGGACTAATAGAATCAAAAGTAATATGCAATTAATATTATACCTGTACAAGATCTTCGATTAAAAATTCAGAAGTTGTTGGAGTCATGCAAATGTATGTATGTAGAGCCATACATATTTGAACCACATTAAAAAAAACTAAGTGGCAGAGTTTATAAACACATAAGTAAAGAACTGATTATATCCGAAAGTAAATAAGTTAATATAAGCAAATACATATTTGTACCATCCTTTGTGCTATATTCAAAGTAAAGAACTAAGTACAAAGTTTGAATGCTTCCAAAATCCTAGTCAGTATGCATTCATGTTGTATATCCACACCAAAAAGGAATCAATCTACATCAGTATCTATTTATAATGTCATCTCCTTTGAATCATCTTCCACAAAAGAAACCAAAAAGTCAGAATCTAACACAAAATGATCAAAGTTATAAACATAACTCCAATCTGCAAAATTAGAAAGGCAATTGTTAGAAACAAATAATGATTAGTAAAAGCTTAATATAACAATGTTTACTTGGTCTGTTATTCAACCTGATATGTCTATTCATTTGTTGCCCAGCTTCTTTAATAAGATAGAAGAAACATGCTTTGCCCAGTCACCTCTAATCTCATTTATCTCATCTTCAGTATATTTGTCCTTCTTGTTGTACTATAATATAACCAGGTTAGTTTAACACTCAAAATGGGTACCAACTAAAGGTTTAATAACATACAATTATTAGTGGTCAACTTACCTTCTCGCAAAGGACATTATAGTCTAAGATGATCTCTTTCATGTATCTAAGTACATAATAGCCACATTCAAAGCTTCCAACTTGCTTCGGTCCCTATACATGAAAAAGTTAAATTGTTACTTCGTAATGTTCTTCTAAAGGTTCAACAAATTCCATTATCAATTATAGAAAAAGGAAACTTAACACATTTCTTTATTCAATGTTTAAAAAGAATAGAATTTAGTCATTTATCAAACAACAAAGCAAAGAAAGCCCCAACACCTAAAACGCAAAGCTATCTAAGTTGTCCATATTCAAAAGCTTCTAATTCTTAAGGCATAAAAAAACATGTTGAAATATAATAAAAATGAAAGGAAGACTTAGATTATAGCTTCACTTGTATCCATACATTATTCTTCTTCATCTTTTTGTCAACTTTAGTTTGCCATATCATAAACCCTCTGAAAACACATTACAAACAGTCACAATACTTCACTGAAAATTAATCCACAAAGCTTGGATTTCAAGAATAATTAAATTTTAGATCTTACTGGTTTATAACTTCCTTTGCCGCTGCTTGAATTCCTTTTCTCATTGAATCAATATGGTATACTTTGAAAGTTGACATGTCAAGCACTATAAGAGTCCAATGGTACCTAAAACAATGTATCAAATAATTACAATTTAAATCCAACTATTACAAAAGCTAAGATTTTACAATATTATTTCCAAAGACATTATACCCGGGGTTGTATGGAATGAAAACAAAGTTTCTATCTTTAAACTTTAGTAACTTGTTTGCAATTGATTGGGCCATTTGTACCCGCATTTGAGCATCTTCAAGCCTACTAGGAAGGATGGTTTCTGGGTGGATAAAACCATACTTCACTGAACTAGATCCACATTTGAAAGCCTCATAAATATGACTGTTACATCAAAAAAATCAAACTTTAAATATAGACCTAGAACAAATGGAAATCATCATGTAACTAAAATCTTTCATTGGAAATCTAATGGATATTATTTTAGTACCTCATAAAAATAGAGAGACAGTTTTGTGATAGCTCCGTATAGTCAATAATGCATGACAAGTCACCATGGGACAGAAAGGTATGAACCGAGTACCCAAACAGTCCATCTTGAAATTTGATTTCAACATCTTTACTTTTATCCATCCTGAAGTTAACCAATGCCTCCAAAACAAGTACATCATCAGGTTTTTCAATTGCCCTTGGCTCCATTTGAAGCCCTTTAATCTCCTGATTGAGTTTTCTCTTTATAAGGCATTGCTCAATTGAATCCTACATTAGACCACACATAGAATGTTAGTCTAAAGATACCGATAACTCCTATAAATAAAATTATGTAAAGGCACTGGATATTGTTGATTACTTTTTACCTCATTTGTTACAATGACAAGATCTTCAGGCCATTCCACATGATCTCCCACTGAATCATATAGTGTTATTGGCTCATCCTCTTTGGCTTGTATTGGGAGTGGGGCATATCTCTCAAAACATACATCAATTGACACTACCATTTTTGGCCTCAAATCCTTCACAATTGTACCACTGGCCACTGGTTTTCCTTTTGGATCCAATTTCAAACTACAAGATTTACCCTAATATACATATAAAAATATGTTAAATAAACTGACAAACAAAAACACTAACTAGAAAATAAATTACAAAAGATAAGCAAAGCTCACATATATTGTTACCTTTCTACAATTTTCTTGTGGAGGCATTGCATTGCCACTGTTCTCCCCATCTTCTAATTTTAGTTGCTTTTTGCCTTTGCTAACACTACTTCCATGTGTTACAACATTTGGTTCCTTCTTTTGTGGAAATTGATTAACCTATAACTGGTTGTTGGTGAAGTCCTCTGACTTATGATTGCTTACATCCTTGTCATCCATTTCCATTTTGTTGCTAGAGGCAGCTGACTTAGCATTAGCTACTTCACTTTTCAGCCTAGCTACTTCAACATCTCTTTCTCGTAACTGCCTCTTTAACTCATTGACAAGGCGATCCTTCTCATGATCACCTTTTATAGTTGAAAAATAAGATGTAGGTGTCACAAATTTTTCTAACCCTCTTACACGGCCACAATGCTCGTCACTGCCCAATGCTTGTGAGAGTATATCATTGAATTCAGTTGTGTCAGTGACATCCGATTCTATTTGTGATTTGAGCTCATCCTACAACAAAACACATAATTTTTAATAGTTACAATTAGTGGACCTCATTTTCATAGAAATAACATAAAGTAACCATTAACCATTTCAAGTACTCACAATCTTTTCAACAATAGGAACCACATTTGGGTGGTAATCACCGGAGGCTTTTCTTTTTCGACCTCTTACCCATAGATCAGCACGATCTATAGGTGTATTCCAGTCTCCAGATTCTAACCGCTACACAAAATGATAAATGTTCAAAAAATAAGACATGTTGATGCTCAAATCCAAAATGGTTTGGAGAAAAAGTAAACTAGGATAACAATTACTACTACTTTCTTACCATTTGTTGCTCCAACTTTGCATAACCAGACCTACCAGTGCAATGATCATATTTGTTTGTGAACCTTCTCTGCCTTTGCACCACGCTATACATCTTCATATATTGCAAATCCATACATTGATTAACACATTTATTTATTTCAATGAAATTAGATGAAGATTAATACTAACAAATACAAGTTTTTCAAAACATATTTGTGTTAAAAATAATTCATTTACTGTAATAAAATAATTATTTTAAGCAACGAGCCACACTTTTTTATCAAATAATCAACATACAAGAAAAAAATTAAGCTACCAGCAATGTTCTATTATCAAATAACTAACAAACCATAAAAAATTAAGCAACCAGTAACGCCTTACTATCAAATAATTAGCATAGCAAAAAACATTTTAAGCAACCAGCAGTCTTTTATTATAAAATAACTGGCATAGCAGAAAGTTGAACCAACCAACAATGCTTATTATCCAATAACCAACATACGACAAAAAATGTAGCTACTAGCAATGCTTTATTATCAAATAACCAATGTACCAAAAAAGTTTAAAAAACCAGCCATGTTTTATTATCAAATAACCAGCATATGAGAAAAAATAAAGCAACCAACAAACTCTTATTATCAAATAACAACAAAACCAAAAAAAAAAAAATGCTTTATTAACTTTTATACACTTTATACTATTACCTGAAACTCTTTTGTCAAACGGTATTCCACAAAGGCATCCCAATCATGCTTTTTAATGTATTTTTTATAGTCTTCTGGAGGGTCTTTTGACTTAGTGAAGTCATCCTTAATTTTCCTTATAAATTCTCTAGTCAACCAAGTCTTAAAAGAGGTCCATGCTCTACAAGCTTGATGTAACAAATTCTTCTTGAAGCGCAAATCAATCTCAAATTTACTCTACATAGAAAGCATTAACATATAAATAGAGTAGTTTAGTAAATGCTAAATTGATAACAACAATATTTTCGAGTATATACCAGAATTTCAGTCCAAATATCCTTTTTCAATTTTGGTGGCACAAGTCTCCAATCCTTACATGAAATTGGGACTGTTTGACGTGCTAAACATCCAACAGTGGTAATGAGACTATCAACATGGTCTCCCACTGGTTGTCCATTGCTGTTAAACTCAATGGTTGGTTTCACCCCCTTATTTGCTTTGTTGTTCTTCTTATTTGTACAAATACCTCTGGTTTTACGCTTCTGTATTGGTGGCTAGACATTTTTATCATCTCCTATATGTTCATTGTCACCATTTTCTGCCATTGTCACAGTCTTCAAAGGAAAAAAGGTCATAAAGTAATTAGTAGGCTATTTCACTCCAATGTTATAACCACATTAATATATTTCCAGCCAATTGTTAGTGATATATACAACAAGAAAGAAAGCAAGAACAATATAATCAGAATAATAAATAACCAATTTGCCTATAGTTTAGCCAAACATTAATCATTAAAAAAAAAAAGCAAACACAATATAAGTATACTTACATATAATAAACAATTACCATGCGTGTCATTTCAAGGTTGTGTTCTCAACCCAAATACCCTCCAAATCCTCTCTAATGCAGCCACTTTCATCATCCTCAAAGGTATCAATTGTTTCATAAAATACTTGCTTCACTTGTGAGGCTAGAACAAATGAATATGATTTGTGGCCAATACGAGCAAGATCTACCAATGTCATGCCAAATTCATCTACTTTAGTGCCCCCATTATTGTCAACCCAATCACACTTGAACACAGGGAAGGAAAACTGGTGATAATCTAAAGACCATATTTGCCTAATCACACCGTAAAAACACAATTCTCCTACAATTGGATTTTTATCCTTCGAACTTGCAATCTGCATTGTTGTAGCCACAATGCTCACTTCACTATTTTGGTGAACCTTGTTTTCCCCATGATCTCGTGTGTGATAGTAACAATTGTTGATGACATAAACAGAGTAGCTTGTCACATAAGGACGAGGACCTTGGCCCAACCATTTCAAGATTGGAGAAACATGGTCGTCATTATTTAATGCTTTTTCGACCTAGTAACAAATTATGAAATACAAGAATTCAGATTTAATAGAAGCAAAGTTTGAATTAAGTTGAAAAGCTTTGTGCATAAATGGTTTCTATGCATTTTTAACCTCGGCTTTGAACCATTCAATAAAAGTACGATTGTGCTCATCTTGCAGCCACTTTGCATTTTTCACTTGTCTTGGAAAATGCTTCTTCAACCATTGCATATGCATACTACCAAAATTGAAGAAGATTAGTTGGTATTGGGTAAAACAAGTAAGGAAAGAAGATGTTATTAGTATAAGATTAAGGAAATTAGATACTTACTCAATGTAAGGTTGGACTTCCTCCATATTTTGCAAGATATAAAGGTGTGCTTGTGCCCATTCATCTAGTCCAATATAAATTACCCGACCCCCGAGCAAAGGACCATCATTGTCATTAGGTCCATCAATAGTAGACACATACTCAGAGCAAAAATCAATTGCTTCAGATGCAATGTAACACTCAGCAATGCACCCTTCAGGACGATTTTTATTTCGGACATACCCTTTAAGAATTTTCATATATCTCTCAAAAGGATACATCCATCTAAGATAGACTAGCCCACACAACCTTACTTCTCCAACAAGATGAACAGTTAAATGTACCATGATGTCGAAAAAAGAAGGGGGAAAGTATTTCTCAAGTAAGCACAAGGTAATGACAAGGTCACTTTGTATTGTATTTAACTTAGGAACATCAACCACTTTGGTGCAAAGATCATTGAAGAATATACAAAATCTTGTAATAGCATACCTAACATGCTTGGGCAACACAGATTTTATGGCCAATGGTAGTAATTGTTGCATGAGAGCATAACAATCATGGGATTTAAGACCAACGAGTTTTAAGTCATCCATGGATACTAGGTTCTTAAAATTGGAACAATATCCAAAAGGGACTCTAAGGTCATGCAATGTTTGACAGAACACTTGCTTCTCTTTCTTGCTTAGTGTGTAACAAGAAGAATTCAAATATGTCCGATTGTTTGTAATAGTTGCATGTAACTCTTTCCTTAAACCCATATCAACAAGATCTAATCTAGAGTTGAGATTATCTTTTGTTTTCCCAGGAATATTTAATAACGTGCCATTGATACTCTCACACACATTCTTTTCAATGTGCATAACATCTAGATTGTGACGAACATATAGGTGTTTCCAATATGGGAGAGTAAAGAAAATTGAATTTTTCTTCCAACATTGGATATCATCAGGGTCAAGTTTCTTCCGTTTTTTTTCCTTACTCTTTCCCCAAGTGTTAACAAAAGCTCCAAGTTTATCTAAAATTTCCTCTCCACTAAGCACTTTAGGAGGAAGTCCAAATTCTTGGAGACCATTAAATGCCTTTCTTTGGTTTCTAAAGGGATGCTTTTGAGGGAGAAATCGCCTATGACCCAGATAGATATTTTTCTTGCCATGCCTTAATCTACATGAAAATGTCTCTTCCTCACATATTGGACAACCATAGTAGCCTTTTACTGAGCAACCTGAAAGGTTACCATAGGCTGGAAAGTCATTTATTATCCATAACAACACCGCTCGCATGTTAAAAGATTCTTTTTTATAAGAATCATAGACCTCAACACCCTTTTCCCATAGAAGTTTCAAGTCATCTATCAATGGTGCTAAGTAAACATCTATGTCATTGCCGGGTTGTCGTGGTCCCGATATCAAGAGAGTCAACATCATAAATCTCTTCTTCATGCACAACCAGGGAGGGAGGTTATATGTCATCATTACCACAGGCCAACAACTATAAGTACTACTTAGGGTACTGTGCGGATTTATTCCATCAGCTGAAATAGCTAATCTAAGATTTCTACTTTCAGCTCCAAAACTAGGCCACATACTATCAATTAACTTCCAACATGGTGTATCAGCAGGATGCCTAAGTTTACCATCTATAACCTTTGCATTAGCATGCCAAGTTAGGTTTTTAGCAACCTCAAAAGATTGAAATAACCTCCTAAACCTTGGAATGGGAGGAAAGTACCACAAAACTTTGGCTGGAATGTCTTTTTTAGATGTAGATGATTTATTAGTTCTCTTCCACCTTGACAACCCACAAGTTGGACAACTTGTTGAAGATGCATGCTCTTTCCTATATAAAATGCAATCGTTAGGACATGCATGTATCTTTTCATATGACAACCCTAATGAAACCATTGCTCTCTTTGCCTCATACATGGATGAAGGCATTTCATTGTTTGGTGGTAGCATTGAGTGTATGACATTAAGCAATTCTGAAAAACTAGTGTCTGACCAACCGTATTTCCCTTTAATGCTATAAAGTTTCATCAACGTAGACAATTTTGTGTAAGTTGTGCAATCTGGGTACAAAGGCTTTTCAGCATCTTCAAGTAAGTTTTTCAAGGTTTTAGGGTCATTGTCACAGTATTTGAAGGCATCATTTACCATATCTATGGTATCTTGCACAAGAAAATTATTACATTCATTAAAGGATGAGTTGACATTGTTGGGTTCCGTAAGTGGATTGGCTTCCCCGTGCCAAATCCAAGTTTGGTAGTTTGTGTCAAACCCATTGAAGAATAAGTGGTTTCTAATTTCGCTTGGATTGTGTAAGGCCAAGCAACGACATGTGTTGCATGGGCACTTAAAGAAATTTATGTTGGGATTGTGTGTAGTTGCAAAATCTAGGAAATTATCAACCCCGTTTACATACTCCTTGGACAATCTATCCTTCCATATCCAAGATTTATCCATTCCTTGGAGTAGGTAGTACACCTGCGGATACAAGTAAGTTTTGAGTTTGCTATGATATATATAGCTTTTTCAATTATTTCAACATTTATAACAAGCTGTAATTTTTGGTTTCCATTTTTCTTTCTATTACTAAGTTTCTTCAACTTAAATGGTATGACTAAGTTGGTAATTATTATGGATGGAGTACTAATTAAGTTAAAATTTGATGGCATATTTGAAAAAAAATTAAAAAAGAAGCAAGATTTGTAATATAAACAATATGGCATTATTAAATCAAGACCAATGCAAATTCAATAGAAAGAACACAATATGAATTTCATAATGCAAAAAAATAACATGACCATATTAGTCTAAAATAGCATATCGTCAACCACTTGATATCAATTATACATAATGAACATAAGAAAAATAGTTTATGCTCAATTGAAACAAATCAATAACTGATTGAAAGTAGTTGAAATAGTAGGAATAGTAACAAACAACATATCAAAAACTGAATGAAGACATTTAAAATATCACATCAGTTACCTTTTCAAAGTATAAAAATTGATTGAAAGCATATAAAATAGCGTGAATAGTAATAATCACAATATTAATAAGACTTGAAAGCAATTAAAACAACTAGAATAGTAAAAAATAACATACAAATAACACTTGATAGCATTTAAAACATAATAAATAGGAAGTGGCGATGCTGACCTCTGGAAAATCAATGCAGATTATGTTCTATGTGCACAAACCAAGTGTGCTCTCTCTTGAATAATTTGACAGTCCAAATATATGGAGATGCTAGTCTTTTTTATGGCTGATAATTGTCAAAAAAAATCTTATATAAAAAATAATATATATGAAGGATTTTTCTAAACAAAAAAAAAATGTAAAAGAACTCTTATCCCTTTAAAGCTTTTAAAAGTGTAAAGATTTGGAAGCAAATCCAAAACAGGCACAATTTAACTTTAAACTCAAAGTCATTTCCCAAAAAGGAATTAGTAAAAGATTCTATATACTAAAGCCTTATAAATAAGATATAAGCAATTTGTTAATCATAAACTCATTAAAAAAACAAATAAGTTAAAATTTGATTGTGGGTTAAAAAAAAGGTAAGATTTGTAATGTAGAAAATAAGACATCTCAAATCAAGAACAATGCAAATTCAATAGAAAGTTCACGCCTGAGGAATTTCATAATGCCAAAAAAAAAAATCAGAACGTGACAAAGTTAGCCTAAAACAACACATGATCAACCACTTCATCTTAATCATGCATTACGAACCTTCCAAAAATATTCTATGTTGAATTAAGACAAATCAAAAACTGATTGAAAGAAGTTGAAGCAACATGAATAGTAGCAAACAACATATTAAAAACTGAGTAAAACCATTTAAAAACCATTACTAGTAAACTACATATCAAAAACTGATTGAAGGCCTTTAAAATAGCATGTTATGCACCATTTCAAATATCAAAAACTAATTGAAAGCATATAAAACAGCATGAATAATGGTAATCACTATATCAATAATAGTTGAAAGCAATTAAAACAAGTGGAATAGTCTAAAATAACGTATGAATTACACTTGAAAGCATTCAAAACATAATAAATAGCCCAGTGGTGATGGGTGACTTTGGAAATCAATGCATATTATGCTCAAATGTGGATCAACCAAGCGTGTTCTCTCTTTAACAACTTGACAATTCAAATCTATATAGATGCTAGTCTTTGTTATGGTTGATATATAACTGGCAAGAATTTCTTTCATAAAATGCTTAAACTGAAATTAATTTATCAAAATGATTCAAATAAATAAGTACGTATACTTTGGTTACATTATTTGTCGAATTGTATCTATCAACCATCTTTATTGTCATCATCTGTTTTTGGACCAAGATGAGCCATTCTGAAGTAATAGCTTCTTGGACTAAATGACATAAGAGTTGACAAACCACTGTTTATAATAGAAAGCTGCCACTCATTATAATGAAAAGATAGCTTATTGGGATTTGTTTGTTTCTTGATTCTCATTTTTACTAAATATATTAATACCAATTTGTTTAAAGGCAAGTATGCAATCAGTCCAATTCAAACTCTTTTCATTTGTCATTCAAAGAATATTTACAAAAATCATGAGCGTTTCTATCAAATAGAGATGACAAAATAGAGAAACATAAGAATGTTAATAATATTCAAGCCATAAATGAGTGGTAAAGACCTGGGCCCATGGAGATTGTTAATTAATTAATGCATGTATTGAACAAACATGGATCAATAATTAAAATAAAAATATTTGTAGCTAGATAGCGTAAGGGAATGATTATATTTAAGTTAGCATGTTCTTGCATGCTACCTTTAATCTAACTTTAAAATGCATCTTAGACCAGAATTTCACCAACATAATTGAATATTTTAGATAGTCAAAATCCTTATCCAAGAAATATACAAATATCAAGGGGAGAAAATTCAAGACTTCATAAAAAAAAAAGCCATTAAATCATATAGATATATAACTTCTTATCAACTGGAAATCTTAGTTCATGGTTGATTATCATATCATCTTATGAGCTCACATATTAGCTAAAAAATTAAATTTAAGAACAAAATCTATGAACTCAAGGAAATATGCACTCACGATAGATTAAAGAGGTCAAAATATCAGTAATTTTGACAAACATAGCAAAGGACAATTGGACCACACGTGCACTAATAAAGAACAAATAGAAGAATCATACCAAAACAATCCAGCATTACCTGAATCACATCATGCTTAAAATGAACATTCGTCAAATTCTGTAAACAAAAAAAAAGATTAGAAATTTTCAACTATAGAGAAATTGTGTTTATAGATCCTACCAACTTCACCTAGATCAACTTAAAACTATTAGAGTTTGCTAGTATGTTCTCAATATTTAGAAAAAATTATATATTTAAATTCTTTTAATTATTTGTGGATAAGTAGTGGTTGGGATAAGACAAAGCCAAGCACTTGAAATGATAAATGATGTTGCTGGAAGGATAAAATTCCATCTTATAAAACATGAATGGCCCGCCAATGTCCATTCTCTAAGACACTTTTTTTTCTTTGCAAATTTCCCTTACGAATTATAACATTTGGTTTAAAAAAAAACGCTAGTGTTCCGTTCCGATTTGACATTTGTGCTCTGCCATGCAAATTCTAGTCCAAGATAATAAATTTAATTTGGATTAAATATTACAAAGTGAAGAAAGAAATGATTGCTGGCTTGTCCTTCACCCATAAAGAAGCTTACTTTTGATCTAATGTTTAGGTGCACTGGCGTTGATGCTAGCTATTAAACTTAAGAAAAAAAAATTCCCAAAATATAAAGTGGCAAAAGGAAAATGAAGAATATACATCAACGTTGCTCTCCAAAGGAAAGTGAAAAGAAACCCAAAAAAATCGAAAAAAAATCAACCCGAAAATTTGAAAATAAAAGCTTACCTTGCTTGAAGTCCTTGAATGCAAGAAATTTGTGACAAGAAATGTTAAATGTAGAATCTGGAAGGTGCCGAGAATTTGGGATTT
>SNVD02008873.1:0-352710 GCA_013180625.2 Boswellia sacra | reverse complement strand
CATATGTGCAATACGCTCATGCATGCTAGAGACCTGTAACTCTTCCCGGATTGTGTTGCCTATGATATCTCGTATAGCTAATGGTTTAGGGATAATGCCGAGAACTTTGCTCCCTCCTAGGGATGCAGCTGTCGACACACATCCCATTAACCCAAGACTACCCCCCCATAAATCAAATGAATACCCCTCGCAGCTAATGTCCTACCAAGATCAAGAGCTGCTGTGGTAAACTCTCCATCTTTACCAAATTGCGATCCGCAAAAGACGCATATATTGCGGAATCGCCGAATTGGTGTTTTCTCCATTTCTACAAGTGCTCTAATCTTGTGTATGATACGTTAGATATTATGCTTTTCAATGCAAGACAGGTTATGGAATGACATATGAAAATATGCAGAATGTATATATACACCCATAAAACTCTCAAATTTTGACACATGGGGACATACTTTCGGTGGGGGTTGCTCGATGCAGATTTATCGCCCCAAGATTTGACAAAATGAGATATGCTTTCGGTGGGGTTTGACAAAACCTACACACTTGTCTCCCACGTGAAGCATGAAAAATGGAAATATAATTTCGATGAGGTTTGACAAAACTGCCACACTTGTCTCCCACGTGAAACATGAAAAGTAGAGATATACTTTCGGCAGAGGTTGACAAAACCTCCACACTTGTGTCCACGTGTACATATGACATGGGATAGTCATATGGTTTGTTAAAAAGAAAACTGAAAATTAAAACAAACAAAATCAACAAACAACAACAACACAAAAACAACATTGATAATCAGATCAAACGAAACAAGAAAAAAAATTCTACAACAACAACACACATTCAAATATACAAGTAGTTGTGATTGTGGCTCACATCTTCCTCTGGTTTTACGTCCAGTAACGGCTGAAAACGCCTTCTATGAGTCGGGGATTTGCTTCCCATCCAGTTTTCTTATAAACTGGCAAACAGGGTCGTTTTTAGTCAGATTCCCTAGACAATAACACTGCAATTCATAACGAAATTGTGTCCATAGATTAAGCAATTCACGCTGAACAAGTCCACAAGAATGAGACTCAAGAGTAATAAAACATTATCCAACGACTCATTACTCAGGCCATTCTTAATAAATGATAGTTTATCTTCTCTATTTCTAGACACAAAACCTAATGAATGACAAGTCTGGTTACAATTCCATCTAGCACATTTATAACATACTTGTAACCTTTGCGCTCTTCGCCTCTTGGCGTAGTAGCTCTTTCCTAGACCAGGCATGTATTTTGCGAGATTAATGTCCGGCTCACCGGACAATCTCACCTTGGCTTCGATAAGCCATCGGATATCAGCAGGCACATTTAGGAGCATCAATGCCCAAAGTCTAGTCATCCGTACTTTATAAATTTTAAACACAGCATCTTGAGGAAGTGAAGGGAAATATTTACGAAGGTTCGACAGAAAGATATCGGCATCCATTGAAGAGGAGAAAAGGAAAGATATTACCAGTAATTCGTTTGAGTCTATTCTTCTTCAAGATATGCACACTTCAAACCTTCAAGCAATGGCTTCAATTCTTGTTTCGGTGTTTTCTCAAGCTGTTGCACAAATGAACACAAAGTACGAAATAATCAAATTAAACAAAAGAAACGAAAAGAAAAGAAAAGAAAAGAAACTAAAGACACATAAAAGAGATAACAACACGATAGCAAACAAAAGTAAAAAACAAGTAAAAAAAAATATAAAAACAAATAAGACAGATGGTAAAGAGAGATAAAACCTGGTCAATTTGATGGCCTACGAAAGGAATCTCCTCGAGACATAAAAATCGATCATTATTACCTTATTTTATTTTTCTTTTCTTTTTTTATTTATTTTTTTAAAAACATTGGGTTGCCTCCCAATAAGCGCTTGGTTTAACGTCCTTAGCCCGACGTTGGTTCTATCATGGCAGGGTCCAATCTTCGCTGTGCTTCTCTAGTGGGCTTGGATCCTTTTTCCAACAAGATACAGTCCATGCATATGGCTGGGCCTTGGATGTCAACAATCGTCCACCCAATAGCTGTTTTGTGATCTCTAAGTACTCGGACGAGTTTCTCTTCTTGTAGTGGTGCAAGGCCCATTTCTATTTTAACTGGCAAAGGATCATTCTTATCCAAGAATCCATGCTTCAAATGATCTGGAAGAGGCTTAAGCTCCAAGGTAGGGGCTTTCATCATAGAAGGCAGAAGTTTCACATTAGATAAAGGAAATTGAATGCACGAAACATCATACCTATTTGTGGTTATAGCTATGGTCTCATCTAAGCTTGCCACAGCTTCCTCCATTTCTTTGGACACTTGTATCAACCTTCTTGATTCCTTGTAATTTTCTGTCCCTATGTGCTCACTAAAAACCACTTCCAATCCATCCTTGTGAGTTAAATCAAAATGTTGTTGTGGCAAAGAATCAATAACATCAA
This sequence comes from Boswellia sacra, assembly GCA_013180625.2. Lineage (NCBI taxonomy): Eukaryota > Viridiplantae > Streptophyta > Magnoliopsida > Sapindales > Burseraceae > Boswellia > Boswellia sacra. The sequence continues at coordinate 350,261 of SNVD02008873.1, read as the reverse complement.
CTGCAAAAACAGAATGCAAGTCACTAGGGTACCTCATTGTCTCAAAAATATTGAAACGAATCACCTCGCCATCGAATTCCATGGTGAGAGTGCCATCATGAACATCAATCTTAGTTCGAGCAGTTTTCAAGAATGGTCTCCCCAAAAGAATTGGTGTTGGATTAGGAGATGTCTCATCCTCCATTTCAAGAACATAGAAGTCTGCTGGGAAAACCAATTGATTTACCTGCACAAGCACATCTTCCACAACTCCCTTGGGATATGCCTTAGAACGATCAGCAAGTTGAATGGTAATACCAGTTTCTGCAAGAGGTCCAAGATTTAAAGAAGCATAAATAGAATATGGCATGATATTAATAGATGCTCCTAAATCTAACATAGCTCTTTCAAACTTGGTTTACCAATGGTGCATGGAATGGTGAACGTACCTGGATCTTTGCATTTCGGAGGAATTTTTCTTTGCAATACAGCTGAAACATTTTCCCCCACACTTACTTTCTCATTTCCCTTCAACTTTCTCTTGTTGGTGCATAACTCCTTGAGAAATTTTGCATAACGAGGTACTTGCTTAATAGCATCCAGAAGTGGTATATTTACCTCGATCTTGCGAAAAGTTTCCAGGATTTCTGTTCTTGTTCCTCCTTCTTTGATTTTGCAAATCTGCTAGGAAAAGGTGGAGGAGTAACATATGAAGGAATTTGAGTTTTAAGTCTACCTTAGAAGATGATGTTTTTGTTCATGGTGGAAGTGGTGTCATCCCCTTCATCAGTTTGTGACCTTTTTTGTGGAACTTGTAATTGCTTTCCACTTCTCAAAGTTGATTGCACTAGCATTCTCTCTTGGATTGATCACTGTCTGAGAAGGTAATTTTTCTAAGCTCTTGCTCTCGAATTTGCTCATGTTAGTAGCCAATTGTCCCATTTGATTTTCCAGGTTTTGGATACTTGCCCTAGTTTCCTGCTGAAATTGCATTGTGTTAGTAGTAAGTACTTTAACAATGTCCTGGAGATCCATACCTGAGTTTTGTGGAGCTAGTTGTGGTGCTGGTTGTGGTTCCATTTGAAATGATTGCTGCACTCTTGATTGATTGAAACCTGGTGGCTGATTTGGTATGGCATTTGGAGTGATTGGTTGATGATTACTATAACTTTGGCTTGGTTGTCCTAGAAATCCACCCATGGCGTTGGCTTGTTCCGTATCTCCTTCTTGCAAAGTTAGACACATGTCGGTTGGATGCTCCGTGGTAGAATATACTCCACATACATAAGATTGATGCATATGTCCTACAGCCATTTTTTTTACAAGAGAGGTAAGCTCAGAAAGTTGTTGTTCAATGTTTGGTACTTACCTCATTTACTCTTTTTGGTAGTTGTGGCTCAAATTGGAGCTGAATTGTTGGGAGTTGCTGCCATGTCACTAATCAAAAGTCTTGCAACATTCGGTGTTTTATTAACTAGTGCTCCACCACTAGCAGCATCAATGATACTCCTTTCCATTGGTAAGAGACCCTCATAGAAATATTGAATTAGGAGTCCATCACTAATTTGATGGTTTGGACAGCTAGCACATAACCTTTTAAATCTCTCCCAATATTCATGAAGTGATTCTCCATTGTGTTGTCGAATGCCACTAATATCTTTTCTAATATTTGTAACTTTCGAGGCTGGAAAGTATTTCTCCAAAAAGAGTTTACTCATCTCATTCCAAGTGGTAATGGTACCTGGTGGTAGATAGTATAGCCAATCTTTTGCCGAATCTGCTAATGAGAATGGGAAAGCTCTCAATTTAATTTGCTCTTCAGAAACGCCAGTTGGCTTCATACTTGAACATACCACATGAAATTCTTTGAGGTGTTTGTTCGGATCCTCTCCTGCAAAACCATGAAATGTAGGCAAGAGATGAATCAGTCCAGATTTAAGTTCAAAATCTATCTCAAAATTGGTGCTTATGCATAGCGGTTGTTGATCAATAATTGGAGCCGCTAACTCCTTAAGAGTCTGATCGTTTTCCATCGCCATTGCTTCTGATTCAGATTTGATTGAACTACAAGAAGATGGGAGGGAAGTATGTCGTGCAAGGTCAAATTCTGGAGGTGGAGTTGAAATTGACCGATTTAGCCTTAAATTCGAGGATTGAAGAAACTCCTTAATTCTCTTAAGTCGTTGATCCGCTTCTCCCTCAGACATAAAAGCCTAAACACAAACAATCGGGAAATAACAATCAAGAATCATAGTAAAAACAGAATAACAAATTGATTAGAAAATCAATCCCCGGCAACGGCGCCAAAAACTTGATGCGTTCGAAACTAGCAAGTATACTAGTCGCACAAGTAATAAAGTGATAAGTAAGATATCGTTCCCACGAGGATTGATTCTAATTGAATTTGTTATTTCCAGCAACACTAAACTAAACAGGGGGGGATTTTTGTTGAATGCTTTACTAAATGAAATAAGAATGCAAGTAAAGAATAACAAAACAGAAAGTAAATTTGAATGAAAAATCAATGGGAGAAAGCTGGTTAAGGGATCCTTCTCTACCACAAGATATGGATTTGCGAATTAATTGTAGAATTGTCATCTAATTACAGCATTGAAGTTATCAACCGTAGATAATAACAAGCTCTATTACCCCAATCTTTCCTTACTTTGTTGTTAAATAAAACAAGCTCTTTATTTAATCTCTATCCATTAAACAACCTAGAACAAGCTCTCTGAGTTTAATTCAATGGATGCATTATGATAAGAAAGATAGGTTGATCTAAGCAATAAACACACAAGCTCGGATTATTTAACTTAGGTTATATTCTCCAATTGTAATCTCTGATCACAATTTTGCTACTAATGATTAGAAATTCAAGACAATTACGGATCAAGATTTCTAGTCTAGCAATAGACAATATCCAGATTATATTCAGTTGGCCACTCAAATACAATCAGCAAGCAATCATAAGCATTAAATATGGGAGAATACAAGCAACTTCAATTAGAGAATTGGATAACAATTCCTTACACAATCAACTTACAAAAACCATATCAGGGGCTTTGAAATCACCCTCAACCAATTCAGATTCAGTTACACATGTTTAAGAACGTGGTAAATACAATACAACATGGAGACATTCCAGAAAATGAAAGGGAAGGGAAAAACTTAGCAAATTTGATGTAATTCTCTTTGGATTGTAGTTCTTCCTCTTTCCAAGCTTCCTTTCTCCTTCAAGAACTCCAAGAGATGAAAGAATTCCAGAGCTGTAGCCTCCACCACGTTCTCCCCTCCTCAAGTTATCAAAATAAAACCCTAAAATGTGTTTAAATACTCTGCTACAGTAACGTGCTACAATGTCCCGTATTATACATGCTACAGTGATGTGTGGAATTACATTTCTACACTTCTCACACTGTTTTGATTACAACTTTCGGTACACTGAATGGATTCATAAACCGTAAATTTCTCCAAAAAGTAGACTTCGAGAGCTTTTCAACGGTATATGATATGTCATCGGGTTCATTGTATATCAATACAATTAAATCCGAGAAGATGGTTGACTAGCAGAGGTGAAAATGAAGGGTTTTACTCCATTTTTGTGCAAGTTGCTCCAAAACTCCTACAAACATCAAAACCACACAAAAACATAAAAATACCAAGGAATATAGCTAAGAAACATGGACGAATTGATATGAAAATGATATATAAATAGACATTTATCACACAGTATTCGAGAAGGTATAGTTTTATAAAATTAAATAAAAAAGAAGAAGAAAGAGAAAAAAAGCATTTATGACTATTGACAAATTAGTATATGAAATCAGGTAAGTATGTTTGTCATTAGGTTTGTCATTAGAGCAGTTTGGGGTTGCTGTTATTGTAAAAAATATTGTTTTTTTTCTGTAGCAACAGTAACTAAGGGGCGTTTGGGATTGCTTCTCAATTGCTTTAAAAAAAGTTTGCTACAGACAAAATTAGTTTTAAAGGAGTCTAAAAGCACGTGGCCACTTGTTTCTGAAAATTAGATTATGTTTCTAGAAATTGAAATATCAAAATTGCTCTCAACAAAAAGCAAAAATATAAAATCACCCATCTTTATGAAATTTTTTATTAATTTTATACTTATATTTAAAGTAAATTAATTTTTTAGTTTTTATTTTTATGAAATAATTTTTTTGGAAAAAAACTAGAAACTGGTTGGATATGCATAGGAGTAGCCGCCGGATCGGTGCCATCGTTGTCGTCGAAAAATGTTATTGGAGTGTGTCCATGACACCTCCGACATTAGATCGTCCGCCGGAACACAATCTATGCAGCGGAGAAGGAATCGAGAGCAGTAACTTTGACGTTTTACGACAAAACACGACGAAGATTCCGGATATCAAGCTTCCACTACCTTCTATGATGAAAACACTTATTTGATGCCTGAAATTCTTCCACATTCGGATAGATTGGATAGAGTCGATCAATTTGACACGTGTAGTGTCACCGAACGCGCCCAATGATGGTGGTCGACGACAAACGGCAGCGACAGTTTAGTGAGCCTACGACATTTGTTTTTCTTTTTTTCAATTTTTTTATTTTTTCAATTTTCAAAAATAATTTTAATTACTTAAAATTAAATATATATAATTTAAATTAAAAATATTAAAAAAATTAAAAAAAATTAATAATTAACAAAAATATAAAATATATTCATTTAATATGTATTTTTATGATTTTTTTAAAATTTTAAATTATATTATAAACAAATAAATGGATTTTTTGTATTAATGACTTATTTTTAAATTAATTTGATTGTGATATAAATTAGAAATTAAATTTATATTTTGATGTAAGTCGCACATTCATAAATTTTAAGTAAATTAAAAAATTATTAATACTTATGAAATATTATAAATTATTTATATTTATCAAGAATAAATTTATATGGAATTTTTTATAAATAGTTTAAAAAATTGATTATAAATTTAGTAGTTAAATATTATAAAGGAGTAATACACATCTATTTTGGTCATTTGTATAAAATAAAATCTACAGTAACAACAATCTAAAACACTTATAACCTATTTCTAAAAAGTAATATAGTTTTTAAAAGTTGATTAATCAAATACATTTTTGTTTTTCTTTAAACTGATCTTTTACAACAGAGTAGAATTTGCCTGTTTTCACGGCAATAGCAACCCGAAGCAGACTAGCTCATTGTCAAGCCTGGAAGTTTTCATTTCATGATCAGCTTACGAGTTTTGTTATGGTACTATTGCTGTAACAGTACAGTAACTTTACTATAACAAAATAAAAAATATAAATACATGTATAAAAATCGTAATTTAATTAAAAAAAATCGTATTTACGATTTTTATATATTTTTTATTTATGATTTTTTTATATTTTTTTATATACAATTTTTATTCATTCGTTTACGATTTTTAAAACGTGTTTACGATTTTTACACAAATAAACAGTAACGGTACCGTAGCAAAACTCTCAGCTTACTCATTAATTCCCTGTCTTTGAAAGAGTGCATCGTCATATGATGTGCTCGATACCCAGACGTTAACACGTATACGGTGAGTGATAGATAACAGTTCTTCAAACATTCGTACGAATGAATCATGCAGGTTCCTTCTCATTAAGTACTACTGTTGATGATTATGATTATAATATATATATATATATATATATATATATATATATATATATATATATGTATGTATATTTCTTTCTGTTAGTGATCAGGATCCATTAATAATCAGTAGAAAGTAATAAAAAAGGAAAAGTAACCTTAGATTGACTTGAAAAAGTAAAAGTAACGGGAGATTCTAAATATTGGTAGGATCAAATATGGTTAATTTATTACACACCACACCACCGCTTCACCAAACATTGCTGGCTTTTGCTTTTCTTTTTATAAAGCAAAAGATATGTACGAAACCAAAATATACTCAGGCGATTAAAGAGAAAGAAATTAAAGATGACCTTGGATGCTGTTAATGTGGAACCTAGCCTTTACCTTTAGATTCAATATTTCTGCAATCTCTCTCTCTTTTTCTTATGGCTGAATAAAAGAGTAAGGATCGATGGTGGTTCTCTGCTAAGCCAGTGCTAGCTAGAAAAAACAACCTACTAATTTCCTTCAAATGGCTGATTCTAACGTGAGAGTTACCTTGAATATCCTTGCTTTACCTTTTTTCCTGTTGATTATCAGTACTTGTTGTCATTCACATGCTTACCTCGAGACCCAAGCTTCAATTCTTGTTTCCCTTAAACAAGGATTTGAGTCCTTTGATTCTTCTCTGAATATCTGGAACGAAACCAACCACCGCTTCCTTTGTTCTTGGCCAGGCATCCAATGCGATAACATGAATATGTCAGTTGTTTCTCTTGACATATCCAGTTTCAACATCTCTGGCTCTCTCTCCCCTGTGATCACTCAACTTGGAAGCCTTGTGTACCTTTCAGTTTCTGATAACAGTTTCTCAGGTGAGTTTCCCGAAGGAATTCACAACCTAAAAGGCCTTCAGCTCTTGAACATATCCAACAACATATTCAGTGGAGAACTGAACTGGGAATTCTCTCAGTTGAAAGAGCTTCTAGTGCTAGATGCCTACAACAACGAATTCAGCGGTCCAATGCCGCTAGGTGTGAGTCAACTTCCCAAGCTGCAGCACTTACATTTAGGTGGCAACTACTTCACTGGTAAAATTCCTCGGAGCTACGGAGGTCTCAAGCAGCTTATGTATCTCCATCTTGGAGGAAACAATTTGGTTGGTATCATACCTGCTGAGCTCGGTAACCTTACTAGTCTTGAGGAGCTTTATTTGGGATATTACAATGCTTTTGATGGTGGAATCCCACCCGAGCTTGGTAAGCTCATCAATCTTGTCCACTTAGACCTCGCCAATTGTAGCTTGAAAGGTCCATTACCTCCAGAGCTGAGTAATCTAAACAAGTTAGACACTCTCTTTTTGCAACTAAACGAGCTCAGCGGTTCAATTCCTCCACAAATGGGCAATTTAAGTAGCTTGAAAACTCTTGATCTTTCAAAAAATAGTTTTACTGGAGATATCCCACTTGAGTTGTCAGGTCTTCGTGGGCTCACCCTCTTGCAACTATTTGGCAACAGGTTTCACGGGGAGATTCCTCGTTTCGTAGCAGAGCTAAGTAGTTTGGAAGTGTTACAGCTTTGGCAGAATAATTTCACAGGGGCTATTCCTTCCAAGCTTGGGCAAAACGGTAGGTTAAAAGTAGTTGATCTCTCAACTAATAAGCTCACTGGATTAGTCCCTAAATCACTTTGTTTTGGGAGGAAGCTGACGACTTTGATTTTGTTCAACAATTTCTTGTTCGGTCCTCTACCTGAGGATCTTGGTCAGTGTGAGACTCTAGTCAAGATTCGGATGTGCCAAAACTATTTGACTGGATCCATTCCAAATGGCTTACTTTACTTGCCACAGCTATCACTCATAGAGCTTCAGAGCAATTATCTTAGTGGAAAAATTCCAGATCATGGAACAGGCAAGCTTCCTTCTAAACTCAGCGGATTGAATCTTTCAAACAATCGTTTAACAGGCTCCCTTCCAACTTCGATTGCAAATTTCTCTAGCTTGCAGATTTTACGACTTGGTGGAAACAAATTGAGTGGAGAAATTCCATCTCAAATAGGTCAGTTGAGAAATGTGCTGCATTTGGATATGAGTAGAAATAACTTCTCGGCCCTCATCCCTCCTGAGATAGGTTATTGTCTGTTGCTGACTTTCTTAGACCTGAGCCAAAACCGACTCTCTGGTCCAATCCCAGTTCAAATTACTCAAATTCACATATTGAATTATCTCAATGTATCTAGCAACCACTTGAATGGAAGTCTTCCCAAGGAAATTGGATACATGAAGAGCCTAACCTCGGTTGATTTCTCCCACAACAACTTCTCTGGTATGATACCTGAATTTGGACAGTATTCATTCTTCAACTCCACATCCTTTGTTGGTAATCCTCAGCTCTGTGGATCTTACTTGAATCCATGCAACTATTCAACAACTTCCCCTTTAGAATTAAACAGCCAAAGTGGAAGAAGCAAGTCTCATGTTCCTGGAAAATATAAGCTTCTTTTCGCCTTGGGGCTTTTGGTATGTTCTTTAGTGTTTGCTGTTTTAGCAATCATAAAAACTCGTAAGGTAAGAAGAAGTTCAAATTCATGGAAGCTCAAAGCCTTCCAGAAGCTGGAATTTGGAAGTGAAGACATCCTGGAATGTGTCAAGGATAACAATGTAATAGGGAGAGGTGGAGCTGGAGTTGTGTACAGAGGAGTTATGCCGAATGGAGAACAAGTAGCTGTAAAGAAATTGTTAGGCATAACAAAAGGTTCTTCTCACGACAACGGCCTATCTGCAGAAATCCAGACATTGGGTAGAATCAGACACAGGAATATTGTGAGATTGATGGCATTTTGCTCCAATGTAGAGACCAATTTGCTTGTTTATGAGTACATGCCAAATGGAAGCTTAGGTGAAGTTTTGCATGGGAAGAGAGGGGGTTATCTTCAGTGGGATACTAGGCTAAAAATAGGCATCGAAGCTGCTAAAGGGCTGTGTTACTTGCATCATGACTGTTCCCCACTAATAATCCATCGGGATGTCAAGTCGAATAACATTTTACTCAACTCCGATTTTGAGGCTCATGTGGCAGATTTTGGTCTCGCTAAGTTCTTGCGAGACACTGGAACTTCAGAGTGCATGTCTGCAATTGCGGGCTCTTACGGTTACATTGCTCCAGGTACTTTCACTTTGAAACATACAAATTAATATTTCCAAAACCAATCAACTTAACCAACTTCACTTTAGCCCTTTAGCTCTTTAATTGACTGGATCATGAAATGAGTCTGTCTCCCAAGAGAACTTTGAAATGAATCATTGACTTCAAATTAAGGTTATCCATTCATTCACTCTTTTTATCACAAAGAGAATATATTTATTTATAAAATATTGTACTACTTGCTAGGTCCCAAAATTGAAGAATATATTTTTGCTTTTCTTGGACCAAAAAAAAGTAGTAATAAGCAGAGCGATGAGGTAGTATGTAATGTGCAGTCGAAAGAATTGTGAGTAAAGGCTCGACCAACACAAACGAAAATTGTGCTTTTACTTTTTCCCTTGGTCCTACCACTCAGAAAAGTGTTTACTGATTCAACTGCTTTTGCTAAACCATAAACCCATCTTCATTCAAACAATATCACTAGCAAACTTTATAACTCAGCCAAGTTATCTTTGTATAACAAGCAAAGCATCCTCTCCACAGAAATGCTAATTTGGATCCATCCCGAGCTCTAAACCCTAGAAAAAGATACATGTGTGTACTGTAAATATATACAACCAAATTAAGGCCATTCCCGCAAAGCATATATGTATAGATAGTTTAAAGCTTCCTTTTCTTCTTTCCAATGCGCAAATTATCTTTTCTTGGAGAAATTACTTGACTCTGCGAATTGCTGAAGCTGCCATGGCAATGAAAGGACTAATAGGCCCTTTTATATCATCAACTAAGAAACTTTTGCATGCGTTGTCACAGAGTATGCTTACACGTTGAAAGTTGATGAGAAGAGCGATGTATACAGCTTTGGAGTGGTGTTGTTAGAGCTGATAACAGGGCGAAGGCCAGTGGCTGATTTTGGAGAAGAGGGGCTAGACATTGTTCAGTGGACCAAAATACAAACAAATTCAAGCAAAGAACGGGTAGTGAAGATCCTGGATCAACGACTAAGTAACATCCCATTAGTTGAAGCGATGCAGGTTTTCTTTGTTGCAATATTATGTGTTCAAGAGCACAGTGTAGAGCGGCCTACCATGAGAGAAGTTGTTCAAATGCTTGCTCAAGCTAGACAACCAGGCACATTTCACATGCAGTAATGGAGATTGTTTTTGATTGTTATAACAAGCTGGGTTCGATTCACTTATCAAAAGCTACCAACAGTACACTTCATATCACAATATTTTTTTTTGTCCTTCTCATCATCATTTTATTATTTGTTATTTTTCCACCTTGTTATATGTATGTTGAAAGGATGGGTAATATAAATTTCTCCTGAATTTATTTTTTGGATGAGCTTAGGTTTGGGGTGTGGCTATGGTACATATGATATACCGGTGTTGTATTTTTTTAAATTGAGTAAAAGTTGTAAATATATATGTAGAAGTAGCAAATGAATATGTAAAAGTTGTAAATGAATGTGTATTGTATTTACAACTTTTACATATTTATTTACAACTTTTATACACTTATTTACAACTTTTATAAACTCATTTATAATTTTTACACACTCATTTAAAAAAATTGTAACTAAGTGTATAAAAATTGTAATTACAACTTTTACATATTTATTTATAATTTTTACACAAAATTAAAAATTGATGTACTGATACGTAAATAGTACCATAATTTGACCCGTTTGACTTGAGGGGTGATATTGTCAACTATCAAGGCAAGCAATGCAGCGAAACTATAAATTTACTGGCTCGCAGCTTCATTTTTTTGTCATCATTTATTATACATTTATCGGTAGGACAAGTTGATGCCAAATTATTCCCCAGCTTTAATTTCTGACCATGAATTTGATACGCACCAGTTCAACTACGATGTGGGCTAATAGTAACCGGGGGGGACCGAGCAGAAATGTCTCCTCCCAGAGAATTTGGGAATCAATTTAATATTTTGGTACTGAAATATATTATCACTGCTATATATTAAAGAGGTTAAAATAAAACAGTTTATTAACAATTCATTAATTCGTCTTCCAATACGTTGGTTTCATGGTAATATAATATGAGTACAAAGAACTATGAAAAATATAAACATAATTCTCATTCAAAGCAAAATTAATTAAAGCCTATTGAAATATTGAGAAAATAATCATTAAATACCAAAACCATAACCAAGAAGGATTAGGAAAACTAATCCTCCTAAAATATTGGTTTTTTTTCTTTATTTAATTTTGGAAATTTGATAAGAAATTACTTATTAAATGGGGTTATTTGAACCCATGAAAATACTTCGAGCACCCAACTTTTTTATATACCCATTAATTATATTTAAAAATTAAATTATTATTTTGCACACCATTTTTAATACCACATGTACCCTTTTAATCGGAAGTATTAGGAATCTTCATTCTTCACTAATTAAATCTATATAAAACAGCAAAACTATCATGTCTAGTCTATAAATTTTTAATATGATTGCATATCTTTTATAATATTTGCATAATGTTTTCTTCTGTTTAAGCAAACTCTAGATCTCGTTTTATCTCACCTTCCATTCCCAGTTAAGTCGTTGAATTAAGTATTATTAGTTTTCGCAGTGTATGTTTAGTTATCACAGATGTAACTAAAACAGTTGAGAATAACGAAATAGAAAGTTTTACGTGGTTCGACTATCAACCGGCCTACATCCACGGGCAATAAGAGTTGCCATCCACTATGCTGCATATGTTTACACTCAACTTAGGACTCTTTATAGTAGTATCCACTCGCTCACTCACTAACCTAATCTATATACTTGATCATCCTTGACACATCCAAAAAAGGATTGCCTCCCAAGTATAGGAGTGTCGAAGTAATAAAACCCGGTGAGACCGGGGTCGATCCACGAGGAAGGGCATTTAAGCGTTACAAATTATAAGCTAAACAAATGTAATATGGATGATTCAAAGAGGTGACATGATAATATCAACAAGTATGTAAGATGGTAGGTGGTATTACCGACCATTCAAATATAAAACAAAAAGCAAGAGGAGGTAAAACCATCCATGGAAATAAGTGGTATAACCAACCATAGTAAATTAAAGAACAATTTCATAAGGTGGTAGAACCTACCATAGTAAATAAAATAAAAAGTTAATAAACAATAGAATAATTAAAATACAAGAGAAATTAACACAATAATAATGAGAGCTAAGGTTAGGGGATCCGCCATTGATATTTCGAATAAGGATAATTAGCCCATTTTAGTTATATGAATTATATTTGTTTCATTACCAATATTTATACCACTTCTTGTAAATGGGTTCAAGCATCCAATATGCCAATCATCATATGTCTACAACAAATCAAGGTTCCTAACTAGATTCGTGTCGGTAAGGAAGAACCATACATCATCTAGAAAGGATCCAAGCATTTGATGTGCCAAGGATTGTCGACAATGGATCAAGACCTCCACTTTACGAGTGGTGTCAAGATTGATTAAGAAATTAAATATAAATCATATTGAATAAACATTATAAGATTAAGATTATTAAGCACATATTAAGGGTTAGAGAATCTTTATTCTCATATCAAGGGTTTCACCCTTTCACCTTAGCAAAAGAGAAATTAGAAGAACATTATAATAGAAAGAAAATAAAATGCAAGAAAAAGGAAATTCATTAATAACATAAACACACAAAACACAATACAAGATCCTAGCCAAAGCCAAAATGTTCCAGCCAAGGCCAAGATGCCCTAATGGGTCACAAGGCACCTCTATTTATAGATACATCCAGGGGCAAACTTGTCAAATTACAAGGGCATAATTGTCAAATATTAGTTGTAAATATCTTTGACAATTGGGATCATTAGGCACCGACTTTGACCATCAATTTTGACATCGAAATGTTGTGAATTTTAATCACATGTCTTCATGAAAGTTGTAGATATTTCTCTCAGCTTTCTAGAACATATTGATTTGCACAATTTGGATACGTATTTTGAGAGATACGGTCCAAATACTGAGGCCTGGTCAGACTGGGCCGAGACTGTAGATGGGTTCACTTCAAGCCCAATTTTGGTCCACTAAGAGCCCGAATTTGATGATGCTTGTGAAATGCAATCTTGTAGACAATTGAATCAGCTTTCCAAAACATTAAGAATTGCACTATTCTGATCTATAAATAGAGAGTTATGCCCATTTTACCGAACCTGTAACAAAACCAAAATTAAGAGAAATTAATTCCAAAGATGCAAATGCTACAAATATGCTTAAGTTGAGGAATTTAATGACACTATTAATGCAATATGATGAACTAAACTCTTATTAAACATGCATATTTAAGTGTTCATCACACCCCCCAACTAGCTTATTGCTAGTCCCTAGCAATTAAAGCGTTATTATTTAGAAGTGATTTATAGAATTTTACATCCAAGGTGGTCATTATTGCACTCTCCTTGATTTTATCCAAATAAACAAACTCTCAACTGATTTTTTTTTTTAATGACTCATGTACCCTTCAGTCAAGATATCCACAAACCTTCTTTTGTGCTCAGTTGACACATGACTATGGGGCTTATTAGAAATAAGCCATATCGGTTCTAGTATTTGTTAAGGCTAACAACCTTAGGTAGGGGATATTCATTCATTTTATACATTTTTTTCTTTTTTTTTCTTTTTTTTTTTTGAAAGAATGCATCTTTAACCCATGTAGCGAGCCTTAGGCTAATGACTCCCAGACCAGTTGGCCTTAGGGCATTAAGTGTTAAGACACCCCTACGAGCTTAACGACTCGGGTTGCCGATGCTTTATTTTTGCTTAGAAACTTGTGGATAGTGCAATGTTCAATCCCATTAAGCTTTCTCCTTAATCCATGTAGCGAGCTTTGGGCCAATAGCTCCCAAACCAGTTGGTCTTAGGGTATTAGGTGTTGAGGCACCCCTCGGGCTTAATTGCTCGAATTAAGGAGGCTACAAGACCAAACTTATCCACCCATTTACTTTCTCTCTTTTTTCTTTTTTTTTCTTTCATTTTTCATTTTTTTCATTTTTTTTTTTAACTTTCCCCTTCCTTTTGTTGTTTTCCTAAACAAAACAAAAGAACTCAAATATTGCAATATTTCATTTCGCCACCCACAATCATACATCAAGGTATGTGTGTGTGTGAAGAAAGATTCATAGATACTTGCTTAATGAGCACATAAGCACACAATTTATTAAATGATAAGGTTGTGAGAGTTCATAGATTTGAATGATTCAAAGTGAAATGAATAAGACCTCCTTGTTATAAAATTCAAAAATCAAGACTAAATAATATCAAATAAGTCTTCAAAATGCAAGAATAAAAATGAAAATTGGTTAGAATGGGTTTCAAGAGTTCCAAAACTGGTCCTCCTACTCTGCCCATTCCTGACCTAGAATGCTCTCAAGCGGTATTTGAACTCCTTACATCGCACTCTGAATCTAATTACCAACTCGTTTTTTTTTTTGTAATAAAAAGAAAATTTAAAACACACTTATGTCTACTATCCTTCTCCCCCAACCAAATGAAACATTGTCCTCAATATTTAAATGTAGAGAGATTAAGTATAAGAGACATTACCTCAATCTTTTGTTATTCAAGAGAGATGACCTGAAAGACTCATCAAATAACATGCTAAAAATAAATTAAGTTAAAGGACAAGAAGAAAAAAATTACAAACGGAGATTCAAATCCAAATTTGACACTTTTTGTTTGCCTACTGCCCAATTATTGAGTACTAGTGGGTCAGGTCATACTCAACTTCTTGTAATTGTCAAGTAGCTCACCGCAGAAGTGGCAGAAACAAGGATCTTTCTCGCTGAATGAGGGATAAAATTTTGTTCAACAGCTGCATCAACAAAACTTATCAAAGGATCAAAGAAATTTTTAACATTCAACAAACCTATGGGTTTTGATGGAGATTCAGTTGGGCCCAAGAGGCAATTTGGAAAATTTCTTCAAGAGTGCCAAAGCCACCTGGTAAAGCAATAAAGGCATCTGAATTGATGAGCATATGTGCCATGCGTTCATGCATAGAGGAGACCTGTAACTCTTTCCCAACGTTTTTCCAACAATACTTTCTACAGCCAAAGCTTTAGGAATAACTCCTAAAACTTGAGTACCCCCTACATGTGCAGCTGTGGACACACAACCCATTAACCCGAGGCTACCTCCCCCATAAACCACATGAATCTTTCTTTCAGCCAGTAGCCTACCAAGATAATTCGCTACTTCTACGAACTCTTCACTTTTACCTGGTCGAGATCCACAGAATACACATATCCTTTGGATTCGACGTTTTGAAGTTCCCTCCATGTCTATGTGACTCTCTAACTATGTGTGAAGAAGAGAACAAGACATGTGGTATTTATGGAGTGCAAAAAGGTATGTTAATGATGATATCTATCTAGGTAGCTCGATTGTTTGTTGAAAAAGTTGACAATAATGCAAAAAAAAGTCAAAAGATGATGAAATAAGACACCATAAGTCAAACAAAAGATACAAATTCAAAAATGACAGCAATGAGGTATTAAAATTCAAAAATGATGGCACGCATGCATATGTACAGGTAGTTGTGACTGTGGCTCACATCTTCCTCTGGTTTTACGTCCAGAAACGGCTTAAACACCTTCTATGAGTTGGGGATATGCTTCCCATCCAGTTTTCTTATAAACTGGCAAACAGGGTCGTTTTGAGTCAGATTCCCAAGACTATGAAGAAAATAAGAGAGAAGAAAAGAAAATGGATGCAAGGTGATCAACAGTTTTTAAGGAACTGAAAAACCGACTTTAAAAGCTACGGAGTACCGTATCCGCCACATGATCGGGAAAAAAAATGCAAACACACAAATAAAATAAAAGCACATAAAATAAAATGAGAACAAACTAGAAATGATAGCAAAAATCAAGAATAAAAATAAAAATATGGCACCGGTGGATGAAATTTGAACAATCGTAAAAGAAAAGCCAAAAGAGGAATCTCTTCGAAAGTAATTTACCACGGTAAAAAATATGCCATTGAGGTGGTTCCTTTCTTTTTCCTTTATTTGTAAGAATGAAAGAGATTACTACTAGTTGAATTTGTTTGTCCTTGAGGCATGCATTTTTAAGTGTGGATGTTTCTTCCTGCCTTTGTTCAAAACATGGCTCCCAACTCTTAATCTCTTTCACCTGTATAAAATCAAGTAATGAGAATTCTTTAGAAGCAATGGGCACTAGTTGCATACTTGGTTCAAATGAAATGGTTAACCCAATTTCTGAAGGACTTAAAAAATTCTCATTTTGAATATAGTCTTCCACGTTAGTTTTTGTCCTATTAGATTCCTCATTTTCATCATGCTCGAAAAATTCATTAATATCAAAATTTTGGGTAAATTCCTTTGCATGATGCATAAGTGAGGATTCGGTCTTTTCTTTGTTAGGTGTAAGTTGATTAACTTCTTCCTTACCCTTTAGGATTGATTCATCATCTTTCTCATAAGGGTTAGGAATATGTTCTTGATCAACCTTACCATCATGAAGAGCACTTACCGAATCTTCGAGAAGAGCACTTACCGAATCTTCGAGAAGAGCACTTACCGAGTCTTCATCTAGGTGTTGGCTACTTGGATTACTCACATGTGGATTGATGAGGTTTGGCTCGAGTTGAGATGGAAACACACCTTTCTCATGAGTACTAAATGCAAATGCAAGTTTTTCAAGAGCATCATTCAAGTTTGCCATAGTTTGAGCAACCTGACTATTAAAAGCCTCTTGCTTTGCAATGAATGAATTCCATGTTTCTTCAAGATTCTTATAAGATGTATGATCATGAGCTTTTTGAAAATTTTGACATGATTGAAAGGGAGATTGGTAAGATTGTGCATGATTATTATTCCTCCAATCAAAATTCAAGTGATTTTTCCATCCAAACTTTTGTGAGTAAGGATTAGGATTTGACCTTTGCAAAGTGTTTAAAACATTGGTTTGGTCATGGAGACTTTTCCTAAAGGTAGGCACAATTGGGCAATCATCCGTAAGATGATCACTAGAATTACAAGTTTGACAGACAATTTCTTGCATAGACCACATTTCTAAGTCCTCGACTTTCCTAGCTAGGGATGTAATTTTAACATGTAGATCATGATTCTCCCTAAAGTTATATATGCCTCTACTAGACGTTCTTGGTACCTCATAGGTGCCAACATTGTTCCAATTTTGGGCATTTTTCGCTAGTAAGTCTAGGAAATCATGGCTTCATCAGGGTCTTTATTTTCAAATTGTCCATTACACATTAATTCTACCATTTGCCTAGCTTGATGTGTAAGACCTTCATAGAAAATTAAAACTAGTCTCCATGTTTCCAAACCATGGTGAGGACAAGTATTAAGTAATGCTTTATACCTATCCCAACATTGGTAAAAGGTCTCTCCCTGTTTTTGATTGAAATTGATGATTTGCCCTTTGAGAGAATTTGTTCTATAGGGAGGAAAGAATTTTTTCAAAAATTGTTGTTGCATTTCATCCCATGAACTAATGGATCCTGACCTAAGTTTTTGTAGCCATGTTTTAGCTTTATCTTTTAAAGAAAAAGGAAAAAGCTTTAATTTAAAGATGTTTATGCTACAATTTAGGTCACAATAGATATTGCAAAAATCTTTAAATTCTCTCAAATGCAAAAATGGGTTTTCAACATCTAGGCCATGAAAGTGGGGTAATAATTGAATGAAATCCGATTCATGGTTGAAATATTTTGCATCATGAGGGAAGACTATGCATGATTGTGCATGAGTTCTTATGTAATCCATTAATGTCCTTGGTTGGGTATGAGCATGTTTTCCAAAGAAGATGAGTGGCTACAAACAATTATACCAACTAATGCAAAGAGAAAGAAAAGATGAGCACATGCAAGAAAAATAAAAATAGAAATGGGGAGAGAAAAGAGAAACACATACAAGAAAAATAAAAATAGAAATGAGAAAAGAGAATACTTACAATTTTGTATGCCAATTTTTACCTTCCCCGGCAACGGCGCCAAAAACTTGACACATCGAAAAAAGGATTGTCTCCCAAGTATAGGAGTGTCGAAGTAATAAAACCCGGTGAGACCGGGGTCGATCCACGAGGAAGGGAATTTAAGCGTTACAAATTATAAGCTAAGCAAACGTAATATGGATGATTCGAAGAGATGGCAAGATAATATCAACAAATATGAGTGAAGAACAAGTTCTTAAACAATAAATAAGAATAATTAGAATACAAGAGAAATTAACACAATGATAATGAAGGCTAAGGTTAGGGGATCCGCCCTTGATATTTCAAATAAGGATAATTAACCCATTTTAGTTATATGAATTATATTTGTTTCGTTACCAATATTTATACCACTTCTTGTAAATGGGTTCAAGCATCCAATGTGCCAATCACCATATGTCTACAACAAATCAAGGTTCCTAACTAGATTAGTGTCGGTAAGGAAGAACCATACATCATCTAGAAAGGATCCAAGCATTTGATGTGCCAAGGATTGTCGACAATGGATCAAGACCTCCACTTTAAGAGTGGTGTCAAGATTGATTAAGAAATTAAATATAAATCATATTGAATAAACATTATAAGATTAAGATTATTAAGCACATATTAAGGGTTAGAGAATCCTTATTCTCATATCAAGGGTTACACCCTTTCACCTTAGCAAAAGAGAAATAGAAGAACATTATAATGGAAAGAAAATAAAATGCAAGAAAAAGGAAATTCATTAATAACATAAACACACAAAACACAATACAAGATCCTAGCCAAAGCCAAAATGTTCCAGCCAAGGCCAAGATGCCCTAATGGGTCACAAGGCACCTCTATTTATAGATACATCCAGGGGCAAACTTGTCAAATTACAAGGGCATAATTGTCAAATATTAGTTGTAAATATCTTTGACAATTGGGATCATTAGGCACCGACTTTGACCATCAATTTTGACATCGAAATGTTGTGAATTTTAATCACATGTCTTCATGAAAGTTGTAGATATTTCTCTCAGCTTTCTAGAACATATTGATTTGCACAATTTGGATACGTATTTTGAGAGATACGGTCCAAATACTGAGGCCTGGTCAGACTGGGCCGAGACTGTAGATGGGTTCACTTCAAGCCCAATTTTGGTCCACTAAGAGCCCGAATTTGATGATTCTTGTGAAATGCAATCTTGTAGACAATTGAATCAGCTTTCCAAAATATTAAGAATTGCACCATTCTGATCTATAAATAGAGAGTTATGCCCATTTTACCGAACCTATAACAAAACCAAAATTAAGAGGAATTAATTCCAAAGATGCAAATGCTACAAATATGCTTAAGTTGAGGAATTTAATGACACTATTAATGCAATATGATGAACTAAACTCTTATTAAACATGCATATTTAAGTGTTCATCAGCCATGTACGGTATTATATTATATATATATTGATAAGCTTCAATATCCTGCGAAGCTTACAACTAGAGTTCAGTGTTCATACGTTAAGATTATTGTGGGATTCTTGTTTTGGTTTAATTTATGCTTTAAGAGAGTATACGTGGGTCATAAAAGTAAATAAATTTGATTAAAGTGTATATGTGTTTTTGTTTATTATTCAACTCTTATTGATACTAGTCATTTTATGAAATCTACTTAAGGCATATTTTATCATAAATTTTTTGGTTGAAGTGTTTGTTTTTTAATGAGGTTTTGGATGAGTACTTTGATGAAGTCTATGTTATTAATGTTGTATGGTTTTTTCTTGAATGCTTGAGTTATGACTTTTGACAAATCAAATGTGTAATTGATTATTTGTGGTTTGTTTTTATGTTTAGTGTTATGCCCATTAATTGTATGCATTTCAACAGCATCATCCAATTAACTTGATCCTTCTCATGCTATTCACAATTGCAATTCCTTTCTCTGTAAGAATTACTTGCACCTTTACAAAAGGTATTATCATTAATATGTATTTCAATTCTACTTTGCTTATACTATTTTACTACCTTGGTACCATTTTATTGAAATATATTGGACGATTTGGTTAATTATGTTTAATCTCTTTGTTTGGTAGAAGATTAAATGAAAGATGATAAAATTCTTTTATTGCTTTATAGCTTTCTCTTAATTGTAAGAAAATTGATGGTATTTGTCGTTAAGAGGCATTTGTTTGTTAAAGTGGATGAAATAGGTGTACCTGTCTCTAGTACAATAGCCTTGAAGTTTCTTTTGTTTCCTTCTTCTTAATCCCTTAACCATGAGAAATTGTTAACCTCAAAGTTTATTAATTCCAATAAAAAGAAAAAACATGTTTCAATGTTCTAAATATTTCAATGATTATATGACTTTCAAGAAAGAAGCTAGCCATATATATATATATATATATATATATATATATATATATATGTTGTTTTGTATTCTTTATTCTCTGCTAATGAAGAGAGCTATGAAGATGGTGTGCTTGCAGTTTGAGCTTTTGCTTATTCTTTTAATTTCCTTCATATCTTGTAAACAAAATTTTCTTTTTTCAAGCTACCATATTCTGTTGATTAAATAACCTTAATTAGTAACAAACCATTTGATTGATTTAATCATTAAATTAAAATTTAATAAACCACATCTTTCTATAATGGTGGCTGATGATGTCCAGAAGCTTAGGTCAGCAATGTTTTGAAAATCATCTACTTATTAAGAAAATATATCTAATATTATAAAAAAGCAAGTTGTTCTATGAAGGAATAGAAAACTAATTTGAAGCAACTTTTATTTTCGAATTAAGAGATGGCATTCATATTAAAAAGTTCTGAGATGGTCTCAAATTATTTTAGCAGCCTTATCATGGTAGCCACTCTGGACTCCAACAGGCTTGATTGGATAGTAACATAGATAGACTAATATGGGCTGGTGAGAGTTAGATCGGTGAGCCCATCTCAGGTTCTTTAAAATGCTTTCAAGAAAAGAATTTGTGTTGTATTTTTTTATTTTGTATTTATACCATTTTCAACCTCTTACCATTTTCAACCTCCTCTACTTTGAAAATGAAGGAAAGTAGAAAAGAAAACAATTTTATATGTTTCTTTCAGGATAGTAATTTTTGATAAAAATTCCTGAAAGTTGAAACTGACCGTGCATATATATTTGCTTCCGTCACATGTAGCTTCCAAAGTGTGAGAACTTTAATGCAAGCGTACCATATATTGCTATGAATTACTTGTATCGCTACATTTTGAGGCATTAAAAGAATATCATAACCCAGTAAGCTTTTTAAGTTAGAAATTTTCACCAATTTAGATCATTAATAAATTCACTCCTTTAATCAGCATATGATAAGAAGGTTTTGAATAGATTTGCATGTATTTTGCTTCAGCTACTTGATACTTGCATGGAAGTTGAGATATCAACACTTCAAAGCCAAAACTTATCTAGTAAACAAGATGTATCTTTGAAAATATGCATAATTTTTCATGAGCTTCGGTTATCCTAAATAAGTTGGTGTAATGTCTATTTTTCCAAAAAGTTTTCTCAAAGGTATTTGCATTCTCTTCTCTCTTCTTTCCTTGTTTTATTTATTTTTTAAGATCTTGCTGTATTATATTCTCAAATTCAAAAAAGCACCACTGCATTGATTGAGATTTGAGATTTGAGTTCATTATTGTTATGTCTGTTCAATTTCATATAGAGATGTTATGTTTTACATGGAAAAGAGCCTTAAGTAGGTGTTGCTGAATCTTCCCCTGTTTACAATCAACACCCCCAAGCATGGTGACAGCATTAGGTATATTTAATTTTTGCTTTATTTTATATGTATTTCCTATATCCTAAATAAGCCTTATCATTGTAATTTATGACGGCTTGGCCTTTGATTCTTTCATATAAAGCTAAAATTGGTATCCATCTCTTAGCAGCTACATGAAAGTAAGTATGGTGATAATCAAATTATTGAATTATATGATATCTCTTGAAAGGCTTGGTTAAAGAAAGTTAAGTTTAAAAAGAGAATATTTATGTAACTTCAACTTCTATGGTTAGGGTGCTAATTTAATGTATCAATGAGAAGTTTTTGATGCACTTTTTTATTTACAAGAAGCTTACGAATTTTATATGATTGAAAGTGACTTTGCTTTAGCAGTGGCCTTCCTCATTAATATGTCTGATATTTCTATGAGTGGTGCAGTGTGCAGCTCCTCAAATTTTGAATGTGAAAAAAGCCGTTGAACCTATAAAGCTATTATACTCAAGCCATTCTTCTATTTATATCATTTTGTTTTCATTAATGATCTTGTTAGTTACAAGTTGTCTCTCATCATAGGGTCAAATATTATAGGCTGATAACAGCCTTCACTTCTCTCATTTTCTCTCCATTTTGTCTCCTTTATTATTGGATTCACAATTAAAGTTAATTATTTAACACGATAGTAAACTGCATTCATTTACCTTTATTTCAGGTAGGAGTTGAAGGAGAATTACTTGGACTGGATAAAGTAAATCTTGCAAACAATTCATTTATGGACTCAAGGGAGCCATAATTTAGTATAAGGTAAGCCAATAGGGACTATATTTCACTTATGATTGCAATAATTCACCTGATGCAAATGATCATAGGAATCGTCTAACGATTGCACAATTGAATGATATATTTGGTAAGCTTTCCTTTAATTTATTTGTAGAGCTTGGTATGCAACATTTCGAAGCTTTGATTTAATTATTGGTTTTGATATTAATTTTTATCTCATTTATTTCTCTTGATTTCCCTTGCATTTGAATTACTACTTTGTTTAATCTTAATTCAATTCATATTTATAAGTTATTACACTTGTAGTTGTTTTTTTTTAATATTAAACTTTAAGCTAACTGACATCATAAGAGGCGAATGCTCTATCTGATATGAAATTAGAAATCCAATATACTGGTGCAATCAGCCATTAACTTGTTCTAATGCTTTCTGGAGTTGTTTTGGTTTGAACAAAGATGCAACTAACATTTAAAGTACAATTCATGTTGATGCATAAAGAATGTGCAGGCAAATAGCCACACCTCAAATTAGAAGCAAGATAAGGTAGACAACTTTAAAACAACGCAATTTATGGCCTCATTGATTGTTCTCATTTGCATGTATATTCTTGTAATCGGTCATGTTTTCGAAGTCTTTTTACTTAATTTTTTACACATTGAAACATTACAGGAAAATCAGTACATAAGAGATTTCGATAAGGTTCTAGCTAGATAGAGACCAAAGTGAGCAAGACTATTCCTGAAGTACGTACATAAGACATTCACAAAGGAGTTTGGAGAGGAAGGTTAATGCGTCCAAGTATTTCATACTTAGCCATACTAGTGAGTGTAACCATTAAGTTGTATTTTATTTATTGCTTATGAAGCATAGGATTTACTACAAATATGGAGGGTTGCTCGACTTCTCCTTTTTGTATTCAAATGGAAATGTGGTATTTAATCCCTATTAATTGCTGGTTTCAGATTGTATATAGAAGTTACAGCAGTAGATTGGGACATACCAGTCCATTTTTCATATTTCACATAAATTGTTATGCATTGAATTTCGATCTGCAGACATTTGAATCATATTTAACTTCTTTTGCAGGAGCCCATTTGAGGCAGGGAAGATGCAACTTCTTTAGATGATTTCACAGTTAGACCAGTAAGGTTAGAATAGTCTTATAGATTGCAAAATGTCTTTAGCTTCTTAGAGGTGGGATTGGAAAATGCTTATTTTGGCAACTTTAGAGAATCTTGGGATCCTTATAGCTCTATTTTATTTTGTTATGACAATTGATGATATAATGGTTTTGCATGTATTGTATCATAGACTAATACTTAGTCAATTTTGGATTCACATAATTTGTTGTTTAGCCATATAGTTTGTCTAATCCGATAAGTGTAGCTTGCATAAGAGTTCAGTATTTATCTGATCCTTGCCATATTGTCTTGAAGATTAGCATAATTGATAAAAATCTTGAATGATTTTATCACTCTGCTATTTAAAGGGAATTGTGAGCAAGGATGATGAGAGGTGAATTGCTTCTCTTTAAGTAATATCAAAACCAATAATTAAATCCAAAATATTTTTAAATAGCAGAGTAATAAAATCGTTAATCATTAAATAGTCTATGATACATTGAACCAAGAGAAATATTTTTGAGATTACTCTCATCATCCTGAGATACTCTCATATAAACAATAATGCAACACCAGGGCTATTGTTTAATCTCCCTTTGCATATTTGTTTTTCTATATCTTTTTAACACAGTAGCCATCAAAATTGTTTCTTCTTCATGGCCATGGCCAAACACAAAGCTAAAACTCAATCTTTATCTACTAAACCCAAAACCACTAGCTCTTTTTCAATCTTTGACTCATCAATTGAAGAGAAATCAAGCCAAAAAGAGTAGCAGGAACAACAAGAACAACAAGCAAACCTAAAAATCAAACCAAACCAGTCACCTCTGACAGAACCAAAATAATCATCAATGGAAGAACTAGATTGACCTCTGACTCCACCAGTTTTGGTTGACCCAGCTATGAGTGAAGACGATGATGTCATGTTTAGTGAAGTCCAGGATCATGTAAATCCTCGCAGTCACAAGTTCCTAAAAAGGGAGAATGAGACAAGGTATAAAAGGTACACATCTAAGAGATTGAATCCAGCTACTGGATAAGGACAGCAACAAATCGGACCCCTCCTACAAAATCTCTTGTTCAAGAATTCTATGCCAATATATTACCATGCATTGATGATCCTAGGAGCTATTATTACTATAAGGTTTATTGTATAGAAAGTTTATTCGATTCTCTCCAAATATCATAAACCAATTTTATGAAATTCCAATTGACATTCAACACACTATCAGTGGTGATTTGAACATGAGTGAGTTTACTTATGAGGTGAATAGGAGTAGTAATGTTCATTAGAATCCACATAATGGCATTGATCAAAAGCATTTTATTATGATTATTTGTTGCATAAGATCACTCAATATAATTGGTTTCCATCCACACACCAGAATAAAGTTAGAGAGGATAGAGCCAAATTTCTTTATTGTATTGGCACAAATCATCCAATTAATCTTGGCTTGTGGATGTTCAATTATATTGCTCAAATTGCAACTTGTCAATCTCATAAGAAACTGCTTGTTGTACCCTGCATGATTCATGCTTTGTTGATACAAAATGAGATTGAATTAGAGGATGGTAAAATCATTAAAGAGATCCTTCCTACCATCACGAAAGGATTCATGACCAGGATTAAAAATGCTCCTGAGGGGGAGGAGATTCCACAGAGACAACCTAGATAGAGGAGACCCCTTATGCCAAACCAGATGGCTTCTATTAGTAAGTAGCTTACTTTAATCATCTTTTTCTTTAGCTAACCTTATGTAGGAAAATCAAGCTATCAAGGCAAAGCCGTAGAGTTTGGAAGAGAAGCTCAAGAATAGATCAAATGGTGAAAAATCAATGAAAAAAAGGAAGAGGAATGACAAGAAGAGGAGTAAGAGGAAATCCAAACCAGCTGCAGATGAATCTCTATAAAGTAAGACTTCTTCAAAATCAGTGGATGGCACTCCAAAAGCACCAAAACCTGATCTAGATTCGCATTCATCTCCACCTCAAGTCATACAGCAAGCAGCTGAAACATTGGTGGATATTTCTCAGAAGACAGAAACCATGACTGAAAGACATGCTCATGAAATTCAAGAGACAGTTGCGGTAATTGCCACCTCCACAAATATAAGTGCTCCACCAGCTCCTACAGAAATTTCTCCAACTATTGTGGTTAAAAGATGTAAGGTCACCACTAGAAGATACAAAAGCGCCCTAGACAAACATCCAAATTGCCTGTGCGTAAGTCTATTAGGCTGAACTGAACATGGCCTTTAACTTTTTTTGTTGTTTTTCAACTTTATGATTCCCTCTTTATCTTTGGCACTTGTTATAAAACCAAGGGCGAGTAGTATTTTTTGTTGATGGATGTTTCTGTTTTTTTCTGTTCGTTGAATTTTGTTAATGTTTTTTTTTGAATTTTGGTTAATGTTTTTTTTTCTGTTTGTTGAATTTTGGTTAATGTTTAAACTTACAAGGATTGTTATTTGGTTGAACTATTATGCAGATTTTAAATTGTGATGTTTATAGGTTTCATGTTTGCTTTGAGTAAGGGGGAGTTGTTTTCACATTTAGGGGGAGTAATTGATTTATGTGTTACAATGTTGTTTTCAGATATTGGTTTACGTGCAATTCAGTTTACAAATTGTAAGCTATTAGTACTCTGTGTCTGATAACTATTTCTGTGCAGGTACTGACAGATTCAGTTATGTTCTTGCAATTATGTCTATTATGACTGAAAGTTGGTTAAGTCTACTTTTGTGAATTTTTGACTAATTATTTACATTTTGTTTTCAGTTATATTACACTTAACCATGCAGGACATTGTGTTCGCTGAAACATGTAAATGTTTTCATCACAAGATGCGAAAGAGGGAGATTGTTAGTGTCAATGTGACACGTGGCAAACTTCATGCATGTGCAATGCATGTGATCAAGATTTGTTTTTGTCAACTTGCGATAAAAACATGAGTGTTATTCTTTTTCCTAATGCATTATGAAATATTTATTTTAGCAAAAGATTTGATTGATATATATTTATTTTAGCAAAAGTTTCAAGATATTTTTTATACTCATCCTAATTGGTTAAGTATCTTAATTGATTGTAATCACTTACTTTGATTAGGATATTGTGATATGCTTTCCTATAACTTGTGATCTTTATCTAATCATCCTATTTAGTTTTGCAGGGAATTGATAATAATTAGATTTGTTGATTACAGGACATATATAACTCATTGCGCAGCTTATATAAGAACAGGAACTCAAGGCTTGATAGCAGTGTGTGCAGAATTGAGAAGTACACTTGAGTATGTTTGTTTTCCGTGTTCTTCATTTAAAAGTTTATGCTTGAATGAGTTAAGACTGTGTATAACTCATGTGTGTTAAGTATGTGCATAGATCTGATTTATAAGGGCTATTGAATCATGTAAGCTTAAGTGAGTTGAGTGATTACATGATTCTGTAATAGTTACGTTGGTTATGTCTGATTGAACTAGTGTAGTTAACCATGACGTGTTTATGAAGTGCAGCATAAAAAAAGTGTGAAGGACTATGGCTATGATCGAGATTGATCAAGTTTGCATAGGTTAGGTTAGTGAGTGAGCAGGTGTCTATCACTATAAAGAGTCCTAAGTCGAGTGTAAACATATACAACATAGTGGATTGCAACTCCTGTTGCCTGTGGATGTAGGCTGGTTTATAGTCGAACCATGTAAAATCTTTTGTTCCATTTTATTGTACTGTTTTTGGTTAAGTTGTCATTAACTATCCACACTGCAAAAACTAACACATATGAAACATAAGAGTAATACTATAATTATCACTCCAACATGGCAAAATATATGTTAATTTTAAGATTACATCACATTATGTTACATGGATTTAATTGTACATATATATGTTGTATGTGTAAAATTATTTGAAACTTAATAACAAATATCATAAGATCTTTAAAAATAAAATGTATTTAGGCAAAGAAGATTATCGCAACTTTAATACCATTTGTACTCTGCATTTTAGGTAATAATTTTGAATAAAAAATTGGAATGTGAGAACTATATAAGGAGAATGTCTAAAATATCATCAACTAACAATTTTAGTATTATTTAGTACCTTGGATCGATAATAAATTACTACATGTATTCCAATATTTAACTTTCACGTATTCAAATTAATGTAGTAAGCATTAAATATTTTTAATTTTCATCTAATAATACCTTTCTTGTTTAGCTAACAAAAATTTGAAAGCCTGGATTCAAATCTACAATATGACTACAAATAAAATGTAATACATGATATATATTATTGATTTAACTTATAATATATCATTCAAATGATATGGTAACTTGCTAATATTATTATCAATTCATCATATAGTATCTTTTCAGATTTTTTGTATGAGTAATACTTTTCTCACAAATTGCCTATACGAATTTACTCCTATAAACTGATGTATCATGATTTTATTGAACAATCGAGTTAATTTTAAATTTTAATTACATTATTTAATATGATTGATATAGCGACAATTCAATGATGTCATATAAGTTTGTAAGAGTGAGTTTGTATAAATAGTTTGTAAGAGTAACACAACTCTTTATATATATAAGGGATTGAGAACCGATTATGTTGTAAAGTCTTTGAGAATTGAGATGGCCGTATAACAACCAATCTCCAAGTGCACAACAATATTCATGGCTCTTTAGAACATAACTTTTTTGAATTTATTACTTTGTGTAGAATAATTATGATTCGTTAAATTCAATATCAACTCTGACCAAAAGCCATTAACAAACACTCTCAACTGGTTGTTTGGTCTCAACATAATTGATGAGAAATACAGAAACTCACATGCCTGACCTAACACATGTAACAATATTATTGATATCAAAGCCTTAATTATATAGTATAGTATTATATATATACCTTTTATATTCAATGTATATCATTCATGTCACATGTCTAGTACTAGTGAGAAGTATCAACGCTATGTCATGGTGGTACCAGACACATTTCTCCTCCAGGACGGCCTTGTCGTGGTTCTTCTCTTCTTCTTAATACACTATTGCATTCAATCTCTCTTTCGAAAATCATTAAAACCTCTCCCTCCTGGCCCAAGAGGATGGCCAGTTATTGGTGTCCTTCCACTCCTAGAAGCCATGCTCCATGTCACCCTAACCAAAATGGCCAAAAGATATGGCCTTGCTGTGTTATCTCAAAATAGGCACATGCATGGTGGTGGCATCAACCCCAGCTGTAGTTGGAGCCTTCCTCAAAACCCTAGACCTCAACTTCTCGAACTGCCCCCCAAATGCTGGCACCACCTATTTGGCATATAATGCACAAGACATGGTTTTTACTGATTATAGACCAAGATGGAAACTGTTACACAAGCTGAGTCATGAATATGTAAATGTGTATGTTTAATAAGAGCTTAATTCATCATATTACACTAATAATGTCATTAAATTCATCAACTTAAGCATATTTGTAGTTTTCGTTTCTTTTGAATTAGTTTCATCTTAATTTCAATTTTTTATGTAGGTTTGGTAAAATGGGCATAACTTTCTATTTATAGATCAGAATGGTGCAAATCTTGATTTTATAAAAAGCTGATTAAATTGTCTACAAAATTATATTCACAGGCATCATAAAATTTGGGCGTCTAGTGGATCAAAAATGGGCTTAAAATGAACCCATCTACAGTTTCGGCCTAGCCTGATAATGTCTCCGTATTTTGACCGTATTCTTGAAATGGATATCCTAATCGTATGATTTAAGATGTTCTAGAAAGCTGAGAGAAATATCTACAATTTCATGAAGATATGTGATCAAAATTATTGATATTTCAATGTCAAAATTGGTGGCCAAAGTCGGTTCACATGATTATCTAAATTTTCAATAATTACCTCCTTTGTAATTTAACAATTTTGCCCCTCAATTGTGTCTATAAATAGATGAAGTTGTGACCCAAAGAGGCATCTTGGCTCTTAGTTGGGATCTCTTAAAATTGTGCTTTCTCTCTTGTGTTTTTTTCTTTTGATATTTTTAACAAATCATTTTCTTCTGACAATTTATTTTCTTTCTTGCATAATGTTCCACTAAATTCTCTCTTGCTAAGGTGAAATGGTGAAACCTTTGATATGAGAATAAGGATTTTCTAACCTTTTAATATATGCTTAATAATCGTAATCTTGTGTTGTTTACTTTATATGTTTTATATTTATTTTCTTAATCAATCTTGACACTACTCGCAAAGTGGAGGTCTTGATCTATTGTAGACAATCTTTGACACATCAAATAATTGGATCCTTTCTAGACGTCATATAGTTCTCCCTTATTGACACAGATCTAATTAGGAACCTTGATTTGTTGTAGACATATGGTGATTGACAAATTAGATGCTTGAACCTGTTTACAAGAAGTGGTATAAATATTGGTAATGAAACAAATATAATTCATATAACTAAAATAGACTGAAATGACATACCTTCCGATTGGAACTTTCTTGATATGTGGATTTCAATTGGGTTATAATTGGGTTATTTATCCTTATTTGATATATCAAGGGCGGATCCCCTAATCTTACCTTTCATTGTTATCATTTTAATTTGTCTTATTTGTGTATTTCGTTTATTCTTCTTTATTGCTCAAAAAATTGTTCTTTCATTTGCTATAGTGGGTTTTATCACCTATTTTCATGGTTGGTTTTACTATCTCTTATTTTGGTTTTACATTTGAATGGTTGTGTAACGTCTACCATCTTTATTTTTATTTGTTAATATTATCTTGTTGTTTATTTGAATTATTCATATCATATTTGCTTACCATACTGTTGAATCTCCTTCCCTGTGGATTAACCCTGGTCTTGTTGGGTTTATTATTTCAGCACTCATATACTTGGGAGATAATCCTTTTTTAGATGTGCCATTGAGTAACTTGCACATGCTAAGAGGTAATGCTCTAGATGATTGGGCTAAAGTTCGTAAAATTGAGCTTGGCCACATGCTTCAACCCACGTGCGAGTCTAGCAGGAAAGGGAAGCCATGTTAACATATGGCATGGCATGGCTAACATGATCGGCCAGGTGATTCTTATCAGTCGAGTTTTCGTTACAAAAAGTTTGGAGTCTAATGAGTTCAAAGACATGGTTGTGGAACTCATGACATCTGCAGGGTTTTTCAACTTCGGTGATTTTATCCCGTTCATTGCTTGGATGGATTTGCAAGGAACCGAACAAGGGATGAAGAAATTGCACAGATGTTTGATGTGTCATTGACAAAAATGATTGAGGAGCACATGGCGTCCACTCGTGAACGTAAGGGAAAGCCAGACTTTCTCGATGTCATTATGGCTAATCGTGAAAATTCTGTTGGCGAAACACTTCGTTTCACCAATATAAAAGCACCACTACAACAAAACGGGTTTTTTACTGCACCCATTTACCACGGGCCACAAAAAATACGGTACAAATTCGAATTTTGTGGCGGGCTACTTGGCCCGCAATAAAATTTACGGACTTTATGCGGTTTAGTGGCCTGCAGTAAAATTTTCGGACTTTATGGCGGTTTATGGCACGCAGTTAAAACATTGTATATAAACCAATTAATATAATTTCCCCTCTTTTATGCTCTCGCCTCTGAAATCCCTAATTCCACAATATTTTTATTTCCTCTCAAATCCCGCTTGTCTCGCCCTTCATCGTCTTCTTTATCTGTCTCCTTCATCGTGCCTTTCATCGTGCCTTTCATTATATCTGTCTATCTCGCCACCAACAAGAACACAAAAGCTTTCACTTTCGGCTTCAGCTTCAACTTCTACATCAACTGTTGTGTCCAAAAACGTATCTTTCCCAACCCCGAAGCCTCCATTACCAGTCAAAGTAAAGGCTTTCACCAACGTGGAGGAGACAGTGAACCCTCCATCGTGCCCTTCATCGTGCCCTTCATCGTGCCTTCATCCAAGAATATTTTCATTTGATCTCTCTGCCTCACCAGCTCAAACGCAGAAAATCTCAGATTCGGTTCCTCTTCTCGATCCCCCAACTGTAAGTGTACCAATATTAATATAATTAAAATAATTAAAAATCTGGTTTCAATTTTGATTAAATCTTTGGTCTAGCAACATCCAAGTGATGTGTTTGACAGCGAATCTAGAGGTGATGGTGCGGTTGGATGGAATTTTTTTTTAATTGTAGGGATTCTAGAGTAGTGATGGCTATGTTGCTGGATTTATATGTGATGGTAATTGTGTGGTGCGGTGGTAATTATGTGGTCGTAATGGGCATTTTACGTGGCTGTAGTAGGGTGGTTTCTATGGTTGTTTTGGGGTTGAGGGAAACTAAATTCTTACAAATTAAAATTTGATTTGTGAAATTACGATTAAATGCACCTTTAATTTGGTTTATATATGCAATTCTTTGCTGTGTTTCTATGTTTTTTAAGTTTACTGTGAAATTACGATTTTGGTGGTTGATTTGTGAAATTACTAAAGCTAAATTACGATTTTAGTGGTTGATTTGTGAAATTACTAAAGCGAAATTACAATTTTAGTGGTTGATTTATGATTTGTTTGTATCAGCGTGAGCTGTGGACTGTTTCTGTTTGCTGGTTAGATTAGGATTTGGAGTTCTGTAGGATTCTATCCTCATTGGGGGTCTGAATTTGATGATAAATTTGTCTTTGGTTGTCATTAACAGTAATGTGAATTGATAATGGGGTTAATTTGGACTCTCTTTATCATGTAAAGTGAAATTGGGTTAATTAGATAATTGAAATTTCGTTCTTTTTTATTTTCCTGGAGTGGAGAACCTTCTGATGATCTCCTTAGATTTTAATCTCTCATTACTTTCATCCAAAATTATAACAAATTAATCAGTTGCTCCTGCCCAGACTCTGCTCCTCTTTCTTCCAATTCACACTCTCACTGAAATATATTTTTACATCCTTTATGGTTTTTTAGTGGTAGGAAGAGAAGGTGTTGTTGTTCAAGTTGCTCCAAATAGGAGTTATCAACTGCATTCAGGATCTTTGTCTGGACAGATGCTGTAGAGCAAGCAAATTTTATAAACCAGCTCCACTTGTTACTCTCCAGTCTACTCTGTCAGGTGTCTCCACTCTCACTTTTAGTTTCTTTTTAGTTCTTTTAAATGGGTTTTATGTGAGTTAATTTGGAGTTCAATACTAGCATTGATGATGTAATGTGGTGCAGATAATAAAGTAGATTATGGTGTAAAGTTGAGCAAATTTTAGGTGTAGTGAGAGGCAAGTTAGCCACCTTTAATATCTCAACTTTTACTGGTAATTATAAATTTTTTGAACTTCAATTTCCTTAATTTTGTCCATTTAATATCTCAGCAATGTTTGGCTCTTTTTCAACTGAGTTATAGCTATTTTTATGCATTGTGGCACTTTGCTAAATGAAGCTTTTATCTAAAAAATGATATTAATCCAGGGGAGCTAGCTATTATCTCCAAGGAAGCGGGGAGTGCCATAATTTATCTTGCTTGAGATTCCCTTATATCATGGTTGCATAGTTGATCGTCAGGTATGCCTTTTTAGACTGCATATTGGTTTCAGTCAATTATTTTAGTATAACTCTGATTTTACCCTCAGTGTAGCATTATATAATGCTTATATTCAATGATTTGAACTTGGTATTTGGATTGAGAAGATGAATTCAATATCAAAACTGAATTCCTTTATCCGAAAAATATTGGTGCATGCTAATTTGTGTTGCCATATGAAATAAATGCTATTAAGTATAATAGTTGCTATACCACTGCTTATGAACATTGAATATCTCCCCATTTCCCTCTCTCTCTAATAAGGGCTAAATGGGTATCAGTGCTGTTCTACTGCATGCTCAGCTTTGCAGCTAGATGTTAGCCATTATTTATGTCTTTTTGTACTTGCTTTTCGTGATTTTTTGCTCAAGCGTTTGTTTCTTCTCACCTCCAATTCTTTTGGAAAATATATATAAAAATACAACTAGTCCCTAGCTAGTCCATGCCTAAATTGAGTAGAAGTCTCCAACCTGTACGTGTTCATGATTTTGATCAATCTCTAAGTATTTGGCAATGCATCAAATGACTTTCTTTTCTCATTTCAATAGTTATATATATACATATATCGTGATTTTATATTATGTTTTATTATTCAATTCATGCAAAATATTCTTTTCTCAATATTTGTTACCAAATTAAACTTTTACCACCAAAGTTGAACACTTCACCTTAGAGTATCGTTGGACAATCCTCTATAAATTCAAATATATATAGGAGTACATATGCATAATTTTAATCCTTGAGGAGTATAATAGAACACTCAAGATTCAGTATTTCGATGCATGATGGAGTGGCCTTAAGATCCTGTCATATTTTATGAATGCCATAGAGAGTCCTCTTCTTTTGTTTTTTCTACTTAAATTAAATTAATTGCGTTTTGGGTGGTGATCATATATTCCAAAAATAATTAAACTAGATATAGAATATAGGCATATGGGCTGAATTCTTACACACATTTTATATAACTGAAATTGCATTCATTAAGTATTAATAGTACTGATGAGTTTAACTTGAACAAATGTAATAGAATGCTTCAAATTAAAAGCTTAATCACATAGAAGTACATCTCAACTCAACTAATAAATATAGAGAGATTTATTTTTAAATATCGCATATATACTATGGGATATATAATAGAATCTTTTACATATACTTACAATTCAAAACCATTGGTCATGTATGATTTATGTATTGAAGTACTGAAATCTTCAATTCGCTCATTTTGGTCACTTTATGCTATGCCTAAATCTTAGCTAGTGCTATCTATTAATAAATTGGTGTGTATATGAACAGACAATAAACTCAAATAAAATTTGTTGATATATAAAGGAGAAAATGATAAAGATGGCATATCAGAGTTGGGTTAATCTTTTTCGCTCTCTAGCTGCTAATGTACTTTTAACCTTGAAAGCTATATACTGATATTGATGATGATCAGGTTATTAGCTGGAGTAGAGCAACTCTTTTAAGCATATAAAACAAAAACAGCAGTAGCTTGCTATGTTTATTTATCCTTTTTTATTGTTTTAGTCAACAAAAAGCTTTCAGTAAGCACCAAGTAAATGTTGGCCAGTAGAGTAGACGTGACGTGAAAATAATTTGTCAAAGAGTGAATACTATTTAGTGAATTCGTATCCTATTGTTGAGAGAGGGAGCTAGCTAGCTAGAATACGTACAAGAAGAAAAAGAATCAGCAGCACAGGAAGACTAGGACAAAAGCTTAATTAAATACTAATTATACTTTGTAATTAATGACCAAGAAACTGTTGTACTTATTTTCTTCGCTGTCTTTGTGGTCTCTATTAATGGTGGAAACTATATACAGCAAATTCCTCTCTCTCCCTGTTGGCTTAATTTCCATTTTGTACTTGTATCTTCTTATCTTCTTCTCCTTCATTTTTTCACTATTGATGACAGGAAATTTATGTTTTTCTCTTATGAACTTATCATATAATCTTAGTGGTTGATTAACAGTGCTGAGAATACCATATCAGAAATGTTAATTGTTTATGTTATGTCTTAGCAGTTTCCAAGAGCATATACTTAGTGATACACCTCATTCTTTCTCCCATTATTTGCACTGTTTAAGGCTGGTTCTTTTTAGCAATCAACTATCTCAAGGAATTAGATTCTCTGTAAATGGGTTCTATATTATGCCTGAATAACATTATTCACCTAATTTCATGTGCCTTTGCAGGAAAAAGTTCTTTCCTAGCTCCATTTCCTAGGAATTCTGATAACGGTATTACTTCTGAGACCCATAACGCAAAACCTGTCAGTGTGCATCCCATTCCATTAGAAGATTTAAGTCGGCCACAGTGGGTAAGGGATTATGATTTATAATTATAATCATATTCATAAGATGGAATACAATATACTTCGTAGTTTTTAATTAACATGAGTTCTCATGTGGATTTGAACAAGCATTATAATACGTAGGCCCCACTGGTTACTGGGTTCAGAATTTTAAACTCATGAATTCTTGGCTGACTTAGCTCTAATATCACGTCAATTGATCTTTGTTTCCAAAAGCTTAAGCTCATAGGAAGGGACATAATGGTAGTTTCTTAATTTTAATAATAACTGAATCTAAAAGAAGCTAAATTTTTCATTTTCCTATGGTAGGTTATTTACATTGGATATTATATTGATGACATGCACTAGATCTTTGGATCTGTTACTCTCTTGCTCTGTCTCGTCTAGAAAAGAAAGCAAATATGTCGTTTTCCTTATTTTTAAAATTTTAATTACAATTACAAATAAAATACTGGATTAGTAATTGGTGAAGTTTAGGAAGAAAACAGTGATAGAGTCGGTATGCCAACTGTCATACCAATGGTATACACTTCTTCCTCACGTCATCCGACTTCAGTATGAATGACTCTTGATGTTCGTTTATGTTTGTGTTTGTGAATCTTTGTAACAGGAATCGAAGTGAAACCAGAAAAACCTCACCCTTATCATTCTGATAACGTCCCCGGAAAGCTTCATTGACTCAGGTATATTTTTTAATAGTTAAATGAAATTCGAGTTCTCTTTTTTTTTCTTTATCATTATGGTTCTGGTTAAATGTATTATTGTGGGATTCTCGTATTTTGATGAACTACATAGCCTTTCAGTTTGTGTAAATGGATGAAATACTATAGATAAAGTGAAATGGTGCTGAAGCATCCATGTGATTGGGTTCAAGGCTGGTGGCTATTAAGATTGTAGAATGTCTTGGATGATTTTTTATCTTCTTAGAACTATTCTTTTTGGAATTTATGAGGCATTTGTGGATTATTATTTCATGTCTATTGAGGATTTTGATAATTCGTTATTAGTGGATTCACTTGTTATTGTATGCGGCATGTAGTTGGTTTAGGTATGGTGTTTTCTAATTTAGAGTTTAGGTTGGGGATGTCTAGATTTTTTAAACTTTTTTTTTTCTTTTTTCTTTTATTGAATATTCTATTTCCCTTTTATTATGGACTATGTTTCATGTACAGTGTGAGGAAAAAATTGCAACAATGAATCAACGTAATTTATATATATATTTTTGATTGACTTAAGTAGATTGGAAACTTGTATGGACGGTTTATGCTTCATCCTTTGGCCTCTATGCTTGAAGCAAACTTAGGAGGATGAGCAAGCTTTTGGTATTGAATTTGAACTATATATACTAGGGGTGCTGATTTTAAATGACTCAGTTGACTTAGCAATTTGTTGTTGGTTTTAGACTTGTTAACTTATCATTGTTGAGGGCTTTGGGTGTAACTTTCATGGCAGTGCATCAGGATTTGTTTAATTAGTCAATTTTATTGAATGATTAGTATGTCTGAAATTTTGTTGAGTTTAACTCTCACACCGCATTGGTTCTGTAGACTATCTTTTACTGTTAATGTTTCTTGTGCATTTGGAAGCTACATAACTTTTAAAATTAACAATGTTAGAATTGTTAATTTTACAATCTGAATTTCATTCAATGATGGTACCGCAACTAATAGTGCAATAAAAGAATGGAGAAAATTTCTTCATTCAATCAAATTTTGTCTCATTTATGTATGTTTGTTTGGGCCTCACTGGGCCTTTCATTCTTTTAGTGCAAGTCATTTTTGTTTCGAATTTTGAGAGTTGGGCCTCAATGGGCCTTTTGTGGACA
The DNA here is from genome assembly GCA_013180625.2 of Boswellia sacra. NCBI lineage: Eukaryota > Viridiplantae > Streptophyta > Magnoliopsida > Sapindales > Burseraceae > Boswellia > Boswellia sacra. The sequence continues at coordinate 313,213 of SNVD02008873.1, read as the reverse complement.
TAGCATAAGCATCAGAGGTTTGGACATTTCATATGATCAGATAAGACAAACCCAGTTACAAAACCCTTTTACAAAAGCATGCATCAATTGTATTTGCATGAAATAGCATACTCGAACATATACGTTTTATGTATTTACGAAACGTTTTTATTATCTCCAACGCTAGGTTCTTCATCTTTAATTACTCTCCTGTTCTTGATGAGAATCATTAATAAATGTTATCCTTAATTTAAGCTAAAAGAACATGATGGGACACCTATAGATAACTCAAGGCAGCAGCTGAAATTACATTGGATAATCAACAATCTTAGTTTAGTTTTTCATTTCCTAATCAATTCAAATAGCTAGAATGGTAGAAACATAATATACCATGAAATGTGAAACAATATTTATAATAAACTTTATATAAATGTTTAGGAGTAATCGTGTTTTGTTGATGAGATAAAGATGGCTGTGAAGTTGTGATATGAATGAGCAGAAGACGACAAAGACTTTACCACCCTTTATAGGGGAATCTTTGCATCATAATAATCATTCAGTCTACATCAATTGCCCATGTTAGTACCAGGCGTACTGGTTGAAGCAAGTTCATACGTGTTAAGGTCATAAATTTTAGTAATATTTTTGACCAAGTAAGCCCTTTAATTGTTGCAGGATTCACTCTTTGCATGTCTCTGTGTGCTTGTGGACCTGACCATGTTCCATTATTCCCTTCAGAAAACCATTCATATTCTACACGTACTACTTGAAAATTTTCACACATAAAATTGAAAGGAAAAAAAATAAAAATAAAAAAGAATAAGAATTCCCTAATAATAGTCAAAATCTGATTTGAATAATCACACCATCGTGTATCCTTCTCTCTAGATTTCTTCAATTCTAATTTGAACTGACCAACAGAATTCGTAGACTTTTCATGAATTGTCTTCAGTGCTGAACTCTTGTGTGCAACAAATTTCATCATTACCTTTTTTGGCTTTCTTCACCATTCACATACAAAAAAGTTTCCCATAAAGATGGAAGAAGTTTTATTACCAAGAATTCGGCTGTATGGGCTTCCATGTTTTCTGTCTTTTCCAGGTTGTATGGTTTCAGATGGCTGCATGGGCTTCAATACTGTATGATCTCCAACAAGAACAAACATTCTACTTGAAGCTTTTAATTATTATTTGATTGTGCATAATTGTCTGTTTGTTGCTTGTCAATGTGATCATTGAGGATTCTCATTGTGCATGATTCTCAAGAATTTTACCATATGAACTATGCATTGTGCATGATTCTCAAGAATTTTACCATATGCTCATAGTTCTTTATTCAATCAAGAACTATGAGCATATGGTAAAAAGTGTGCCACAAGTTGAGTTGTATGCACAACAAGAACTAGATGAAAGAGAATTTGTTCGTGAAGAAGATGTTACTTGGGTTAGGCAAGGAGTTGATGGAACCACAGTTGACATCAACGGTCTAGATGGTGATGAAGAGATGGATGATGTTGAATGAAGGTGTAGATGATGTTTCTTATATATTAATGAAAAGCTTCCTTACTTTAACATTATTTGCCTATCATACATTATATGTGCATCAAACATTTATGGTTTCATAGACAAATGACATTTGATCTGTGTCATGTATTATTGTAATGGTTAATATATTATATATATGGTTAGCATTTTCTACTGTTAATATATTTTTGCAGCTGACTATGGCGCCAAAGAGACTTAGAGATGACTCTATGGAAAGTGCACTACGAAGAGAGGCAGCATCTCGAAGACAATCATCTTCATCTTCCCAATCTCAGATGAATGCGGGAGACCAAGGTTTGTAGATAAATTATAATATTTGTACATAAATGTTCTAATTTTACCTCGGTGTCAAACTAATTTCATATGCTTAGGTGAGTCATCGCAAGTACCAAAAGGTCAGGGCGCTGCTCGTGGTAATGCTGAATGGGGCTCAGGGCAACCGTTACATATTGATTTCAATAGTACATGGCAGCCAATTGGTCCAAATAAAGAGACATTTACATCACAACTTGGCATTATAGCTAGGAATGGGTCAATGGCTCCATTGACTTATACTAGTTGGCATGCCATGCCTGAGCACAAATTAAATGCCATTTGGAAAGAAGTGAAGGTATTGCATTTACATCTAATTGATAAATTGAAATATATTTAGTTTAACTACACTAATCCATTATATTTTCTGTAAATGTAGGACAATACGGATGTTCCAGATGAGTACAAACCGCATTGTCTAAAAGCAATGGGAGTACTTTGGAGGGATTGGAAGGCTCGTGTAAAAAGAGACTTTTACAAGCCTTATCCGACGGATGAGGCACGTTTAGCCTTTACTCCTTCGAAAATTACTGAAGAGCATTGGAGGATTTTAGTCGCTTATTGGAGCAGCGAAAGAGCTCAAGTAAGTAATCAAAATCATGGTTAACATAATCGTTTTAACCAAATCATCCTAACAAATCAGATATGTATAAACTATATATTTATTGGTTTGTTTTGGCTCTTCATAATTACAGATTTAGGCTGAGAGAAATAAGGCAAATTGTGCCCATCAATTTGCGCTTTATAGGACTGGACGCACTTCTTTTGCAAAAAAGAGAGAAGAGGTAAGTTTTAACAACATCTAAATTCATATGAATTGTTTGAGATTTTGCAATGGTAGTTAATATGGTTTATTTGTAACTTTCTTCATTTGTAATTGCAAACTAATAATTCTTTTCTTTATTAAGATGTCAAAGAGTGGAGAAAAAACTGATCGCATCAGTGTGTTTATTAAGACTAGAACTACAAGTAGTGGAGATGTGGTTGACAATGAGAGTGGCGAAATAATTGTACGTTTTTTAACCTAACTTATTTCCTATTACATTTTGTATGAAATTGATTACACGATCCTCTTTATTACCATTTGATTTATTCTCATCATTTTGTAGAGCCAATTAAGAGAAGGAATGTCTAGAATACCTGATGATCAACAAACAGATGCAGCGGCAGAGCGAGTATTTCATGATGTAATAGGACGTGATCATCGTGGTTATGCCCGCACATATGGCCACGGTCCATCCCCATCTGTTATTAAAAGTCAATGCTCTTCTCAACCTGTTGATGTGGAGAAATTGCATCAAGAGTTACATGAAATGCGGGTGGAGAACAAAGAACTAAAGGACTACAATACCCAGTCGTACAACTTTCTCCAACAGAAATTTCCAGACATCGAAGAGCAGCTGCCACCACCTGTGCGACCTCAGGTATTTACTTAACTTTAACTTGATGTTCCTTTCTCACAAGTAAATGATATATGAAAAAATTGAACTTTATGATGAACTATTTAGGACTAAAAGTTTTCTGAAGTTTTTAAAATGTCTTAGACTTTAGTTCCGGATGCTTCCAGTGCACACCGAAATCGCGTCAACGCGGACGCCGCAACAACGAATGAGGAGAATTAGGTATATATGAAGTTATTTATCATTACTCAGTAATAAACAAATTTTGGCATATAACATTTATCTAAACTTCTCTAATAAACTTAGTAATAGTAAGACATCTAATTATTACATTTTATTTGTGCAGGTTTTTTCTCACATGACAACTTCAATGGGAATAAGACTTTTAGACATATTTCATAGTTCTAGACTTCTATTATTGTTGAGATTGCAAATAAACTTGGTACTCTTATGTTGTATGTGAATGTATAACTTATTAATTTATGTATATGTAAATAAATATACTTTGATGTTGTGTATATGTAAATAAATATACTTTGATGTTGTGTATATGTAAATAAATATACTTTGATGTTGTATTCTTATTTTTTATTGGAATATCATTTTATTGGTTCATGTATTCATATGATGAATTTTTTAAATTAAATTGTTTGAATAAAAAATAGCTTCCGTATTAAATGGAAAACAAAAGACAGCGAGTGATGATGGAGGGTGAGTAACCGTCCAGGAGGAGATGAAATTTTGATTTCTTGGAGGGCTATTTTAAGTGTAAGGGTATAAATGTCCTCCAAAATGGGGTGTTGGAGAAAGATGCGGAGAACAGCAGCTGGCACTGCTCTCTCTTAAATTTTCGATGTTGTTCTTCTTTACTCTTCATTTCTAGAGCCGCGTACACATTATCTGCTACGGTCAAGTCCAACCAAATCAGAAGGTGCCTTCTTCCCATCCTAATTCTTCAAAAAATGACTTTGGTTTGTCTCTGATCGACTTTCCTTTTGTTCTGTTCTCACTTGATCTCTTTATTGATTATTTGTAAGTTACCAACTTTATTTTTTGTCCTCACTCCCAAGTGTAGGTCAGGGTTTGCTTAAAGATGGTCATGGGCATTTTCATTTGATTAGATACTGTAGGGGTTTGTTAGTTCAGATCGGCTGCAACTGCAAGTTTTGATTTTGTTTCATATAGTTGTTAAAAAAAGCTCCGAACTATTTCTGTTTTGTTTTAGCTCTTGTTACTGCTGTTATATCTATATTGCAGTCTGTATTCTGAATATCTGTTGCAGTAAAAGCGATGGATTTAATTTAACATAATTAAATTGATTGATTATTTAATTCTTAAAGAAATCAATCTTTACTATAATGTGATTGATTTGTAATTAATTTACTTAACATTTGTAATTATTTAATTAATTAAGTTAATTAACATCTTATGTAGGAACTAATTAATTTTTTAACCACTATAATTAGCATAATCAATTGATAGACCCATAATAGGTATGTTGGGCAATAACCTGAGGTTGGAAACCTGGGTTCTATAATTTTTTTTTATTTTTATTTCCTTGTAATATATATATGGCTATCAATACTTTTAGTGAAATGCGTTATAGCTCAGTGGTCATTCTGCTAGTCTAATATCAATTTTTGAGTGGGCATTAATAAAATGGGCTAATAGGCTGTGTGCTTACATATAAATAAGAGGCTTTAGCAAGCATTAGAAACTAATGGACATAAACTAATTTTACGTAACATCAAAATAAATTGCTAATTCCCAGGGTTTTTGAATTATTTTTTGGGGCGAGGGCCGGGGTTCGTCTGTTGTAATAAGCAAATAAAAATTATAAAATTATAAATGAGTAAATAAAAGTTATATACAAGTTTATAAAAACTGTAAATGACTAAATAAAATTTATGTTTACAACTTTTACACTACTGGAAAAGAAGGCTTTTACTGCATCCATCTACGGCGGGCATAAAAAAATGCAGTAAAAATAAACTATACGGCGGGCTACCATGCCCGCGGTAAAAAACCAATAAATTTACTGCGGTTTAAAGGAACCGCAGTAGAAGCTGATGAAAGATATAACCATTTCCCTCCTCTCTCTCGTCTAATTTCTTTCTCCCCAATGCGTAATCCCTAATTTCCTTCTCACCCATCAAACCCAAATCCTTCGCTCCGGCCTCTGCTCCTACCTTGACTACCCCCTCCACCTGTCTTCCTCCGAGTTTCTCCTCCTCCAATCCCGCCCCCTTCTCCTCCTCCCACACCTCTGATCTACATGCCGCCCTATGCTTCCTCTCCCTTCTCCACTTACACACCACCCCCCCTCCCCACCACCTCGTCTCTCCGCCCTCTTGAGCAACTGTGACAAAGTCATGTCTTCGGAGGACCCGGATGTCGTTTCAAAGATTCGCGAGGGAGCGAGGGAGATTACAAAGGCAGCCAGAAAATCCCAAACCCCAACCATCCTCAAGCCTTCCCGCCATACACTCAATCGTTACACCGCTGCTCTTTAACCACTTCTTTTTCCAACACATCTTTACTTATCATCCCAGATCGTTCTAGACCATTTATCTAGTGAAAGTTGAGTGCTATGATGCGTTAATCTCACAACCTCTACAGAGTGACTTCAAGCCACTTGTCTTAAACAGCGTCGAAGAAGATTGTAGCGAGGGAAAGGTGGTGACGCAAGAGGACACGAGGCTCTCTATGGAGGATTCTGGGTTTGTAAATCACGGCCTTAAGAAGGTGGGAAAGGGTGGAAAAAGGGATTTTTCACCGAGGTTGAGGAGGGTTAGAAAGAGTGCAGACAATGAGTGGGTTCCAGTAAAGCCTGCTGTGAAGAAAGGAGAGGTAGCAGGTGACTGTTTTATTTTTTAATTTTAATTTTTTTTGGTTTCATTGAGTTGGAATTTCTGGATTTCTCTTTGGGTTCGGATGAGTTGCAAATTCACGGTGTCGGGTTTGTTTTTGGGTTTGGATGAGATGCAGATTCATGGTGGTGGTGATTGGCTGTGAATTTTTGGGTCAAATCTTGCATTTTTTTTTTATTATTTTGTTGTCATTTTTTTTTGGTGAATCAATTGCTGAAATTGATTTTCTGGGATGTTAAGTTGTTGAGCTGTTTAAATTTTAATTTGTTTTTGTTTTATTGGATGATGTTGGTGAAGCTACTGGAAAACGGTGTTGGAGCTGCCAAGTTTGGTTTTTTTTTTTATTTGATTAATTTTTAATTTTGTTAATTGAGTTGTGATGCTTGTGGCATGAATAACTGTTTCTGGGATGGATGGTGGCATGTATGGTTGATGGGCTAATGCTCAATGCAGGGAGATAATGGGAGTTGTTAATAAATTATTTTTCATCTCGATATATTAAATCATAATTTATCAATTTTCGACATTTGATTTCTCACAAAAATAACAATTGTGCAGCAATATTACATATCTTCAGTTTGAGAACTCTCACGGCTAGTTGGAGTTTGCAAAGCTCTAGTTATACAACATTTTGCAGAAACAATTTCAGGGTCGACTACTATCAGGAGCTTTGACCAAGAATCAAGGTTCCAAGACATATATATGAAGTTGATGGATGGTTATTCTCAGCCCAATTTCCATATTGCCGGTGCCATGGAATGGCTTTTCATTCGAATGGATATGTTGTCTTTAATTACATTTGCCTTCTCTTTGGTTCTATTCATGTCTTTCCCAGAGGGAGTTATTAAGCCAGGTAAGTTGGTCATCCATGTACCAACTGATTTTCCATCTTGCTATATATTGACAGTACATAAATATTATAGGAGCTTGAGAATAACTTTTGTCTTTAATTTCTTCTATTTCCAAAGCAATTGCAGGCTTAGCTGTGACATACGGACTTAATCTTAATATCCTACAAGCTGTAGTAATATGGAGTCTTTGCTATCTGGAGAACAAGATTATATCTGTTGAGAGAATATTTCAGTATTCTTGTATTCCTAGTGAGCCATCACATGGTGAAGTTCAAATTCGTGATCTGCAGGTAATTTTGCTCGCTTTTCCCTACTAAGATAGATGTAGACTATATTTTTTATATTCACATTCATAATTAATTATTATAATGGTGTAGATCCGCTACTCCCCAAATTTGCCACTCATGTTGCGAGGTCTGACATGCACTTTCCTAGGAGGAATGAAAACTGGCATCGTAGGGAGAACAGGTAGCGGTAAAACTACTCTCATTCAAGCACTCTTCCGGCTTGTTGAACCTGCAGCCGGTCAGATTGCAATAGATGGCATCAATATCTCATCAATTGGATTGCATGATTTACGGTCAAGACTAAGCATCATTCCTTAGGATCCAACTATGTTCGAAGGGACCGTACGAAGCAATCTAGATCCTCTTGAAGAATACACAGACGAGCAAATTTGGGAGGTGGGTTGATCTTAATTTAAATATGTAGGAGCAAATTTTTGCGTTCTGCCTTTAATTTTAAACATGGCAAAAACTAACATTTATTTAAATGGTTTTTAGGCTTTGGATAAGTGCCAACTTGGAGATGAAGTTAGAAACAAAGAAGGAAAGCTAGATTCCAAAGGTCTTTCTTTTATTCTTTTCACTTTTATTGTCATAGAAAATTTTTCTAAAGTATATTCGCCATAGAAATGCAATTGTAATGTGGTGATATGGACGTTGCAGTTACCAAGAATGGAGAGAATTGGAGCATGGGTCAGAGGCAGTTGGTCTGTCTTGGGCGAGTGGTACTCAAGAAAAGTAAGGTCTTGGTGCTTGATAAAGCTACTGCATCTGTTGATACTGCCACTGATATTCTTATCCAGCAAACTCTTCGACAACACTTCTCTGACTACACAGTCATAACTATTGCATATCGGATAACTTCTGTTATTGATAGTGATATGGTTCTGCTTCTGGATTTTGGTTCGTATAATAATTGATCTTCCATTTTTAGCACAGCTTTTGGTATCTATAAATGTAGATTTTTTACGGCGGGCCACCAGCCCGCGGTAAATAATTTTACTACAGCTTTTTACGGCGGGCCACCAGCCCGCGGTAAATAATGCTTCAGCTTTTTACGGCGGGCCACCTGCCCGCGGTAAATAATTTTATCCAAGACCATGAATTTCCACAGCGGGCTAAGCACCCGCGATAAAAGGCCTTTTACTACGGGCCAAAACCGCGGTAAAAAGTAAAATTAGTTTTTACAACGCCATTTTATACGGCGGGCTAAAACCGCCGTTTGCCCGCCGTATAAGGATTTTTACCGTGGTTTCGGCCCGCGGTAAAAAGCCTATTTTCTTGTAGTGTTATTTACTTATTTACAACTTTAGAATTTTTACTTGTTCATTTATAATTTTTATATACTTGTTTATGATTTTTATATATTTTTTACGGCTACTATACTGGTACAGCAGCTGTACTGTAGCAAAATCCAATCTTATATACTTTTTTTTTTTTTAGCTTGTATGAGTGCTCTAGTTACATAGACTTGTTGTAATTTCTTAAAATTTATGATAATATTCCAATGGTACTTCCCACCAGGAATGCTTTTATAGCCTCACCAACGATCTCTCTCCACATGCTAATTTTGCAAATTTCAATGATTTGCTTCTCTATCAGATTGGCGGCCAAACCTCTGCGATTAGTGCCTTTTAATATTCACTGGCATTTGGTCCATTCAGCTCTCGTTGTTTTTCATGTGCCAAAGAACTTGATAAAATTATCTCAAGCTAATTGTTACATTATGGAATGATATATCTCTCTCGATTCTTAGCAACTCACCCAATTAGGACTTGATAAATAAAGACATTATGATACATGATGTAATTATTGGCGTAGTGCGAATAATATGATGTAGATAATGGTTTTGGGAATTAATCTTATGAATTTTGCATAAAGCTAACCACTTAGACCTATATTTTCAGTGAGCTACTTAAAATTTCCAATGACCATATTTCATTTTGCACATGATTTTCCCAATTTAGTAAACCATGCAGATTGCTAGGGTGGAATTATTGTTGCTGGTGTTCAAGGCACACCGAGCAAAAAAATCAATCATATCGTCCACTCCAAATTTCTAACCTATCTCTATTGCGGCAGCAATGTTGCTGCGTTTATATATATATATCTGTGTGTGTGTATATCACGATCATTGACCCACAGGTTTGAATTTTCAATATCCTTGTTGGATAAAAAGCAAATGTTCTGGTAACACTACAAGAAAATGAGCCTTTTACGAGGGGCCGAAACCGAGGTAAAAAGCCTTCTACGGCGGGCATGCAACGGTTTAAGCCTGCCATATAAAATGGCGTCGTAAAAACTCATTTTACTTTTTACTGCGGTTTCGGCTCGCCATAAAAATGGTTTTACCGTAGTCACAATGGCTGCCGTAGAAATTCGTGGTCTGGTGGAAAATTATTTACCGCGGGCACTCGACCCGCTTTAAATAGTCTATTGCGGGCTTCCCTGCCCGCCGTAAATGATTATACCGTGATCCAGTAAAAAATCGTGGTCCGGCTTTTACCACAGGTGTCTGCCCGCCGTAAAAAGTGCTTGTTGTTGTCCCAGGTCATTAACCGCAGTCGTTAGGCCCGTAGTAAAAAAGAGCTCAACTCCCAGAACCCTTTTTGCAATTTTTATGAAATCTGGGCCTGTAACCATTTTTTCAATCTATTTTTTTTCTAATTAATTCAAATAATTCATCATATGAAAACATGAACCAATAAAATGATATTCCAATAAAAAATAAGAGTACAACATAAGAGTATATTCACATACACATAAATTAATAAGTTATACATTCACATACAACATAAGAGTACCAAGTTTATTTGCAATCCCATTCAAGTCTAGAAGTTTGGAAGTATAAAATATGTCTAGAAGTCTTATTCCCATTCAAGTTTTCATGTGAAAAGACCCTGCACAAATAAAATGTAATAATTAGATGTCTTACTATTACTAAGTTTATTGGAGAAGTTCAACTAAATGTTATATGCCAAAATTTATTTATTATTGAGTAATGATAAATAAATTCATATATACCTAATTTTCCTCATTCTCCTCCTCATTTGTTGTTGCAGCGTCCGCATTGACACGATTTTGGTGTGCACTTGAAGCATCTGGAACTGAAACCTAAGACATTTTAAAAAGTTTAGAAAAGCTTGTAGTCCTAAATAGTTCCAAACAACACAAAATGCCATCCATCTTTAGACTCTGGCTAATCCTATTTAGGCAAACATTTCAACATTTCAAATTACTCTTATCATCTTCATATAATAGCTTTGATTTCAATTGCAAGTATAACACCCTTAACAACCTTGATTCAAATTGCATCAAATTTTCTATAAGATTTCAGCAAAACCCAAATTATTACAGCTGCAAACAGTAGTAAGACCTTTTGTTAACAATACAATTTTTTCATCATCAAGTTAAAGTTAAGTAAATACCTGAGGTCGCATAGGTGGTGGCAGCTGCTCTTCGATGTCTGAAAATTTCTGTTGCAGAAAGTTGTACAACTGAGTGTTGTAGTCCTTTAGTTCTTTGCTCTCTACTCGCATTTCATGCAACTCTTGATGCAATTTCTCCATATCAATAGGTTGAGATGAGTATTGACTTTTAATAACAGATGGGGATGGACCATGGCCATATGTGCGGGCATAACCACGATGGTCACGTCCTATTATGTCTTGAAATACTCGTTCTGCTGCTGCATCTGTTTGTTGCTCATTAGGTATTCTAGAGATTCCTTTTTTTAATTGGCTCTACAAATGATGAGAATAAATCAAATGGTAAAAAAAGGATCATGTAATCAATTTCATACAAAATGTAATAGGAAATAAGTTAGTTTAAAAAACATACAATTATTTCGACACTCTCATTATCAACCACATCTCCACCACTTGTAGTCCTAGTCTTGATAAACACACTAATGCGATTAGTTTTTTCTCCACTCTTTGACATCTTAATAAAAAAAAGAATTATTAGTTTACAATTGCAAATGAAGAAAGTTACAAATATACCGTATTAACTACCATTGCAAAATCTCAAACAATTCATATGAATTTAGATGTTGTTAAAACTTACTTCTTCTCTCTTTTTGCAAAAGAAATGCGACCAGTCCTATGAAGCGCAAATTGATGGGCATGATTTGCCTTATTTCTCTCTGCCTGTTTCTGTAATATTAAAGAGCCAAAACAAACCAATAAATATATAGTTTATACATATCTGATTTGTTAGGATGTTTTGGTGAAAACGATTATGTTAACCATGATTTTGATTACTTACTTGAGCTCCTTCGCTGCTCCAATAAGCGACCAAAATCTTCCAATGCTCTTCAGTAATTTTCGGAGGAGTAAAAGCTAAATGTGCCTCATTCGTCGAATATGGCTTGTAAAAGTCTCTCTTTACACGAGCTTTCCAATTCCTCCAAAGTACTCCCATTGCTTTTAGACAATGAGGTCTATACTCATCCAGAACATCTGTATTGTCTTACATTTACAGAAAAAACAATGGATTAGTTTAGTTAAATTAAATATATTTCAATTTATCAATTAGATGTAAATGCAATACCTTCACTTCTTTCCAAATGGCATTTAATTTGTGCTCAGGCATGGCATTCCAACTAGTAAAAGTCAATGGAGCCATTGACCCATTCCTAGCTATAATGCCAAGTTGTGATGTAAACATCTTTTTTTTTGGACCAATTGGCTGCCATGTACTGTTAAAATCTACATGTAACGGTTGCCCTGAGCCCCATTCAGCATTACCACGAGCAGCCCCACGACCTTTTGTTACTTGCAATGACTCACCTAATCATATGAAATTAGTTTGACACTATAAATTAAAACATTTATGTAAAAATATTATCATTTATCATTTATCTACAAACAACCAGCAAACAGTAAACAACAAGATTAGCAGACGAGAGTAGATAACCAGCAGACAGATAGCAAACAGCAGGGGAAACACATAGAATAAAACAAGAATCTATAATGGTTCGAACCACATCCAGTTGCTCATCTAAATCAAATCCAACATAAGAAATGAAGTGTTACAGGATATTTTACAAGAAAATTTTAGAAAGAATGGATGTGCAAAGAATTTACAAAAACAGTGGCTGTTTTTTCTTCTCTTTATTCTTTTTATTTATGTATATATGCATATTCAATTTTGCTTTTCATGTTAACTTATTTCGATTCACTTTTATACTTACTTAATTTAATGCTTATTCATTCATGACTATTTATTTACGTTTTTTTCATTTAATTAGTGCTCATTTCTATTGTTTATTTATGTTGATAATTATTTGAAACACAAAGTCATACTAATGAATGTGGCCATTTATTTTCGGCAACGTTTGTGATGGGCATTTAAATGCAAAGCAATGGTAGCAAGTGCAGAGAAAATGGACAAAACAATCAGTAAGGTTATGGCAAAACAAAGGAAAAAATGCAAACTAATTAGTATTGTTATTGCACACTTTTTTATTTGATCGAGTTCCTACTTTCAAAATATTGAAGCTGATTTTCTTGCATCATTCAGCAGCCAATCAATGCACGAGAGATGGCTGAATCTGGTTCATGCAAAATAACTAAAGCTAAATTAACTAGACTTAGTTTACTAACACAATAAATACAAAGTTCATTATAGTAACTTTAGTTAATTCTCTGTACCTTAATATAAAAACATACTGTTGTCCAAGAATTAATGTAAAGAACACATCCACAAGTGGCTTACTACAGAGGCAAAACAAAGAAGACAACAAACAGCCAACAAACGACAAACAACCAGATTAGCAGACAGAGAGCAGATAACCAGCAGACAGACAACAAACAGCAGGGAAACACATAGAACAAAACAATAATCTATAATGGCTTGAACCACATCCAGTTGCTGGTCTAAATCAAATCCAACATACAAAAGGAAGTGTTACAAGATATTTTACAAGAAAATTTTAGAAAGAATGGATGTGCAAAGAATTTGCAAAAACAGTGGCTGTTTTTTCTGCTCTTCTCCTGCTCTTTCCAATTCCTTCAATTCAAGAACTCACTTAACTCTCTACTAGCTCTCTTACGGCTCTCTCAGTTCCAGCACTCAGAGCTCTTAGCTATATTGAGCTCTTGTAGCTTTTCCACTTAGAGCCCTCAGCTCTCGAGTTCTCGTAACTTTTGCACTCTAGACTCAAGAGAACTTCCAACTGTCTCACAACTCTCTCTACTCGCTTCCTTTGGCTTAACTCATATCCTCCAGAATTTTCCACTCATCTCACTCTCTCATGTCCACTTCTTTTGGAGAGCACAACCAAGGTTGTTATTGCTCCCAACATAAAGAGAACTTTATACATGTATAATTTAAGTCGGCCACTAGTCTTATAAAATACTAATACTACTTTAGCTCTATCAATTATACAAGTTGAGACACATTACACACACATACATGAAAACTTTGAGCAAAATAACGATCTTTGATCTGGCCCAAAATGATAGGTGGAAAAATTTGAGCAAAATTATTCAAATGAAATGAAATGTAATTTTCCAGGTTCTCAAATGATACCTATACAGCTGTAGAAAACTTCTGAGAAAATCCCAATAATAAAACTTTGAGCTTTATTCTTCCTCGTGATGACTTGCGCTCTACAGAAGTTATTCTCGTTGATTTTGGCACCAAAGTCTTGTCTAATCACCAAGTTTCTTCTCCAATCCTATATGCATGTATCTGTAATCAAATTATTCAGAAAATTATAAAATTATATGGCCTAATCCAGACAGCAAGAATTGCAGTATATGTATCATAAACTATCCCAAAATAGAAAAACAAAACTTAGATTCTCTCCAAACTCATAGGTCATCTCTCTCATTTATCTTGCGTTTACTTGACATTCTTCTCACTTTCAGCCAAATTTCTTTGAAAACTCATTATTAGATACTTTTTGCACCGTTAAAATGGTTGAGCAGTTTATCAAATCATCGAAGGGTGAATGCCAATAAAATGACCTTTGTTGACCTGATTATTGTTTGTATCACAACTATGCATTTTGTTTAGCCTGTATATGCATCTTAATCCTAACAAAAACACAAAAAATGCTCTAATTTACCTATATACAACCGTCTAAAGTACCCAATCTAAACAACCAAATAACATATACGATGAACTCCAAAAAGTTGCAGTGAAATTAATGACAGAATATGTTGTCTTTGTGAATAATCTCACTAGAAAAACATTCTCCACATCAGCAACCACAAGTTTCTTGATTTGGAGAAGTATTGCAGCTGCCAGTCTTACAGTTTTTCAGGGTAGCTTGAGTCAGCACCATTCAATTCATTGCCACAAAGGGGCAGGGATTCACAGCGTGATCAAGAGGGGTGGGCAATTAAGGATACTAGAGCACAAACCATCTTGGTTGTAGTCTTGTAAGGTACATCCATATAATGTTATCAAAAGTTAGATAAGTAAGATGAAGTAATTAAGAGTAATATTACTTTTATAAATTATTTATACAAACTCACTTATACAAATTAACATGGCTGATGTGATTAGATGAACAGATACTAATAATAAATTTTATCAATTAGTATAGGTGATACGGTGATCATGCAATGATGTCATATAGTTTGTATTATGAGTTTATACAATTACTTGTAAGAGGAGTATCACTTATGAAGATAATATTCTATTATATATTTCATATTTTAACAGAATGGTATTGATATTTTTTAGTGTTTATCTGTTTCCGAGTGAATGAATTACATGTACATGGCCTTGTACTTTATATAACTAGACACAAAATACACGTCATAAGTAACTACGAAACTCAACATATATTTTATAATATCTAATTTACCCGTGATCAATTTGATTTAAATAAAAAAACTAATCAAATAATTAATAAATTACATTTTAAAAAGAAAATGTTGTGAAGAGCCCATATATGAGATGTCAAGACATCATCTCCTGGGCTTTGTAGCTAGGCCCATAATGTTACATATTATTAACATGGGCCACTAGAAACCAGCCCAAATTCAGATCAAATTCCAAAAACAAAACTTGTCGAAATATAATGATGACTCTTAACAGTAGAATCACAATTTTTGGTAAAATCTCAACTCAGTAAATGCTTTATTTAGGGATAAGTTAGCACAAGGTCATGACCTCAAACACATCTAATCAAGAAATTTCATTAATTCACTTTGTACATATATATATATATTAACAATATTACCAGAACTTAATATATTCTTTGCTTCATTAAGTAGAAGCAAAAATACAGAATTATTAAATCACCTTAAGGTCCTCTACAAGCGAATTAAAAAGCATGACAACACTATGACATCCAACCATATGCACCTAGTAGCTGATTAATATTGTCTTCAAGTTATATTTATTTATTGATTTGTTTGTTTAAGAAGAAGATTAATTTGGACAAGTGTTAAGGAAATTTATGAGAGAAGATTACTTATTGGCGTTTGGCGGCCACAATAGCCTCCATATAAAACAATAAATTAACATGAAATTTTTTTCTTCGTTGTTATGATGTTATTGGTGAATGAAATTAAATTTTCAATTGTATTTAAAAACGATCTTAAATATTCATAATATGGCTTCAGTCAAATCTTAAATATTCATAATTAGGAAACATTACTAATTAATCTGTTCAATGCAAATTTTTTCATACGGTAAGCCACATTTCCTCTTAATGTGAAGTGAATTTCCAAAATGTAACTATATTATTCTAATGAGTGTTGAATATAAGACACATGCGTATAAAATTATATGACTTAAAATAGGTTAATTTTACAAAGTATGAGGCCCATTTGTAAAATTTAATGTCTATAAATTATAAATCTATTTGTTTAAATTTTGAAGAGAATGTGAGTTTTTTTTTTTTTTTTTTACAAGAGAACAAAACTATTTTAACCAAATAACTACTTAAAAAAATTTGCATAAAGTTAACCAAGATAGATGAATCAATAGAACTCAACAAAGTTATAAACAACAAAAGGAATCAACAGCAGCCGCACAATAAGTAGAATTAGCAATACACTAAAGAAAGAAACTCAGCATGAACCAACAAATAACAATAGAACAACATGTTGTTAACAAAACAACAACTAAATCAAGTAGAAAAATAGTTAAAATAGACAACTAATCCCAAGTATTAATGAAATTAGACAATGAAGGAAAGAAAATCTTTCAACAAATCTAGTGAGGCAATTTATCAAACACTTGTGTGGAACATCTCAATGATTACAGACAAGAAATAAAATCAAATCTCAAAGCATGTATATAATCAACACACAGTAAGAGAAAATAATCAACAATAAGTACAATTATATTTGTGATCTAATCTGATTAATCCATCAAAAATTGAATAAATTTTATTGAATTTCTGATCATCCATCATACAAATTAAACATGTATATTAACCAAATCTATTAATATGTATAGATAATTATTGTTCTAAGTCAATCTGTTAACATTTATATCAACCAAATCATACAAATTAAACAAAAAATCAAGAAATTAAATCAAAAGAGAGGAAGAGATACAAACCTGAGTGAGAGTGCCGGACGAGCAATCAGGCCTGGCGGAGCTCGAGCGACGGCGCAGCCATGGACCGTGGTGGCGGGTCGTGTGACGACAAGGAGGGTGTAGCGTAGCCGTGGACCGTGGTGGCAACTCGAGATGACACAGGCGATTGCTGCAAGTAACCGAGCAAGGCGAAGGCCGAGCTTGAAGACGGTCGCGTCTGAGTAAGAGATGCTTCAACTCGATCTTGCCTCTTAGTTACTTGGGTTTCCAGACGCGTGCTTGAAACCAAATGCTTCAACTCGATCATGCTTGAGCTATTCAGCAAAGTCGAGATAGAATTTGAGAGGGAAGGAACGTGACATTTGAGATTTGAGAGGCAATTTCTAGCACCGGTGTGAGATTTGAGAGGGCATTTGAGAGATTGAAGTTAGGGATTTGAGAGGGAAGGATGAGAGAGGGGCAGAGCAGGGTGTAAAAAGGAGTGAATAAAAAAACAATGGTTTTATATATTAAAAGGGCTTTCTACTGTGGGCCTTAGCAAATGCATAAAAGTCTATCATTTTTACTACGGGTGTAGTAACCGGCCACAGAATTCGAGCTTTTACCGTATTTTCGAAGGCTCGCGGTAAATGGATACAGAAGGCCCATTTTATAGTAGTGTAAGTTGGGTATTAATTGTTCGATTGTAACAAGCTTCCTCAATACCATGCAGTGACAAGTTTCTCAATTAGCAGATTTCTCTTGTTTCTCTTCTAGCAGAATTACTGGTGAGAATTTAATGCAGGACCTTGCCGCTTTGTCATAGAACATGAGCAGCCTGTTACTCACGCAGACCTAGATAGTAGTTCGATTTGTCAACTTAGCTGCTTTGCCAACGTATGGGCAACAATTCAAGCCCTGAAAGTCGTTGTAATCCATTAAAAAGATAGATTTAGAATATTGGATTAAATTGTTGGGATTTGATTGAATAAACCAATTTTATGTATACTCGTGGACAATTTATTTCCTTACCACTCCCTCATCCTAACCATTATAAGAACCTGGCATCATCACATCTTTAATTTGAGCTTATCTTACATCATCTTTAAGACTTGCATTTAGGCCAAGAAAAATTATACACAAAGTCACACATGCTAATACAGACTTACCGCTAATTTGAGCTATCTTGTTGGAACAACTTTAGGTCCCAAGAAGGACCATTAACTTTACACTATATGTTGTGAAAGAAGTATAGGACATTGAAGAACGGTTTTCCCATCCCCACACTGCCAGACCTTAAACTTGACTTTTCCTTGCTTTATCCTCTACCTGAGATCTACATTGTTAATAAAAATAAAATAAAACCAGATGAAAAGAGGAAATATCACTGCATGCGCAAAACACAAAATAAGCAACAAACATAACTTAATATAACACACACTACAATATGAAATCACAACTAACTGTACCTTACCACGCCTGATTGTCGGCAATATTTTCAGAAAATGGTTGCCGGAATCATCTAGACCAGAGTTGAACCAGTGTTGGACCTGACTTGGGACTTGGGAGTGGAGGGGTAGGTAGGGTGTGTGATTGTGGCTGTAAATCTAGTACTTATGTTTCCAGTGAACCTGTAATATAGGAAGGCTAAAAGATGAACACAAAGGTGAAACTCAATGCTATAATTATAAAGCAAATAATAGCCAACTAGTTGATACTAGTAAAGATGCACGTTTTTTTGGCTGATCCATATGCAAAAACAAGTTTTAACTGAAGAAAAAAAGGAAAAAGAAAAAAATCTAAATTTCAATTTGAGAACAACAAAATCTGTTGCCAGTCTTAAAAATTCAAAATTACAAGTGGGCCTGCTTCAGGCACATCAATGCACTTGGTTGAGCACTAAATTGTCTATCCAAATCACGAATTCAACAAAGATAACCAATGATAATAAATGTAACAATCAGTTCAGATCAAACAACTTGGAAACTAAAAAATATTCAACATAATAGCAAGTCAAATTTTGAATATAAGTTTTATTGTAATCTTTTATATTTCAGGACAGATCCAACAACAGAACATTGATTTCTACTTTCCAGCCATGCGTACCGTAACTAAATTTCAGCACTCAGCCATCCACTGATTGAAGAATATCATTGCTATTTTACAACCTTACAAATCACATCATTTTAATTTCCAGTTTGAACATCATACCATCAACAAAGAACTTCTAATAATTTAGCAAATAACAATTCTTCACTCCAAGTAAAGCAATAAAATAACTTAGAAAACTAAGAGACCTTCTGTTGAACGATGGTTGCTTTCCAGACTATCACAGCACTGGATGGCTCTAAACCTCTAGAAAGTGTACAATGTTAAATACGAACAACGGAGTAGTGGCAACGTAGTAGACTTAATTTCGTCCCATATTGAAAGCCCATTTGGCCAAATACACTTAAAAGATGAAATCTGGCTTTATATGTGAAACAAGTCAATGCAATGAAGGTTGAATAGTTTATTTTAATTTGTAGTCAAATGGAGTGATGACAACCTGGCCTGAACTTCTTATATTTCGCTATGGATTGATCTTAGAACCTAGATTCTTGCACAGAAAGTTCTATTAGAAACTTGTACCAAGAATATTTGGTACAATGAATATGAAAGCTCTATTAGAAAGACCGAAAGCTTATATTATATAACAAATCTTTGCTCTTTTTCCATGAAGTTGACTAAAATATAAATACTATATGTGAAGTCACCCTCACTTTTCTTTTCCCTGATTTGGGTTGTGTTTCTCATTTCTTTGTTCTTCTCTCTAACTCATCATTTATAATAAAAGCTTCACCTTCACATCTTTTTCCTTCAGTGATTAATGCTTTCTCTCCAATATTTTATTTTATTTTTTTATTATCACTTGTTTATATATATATATATATATATATATAAGAAATTTTAACCATGATAAATATGCGTTAGCTTTGTAGAGTAACTTTATTAATGCTAACTTCAACATAAATACAAGGATACTATCACAAATGCATATTGGAATTTATTAATTAAATTCTCTTCCATCGCGCATTTTATGAAGTACTGAAAAATACTCATTTTAAACATTAATAATATTAAACAACCAACAAGAAACTCTACTGACATTAACAAATTTATTTCCAAATATATAATAATCAATAAAATGCAACCCGTTGTCTCGCCCCGCGCGACACGCGCATGGTTTTGCGCCAAGCTTGTCGAAAGTGCGCCAAGGAATGAGATTTTGGAGCAAGTATTATAGTGATTCAAGATCCTCATGTCGAGAGGAATTCAAAGGAGCAAAGAATGGGCGTAGTGCTCTGAAAGTTTCCGTGACGTTCCAAAACATTCCAGAAGGAACCGTAAGGCGTGAGATGCACGCAAAAGACTCTAAAAGGCCTTAGAAAATTCTGGAAGGTCATGGAAGGATACGGAATGCTATAGAAGGTGGAAGCAAGAAGATATATCTAGTGTATAGAGATCTCTAGAGATATCTAGGGTAGTATAGTGTAGTCCAGTGTTATCTAGGCATGTGTGGATATATCTAGACTTACTTAGCCAACAAGTAAGCTTGTAAATATCTAGAAATGATCTAGAATAGGAATGTTTTAGGTACTTGGTTGGCCAATAGAGTAGTGAGATGTGACACAATATTAGCCACATGTTGAGGAGATGCTTGCCTATAAATAAGGGTGAGCCCTCATTTATAAAGCACGTCATGCAAAGTCATGCTAAGTCTTGTTATACGTACTCAAAGGTTCAAGAGTCTTGTAAGTCTTGTAAACTACCTTGTGTATAGTGAATATTTTCTCACCCAAATGTCTCGTGTCCTTATTCTTTTTCACTTGAACCTCTCTTCTAGTGGGTTAAGGCTTATTTAGGTGCACTTTGGGGTGTGTTAGTGCCTAAGGCTACACAGTCTCCGCTTGTGAAACAATAAGGCCGTGACACCATGCTTGATCGTAGTGTCATGCGTGTTCTCCCCAATTTTCTTCAAGATGGAACAACATGACCTAAGACAAATTACATCACAAATCAGTAAAATATTAGCATACACATTATAGACAAAAAAAATTAATGGATAGAATTTGAACTTCTAACGAACTCGCTACAAAATCTACGACTCCAAGATCGATTTTCATTAATTCACCAAGAAAATATTTTCATTTCATTTATATTTTAAGGATAATTAACTAGTTAATTTCTTTTCTTCCCGACTTCCTTCAAATAAATTAAGCATCCAAGGATGTGTTTAGTGCATCGTATAGGATTGCATAACTGTCAATGTATTGGATAATATTGTATTGAATTGTATTGCATATGATTGAGTAAACTCTATATTATATTTGGTTTATCATTTTATTATATAAATACTACATAGTACTATGTTTCGTAAAGTACTAAATTGGATTGTATTAATTTTTTAAATAAATTAAAATTATTTAAAAATAGGAAAATTATTTAAAATAAATATTTAGATTTATTTATATTAAATTTTTATATCTAATTAATTATTTAATTATTTTAAATATTAAGTAATTAATAAATAATAATTAAAAATGTTTTAATTAATTTAAATATTTATTTGATTAATTTAAATAGTATAAATTATACAATATATTGAAACATAGTTGGGAGAGCTGCACCCAACAAATATAATAATGAATTTTTGCCACTCTCATCTCTTATACGACATAAACCCAAGGGGGAAATATTCCCCCTAATAGTGCTGTTTTTATGCACCACTTATACAATGCTATGCAGTCAAATGCAGTCAAAAATTAGACCCAAACATGGGAAAGCCTTCTAACACCATCCTATCCCATCCTATGTGGCGTAACAAACACGCCCTGAGGGTTCTAACTAATAGGATTATAAAAACAAATAAACCAATCAACAAAACATAAGTTGTTCACTTGCTTCCACATTTTGTTCCGTGAAAAATTATTTGGCCACATAACTCTGCCACATAAACCACCGTCTCCATGCTGAAGACATTTTCAACACCACTTGTGACAAGCTTGCACAAGCATGGCACATTAACAGTCTTCACCACCTCACAACACTCTGGAGATGGTGGAACCTCTGGCCCAAGTCTCCGGATATATACCTTGCATTGCGATACAAGGCGGTGCAGAAGATCGGCCAGATCGGGATCACAGCTCTGTCCTAAAACTTCCTTCCAGTATGTGAATACGCCGGCTATCAATATTATTGCAAATGGCATCATAGAAGCCTTAGTAGTACTCATACTATGAACTCTAAATGCTGCCTATTAAATAAGATATATGTACATAAAAAAATTGTTGTCGTCTTAGATTAAAATAAAAGAAGGCTTCAAGGGCATGATATGATCATGGTGGGTAGCTGGTAGTACTGGAGTTTCGGGCACTGTCTAGAGTAGTTTATTGCGTTGGGGATGGAACAAGTTGAACCTGTTAATTGTTATAAGTTAACTATTGCAAATCTTATAGAAAATTAATTGTTTGATACAGGCGCTTAGCTTGGGGAATAAATATAAAGGCAATAATTATACTTAGCGTCTTGAGTTAGGCTTGAAAGAATATTTTATATATTCAGGCTTTAATATATATAGAATTAGGCAAGTAATATGGACTCGTGGCATGCACACGGGCATGGGCTTTAAACTTGCCCTGAAGTCGCTTAGAAAGTAAAAACTGTGGTTTATGTAGTACTGTTTAGGAGAAATATTGATAACAACTTAATTAAAAAAAACAAAAAAAAAGAAAAGAACTTAGATGAACATGACATATGATGATATTATATTGACGTGGTGTATTTAACCATTTATAATTTTTAATGTACTAAATAGTAGTTGAAATTTTATGTTTTCCCTTTTTCTTTTTCCTTTTTAAATTCTAATTTTTTCACCATTTTTTTTTCTTTCTATCAACCACATCTTCTTAGCTAGAGTTTTATTTTAGTAAATTTCCATGCTAATGTGTCATCATTTAATTAAATAGGTTTATCAAATTAATAAAATGACATAATGAGAATGTCTCAAATTAGTTTTTCTTCGTGTTCACTCTTAAAAGGCTTCTTATCTATGCTTCTATTTAGTGTGAATAGCAAAATCATCAAGAAATAATCAAACAAGAGCGTGCCACCTTTATTTCATGACCTATCCTGATTTGGCTTGAACTTTTAATGATTTTGTGGCATTTGTGCATTCTAATTCATTTGTGTTAGAGTTTCAATTCTTTTATTAAAATTGTTTCATTGACTATTAATCCTTGTAAATTTCTATATATATATATACACACACACACGCGTGCGAGCGTGTGCGCACATGTAGTTATGTATGTATGTACATACGTAAGTATGTATACACACACATAATATATTCTTGATAATTAAGATTAGTCCACTTAGAAGGTGTTATCTCTCCATATGTGGGGAAATTAATTTCAAAAACATGACCTGAATACACAATCTACATTATAAATAATTGATGATAATCATCTTACTTTTATTAATGCAATAATTGATATACTCATAAGGATTTCGTTAGGGCCCAAGATTATCAATACACAATACATGAAATTTTATTTTTAACTTTAAGAAACTTTGAATGTATAATATGATGAGCTAGTAAAATATCAACTTATTCAAACTTTTACAAACTAAAGCAATAATTACATCAAATTAATTACATCAAATTAAGACATACATCTATAAACTTCAAACTTAGCTACATAATAGAATAAATGAAAGATATTGATTAATTATCATGATTTTCAAGGATTATCAGAACGCTATTAATTTGTGTTAGTTACTTGGCTTCAAACATACAACTCCGCATGTTAGATTGTGATCACAAAGCTGGCACATCTAGAGTTTCCGAACTGACAAAAAAGAACACATGTCATGAGAAATGAAAATATTTACCTTCCAACAAAATACATTGAGAATGAATTACCTTCACAACTTTGTCTCATATATATACATATATAAGTAGAACGAGTTTGTTATGTTCATTTAGAAATCAAGAATAACAATGGTCAACTTCAAAATCATGGGGGCAAAAATAACACCCCACGTTGATATCTCTTCAACTGCATCCTTTCTTGATTTGAAGGTAAAGATTCAAACGATGTTAGATGTGGATGTGTCTAGGCAAACTCTCTTGTTCAATGACAAAAAGTTAAAGGATGATCACCTTATTAACTATCTCGCCCTGGATCCTCTTCAAACATTTCCGATTGATCTTGAGGTTGCCCCCCTGAAGAAAATCAAATTCAGAATCTTTGTGAAGTTCCCTTCTGGTGACGATTTTCTCATCTGGGTACTTGAAACAGATTTGGTTGCCGATTTGAAAATGAATCTAGCTAGGTTTACTGGCATGTCGGGCAAATACATCAGACTCTACCGTATGGCAGAGGAAATGGAAGATGATGTTCCCCTCTATGCATACTATGTATGTGAAGGTTCCAAAATCAATATGACAATTAATAATGTTGGAGCTCAATGGTAATTCAGATATATTTTTAGACGATGAAAGAATCAACTGAAGTGGGATAATATGATTTCAAGGTCATGTAATAAATTTCAGTTATGTGAAACAAATATTATGTAATTGTCCTTTAATAGTCAAATGTTAGATATGCTACTTTTCTACATTATCATAATTAAGTTTATAACAAATAATATTTATGCATTAAGGTAAGGAATAACCAAGTGAGGCAATATTTATAAATATGATCATCAGGTGATAAGAAGACAAATCACATATTAAAGAATCTCCCTTGAGATTGGCTTCAGAGTTACGGTCTTTTTAATCTCTATTAATTAAAGGGTGAGATAATCAGCATATTTATAAACATGGACGAGTTCCTTAATTGAAAATTAAAATCTTTATTTCACTAGATCGCTATAAGGTCCTGTTACACCTTTTATTTATTATTATTATTATTATTATTTTTGTTCCAAAAACAAAGTTACTAACTTGCTCATCTCATAGATATACTAGATGCCTTTTTTTTTGTTTCATATGTCCAAATAAGATAAATCATTTTATGTATATAGAGAATGGAATATACAGATAATTAGGAATATTAATTACTCCACTTGAAGGTTTGTAGTTTGTCATAAAAAGATATGGTTACACTTGTGAAAATTAGTTGACATTGGGACCCTAGGGTTTAACAAAAATCACTAATGTCCCCCAGTTTTGGCTCGGAAAACAGCTTCGCCTAGCCAGAAAATATTCTTGTGCATGGGAGCTCAACTTGAACCTCATTAACCCGAGCCAATGTTCGAATGCCCTACAGCTCGAAACCCGATCAATGATAGAATTGTCGATTATTGATTTGCACTTAAATTTCATGAAAAATCATGACATATGCTTGGATGCACAAAATTTCCGGGCTAGAAAAAGCCGTTTGGCCTAGCCAAAAATTATTTTTTCCCCAACCAAAATTTGAATGCCTTACAACTCACAACCCGATCAATGAGAGAATGATCGATTATCGGTTTGCTGTGATTTGTTCCACCCAATATTTTTATATGATATAAATAAATAAAAAAGTTTCATTTCATTTCATGCCTTTTTAATGTTTCTTTAAGTAATATCATTTATGGTTAAACAAATATCCCTACCCAATTTTTATATATAGACTACACATGTTAGGCTGATCATAAGATAAATAATAATTTAAAATATTAAAACTGTTTTAGATAACAATATTAAAGATAATAAAAAAGACATTTTCCGCAGCCGGGTTCAGACCCCAAATTCCGAGGACATTGATTTAGAATTTTCAATGTGCTAAAGCAGGCTCACCACCTCATTATACTTATGTGGTGTGCCTAACCAATAATAAGTAGCCATGCGATGCCCTGTTGATTAATTGAAGCCCACATCATCATTAACTTAAATTTTATTTTTATTCAATAAATTAAAATTTATCCCAACATGTCCCACCCAACAAATTAACTTTCTCCCTCTTAATTTTGAAATTCAAAGCAATTCCTCGTCTTCTTCCTCCCTTAACAGCACCTCTCTGAATGCAAAAAAACAGAGAAAATCTTCCTCGTCTTCTTCCTCCCTTAACAGCACCTCAAGGAGGTTTCTCAAAGCGGTTCCCAGGGAGATCTTGTTGGGTTCTTGGCCAGCAGTGTGGTTGCAAAACTGGTTAAAAAATCCATTTTGTGGGTGCACTGGAAGGAAGAGAATAGATGAGATGAGAAGATTGGAGTTGGTTGGGTGCATTAGAAGAAAGAGAAGAGAAGAGACGAGAAGTTTTTTTGGCAGTGACTTGAAGAAAAATTGCAGAGGCAAAGAATGAGAATGTTGTATTTTGTAGATTGTTTCAACTGCAGATCTTGTTGGGTTCTTGGCCAGCCGTGGGGTTGCAAAAATGGTTATGAAATCCATTAGTTGGGTGCATTGAAAGGAAGAGAAGAGATGAAAAGATTGGAGTTGGTTGGGTGCATTAGGAGGAAGAGTAGAGATGTGAAGTTTCGGCAGTGACTGGAAGACAAATCGCAGGGCAAAGAAATAAATTGCTATATTTTGTAGATTGTCTCAATTTTTTAATTTTTTTTGTCCAAAATTTTGTAGATTACGTGATACTTATAATATGGAACAAGAATATTAGAGTCTGATTTTTTTTTCCTTTTGTTAGTTTAGATTTTGTTTTGTTGGATGATACTGATTTTTTTTTTAAAATTTTTTAAACTTCATGGATATGCTCTTGCTGGATCTCCAGAGATATATTTTTTTTGTCTGATGGTGATGAAGTAAATAATTGTTAAATCTAAATTAATTTTTGTTAAGATGATTTTGGGGTCTTTTGTGTATTAAATCTAAATTTGTAGTTGTTCTTCAAAGTAATTTGTAGCACTTGGAAACTAAAAACCTTGTTCTTATGGATAATTATAGCAGTTCTCAAAGCTATTTGTGGCAGAGCTTTGAGCCTTTGACCATCCATCTATCACAATGTTACCAGGCACGAATTTAATTAGAATGGGACTTAAAGGTCTGGTGTACAAAGTAATTAACTTCATGGAGGAATGCTTGAGGTGTACAAATTCCATCTAAACTTCAAGCAGGAGTGGCCGTTTGATGTAGTATAGGTACCTAATTGGTATCAGGTTTGATACATTATGAAGGTGAATCCATGCACGGAATGATTTCAGATTCTTGCTACCTAGTGTTTGGATGGCATGCGCGGCCAAAGCTACAAGTCATAGGCATTTTCAAATTCAGAAATGAGGATTTTGTGTCTAAGTAACAAGATTATATGCATATGGATATGATGTCTTTTTTTTTTTTTTAGTTCCAACAAAAGAATTCACTTAGTTTAGCATTTTTTGCCATATCCATGAGACATTGACAAACAAACAACAACTAAATTCCAAAAGCTCAAATAGAGACCAAAAATAAAAAGTAAAAAGGTGAAAACAACATAGAGTAGTCTCGAAGTGCTATTCAACGAGGAATAAAATACAATCGAATTCAAATTAATTGAAAATCCAAAAGCTCCAAATGTCTGTTCTAGCATGCCTAATCATTAATGGTTAAAAACTAACAACCCGCATTTTTTTTATGTATTTGTGATGTCTTCAAGTCTGTGATAGAAAATAATAATTTGTTAGTAAATGAACAGAAAACTAAAAGGAAATATATACATGATAAGTATTTAAAGCCTTACATAATATATCAAATCAACAATAACAATTAAAAAATAACCATTAATTTTGTTGGCTATTGAATTGATCAGTGCCATTGTTTCCTGACTCCTACAAGACAGTTATATCATTATCATCTCATGCCATCATAATTACTTATTCACAAAATATTAAAAAAAATCATAATAACAAGCAAACCTGATTCAAGTGAGACCATTGTCCAAATGTAAGAATCGTTGACAAAGAAGAGGACAAGTGCTACACAAGTATACCTAATTAGTTAACCAAAAAAAAAAAAAGATAAAGGTATATTAATATGTCTGTATCAAAACCTGAGTCAAGTTAGCCATTGGATCCATGTTTTGAAGCATGCTTGTAAAGCTCAAGTTACTATGTCTATGCCACAATTCGAAATTATCCTACAAAAGAAAAAAAAAATTAATCATTTCTTGTCTAGCCAATTTATGATCAACATGAATTATAAAATTAAAATGACAAACCTTATTATTTAATTGTGAAGCTAGCAAACTGTTGTGATTAAATGACGAGTTAAAGGTGCTTAATTGAGTCAACTCTGTTGGATGAGATAGGCCAGTAGCAGTTTTGTTTTTGTATCGTCCTATATACAATAAGTATTATTAATAATAAAGTAATATTGTTGTTAATTAAAATAAACAAAGTAGTAGAACAAAAAGTTATACCTTTTGTTGCTTTCGTCTTTCGCTTCTCTAAAGAACTTTTCAATTTGCTATTTGTCATTCCTTTAGTCCTTGCAATTGGTGGATTCATTGCCTTTTCTAACTTTTCTTTCACAATCTTAGTCCCAGAATCAGTCATGGATGCTATGCTATAAACATTATTTCCTGCATGCATTAGCTCACTAAGACGCAATGTTTGAGTAGATTTCATTTTGTTCCTTGATAACTCATCTCCACTTGTAATTGCCACAATTCCCTTCTTTGCATCTTTAGTCCATCTCTTCAAAATAAAATGCATCGGTATTCTAGTAAAATTATTCAAATCAAACAACTTTAAAGCATGACGACACAAAATCCCCTTTGATTCAAATAACTTACAAGAACAATTAACATTATAAGTGTAAGAGTTGTATTTGATTATATACACTCCTTGTTGGCCTTCATCAATTACCTCATAACTGTATACCTCATTTTCTCGACAAACTTCTTTCATCCTTACACCAATACAACCAAGTAACTCTTTTTCAAATAAGTTAAATATTTTGTTGGTGTAAACTTTAGCTGCATGACTTAAAATTCCACTTCTTACTTTTTAGATGAGGTACACCATACTTGCAACGATAATCATCTTCTAACTCTGCTAAATGCATCTCTGTTATTTTCTTCTCATAGTGATGCACAAAGTTAATAAGATCCATCTTCTTTGTAGAAATTTGATGGAAAACATTATTTGTACTCTCACTTCTTTGGGTAGATCTAATATTTGCTGAAAAAGTATCCAAACTAAAAGCTGGACACCATTTCTCACGAAGTGAATAAAGTTTCTGAAGCCATGAATGACTTTGAAGATTAAATCTCTTAATCATATCATCCTATGCCACTTGAAATTCACTTTCAGAAGAACACCTATGAAAGCACTTGTTAAATTGTTTCTTAAACTCTGGATTAGCATAATGAGTTGCAAGATGTTGTGTAGCATTTTTAGCAATATGCCAAGTGCACAATCGATGGCAAGTCTTTGGAAACACTTATTCAATTGCTTTAGACATGGCCTTGTCCTCATCTGTAAAAATAGTTTTTGGTTGTTTATGCCCCATAGACTCTAAAAATGATTCAAACAACCAAACAAAGGACTCGTACTCTCATCTAACAAAAAGGCACAACCAAATAATACATTTCTCCAATGATGGTTGATTCCCACAAAAGGAGCACAAATCAAATTATACTTGTTAGTACGAAATGTAGTGTCAAAACAGATAACATCTCCAAAACAATCATAATCTAATTTTGACCTAGCATCTCTCCAAACGAAATTTGTCATTCGATTAAACTGATCCACTTGCATTGAATAAAAAAAAACTAGGATCCTCACCTTGTTTACATTTAAGATGGTTAAGCAAGCTCTGCACATCTCCGACCTCTATCATTTCTTCCTTCTTCCTTTGCAAATAGTTTCTCATGTCTTTTTTTGTAAACCCAACATTCTCAAAACCGCCAACTTCATTTGCCAAATAGAAGAATGATTTACTAGGTCGTATACCAGCATCTATCATAGATCAGTTGATGACCCTACCATGGGCATCAGATATTTTTCGACCTGATCGTAAAAATTGTCGTTCTTCAATAGTGGCTAGTTCATGGTTATGTTCTAAATTGCTATGAGAAATTTTCCATACATCGCCATCCACAGTGAATCTAATTAAAGCTTTGCAACTTGTTCTTGTATTCAACCTTTTAACTTTATTCTCTTCAGACAAGTCTTCGTCAATTTGAAACCCTTGTTTTGAGCATAAAAATTCTCGTTGCCGAATATTATTTGATGCATCTCTTCGAATATGCCCTTTACGAATACTAAAGCCCTTTCTTAAAGCATAAGTATTGCATAGGTTATAAGCTTCTGCATCAGAGTATACTTCCATTCCCAATTTGAGTTCTCCGTCTTGTTTTTCCTCATATGTTTCAATCCTATCTTTTCTTTCTAGGATTTCACTTTTATCATTTGAATGATCCATTAAATGAATCAATCGGTCAAAAACACAAAGAAAAAAATATACATGTTATTATTAATATATAAAACAAAATAATAGGGTAGAAAAAGAAGTTAATATGTAATAACAACATCAATAATTTATTAATTCTAATAACATGTGCATTATATGGTGTGGTCATTAATCGTGTAAAGCAAATACTATAAACATTCCTATATTATATTAGAATAGAAAAACATTATAATCATCAAAAGGTATGTCTTAAAAATTAGACTAATGATATCGAGTTACTAACATTATTCAATTACTAGAAACGATATAATTTACACTATATATATTCTCTTATTACAAGTATCAAGTGAGGTTGTTGCCTAAATTTTCATCTACTATATTGTTCAGGTAACATAGCTAAATACACACCATTGTTGAATCTGTAGGAACATGTTTAGTTATTCATATATTAAAATAACTGCCTTTTGTTTTCAAACGATATGTTTACTCGCATCTCTTAAGTACTTTTATCAAATTTAAATGATATTTTCACCAGTATATTCAAACCAAAGTTACACGCTTGGCGACCTAATTACAGATCCACTCAATTACTAATGATGAAAATTCAAGAGTCCACATGTTATATACAAAACATAAACCACATTGCTCGTTAATTTTAAATTGGATGCTATCATGACAATAACGTACAAAGAATGAGACGAAAACAGGGGCAAAGAAGAAGAAACAGAGTGTAAAGATTGCGGCCCCATACACAATTAACTAAAGTTAAAGTAGCATACAAAGTAATAAAAACTTACCACTATTTCTCAAACGTGTTGGCAGTGGCGTGTTGGCAGTTTGTCTTCTTCTAAAAGAGATAACAATAGGAAGAGAGATAACAATAGGGGTGATTCAACAGAAGCATGAGCTGGGTCCCCTCTTGCCGTGGACTTGACTGGGGGTTGCTCTTACTGTGTGTCACTAGGTTGAAGATGGCGATTTTTACAGTTATCGGCTGCCGGCAGAGTGCAAATCACTACAGCTAGGAGAAGATAGTTGAGACCAAAAGGAATGTTCACAGAAAAAAAAAAAAGCGGCTAAGATAAAAG
Organism: Boswellia sacra; assembly: GCA_013180625.2. Taxonomy (NCBI): domain Eukaryota; kingdom Viridiplantae; phylum Streptophyta; class Magnoliopsida; order Sapindales; family Burseraceae; genus Boswellia; species Boswellia sacra. The sequence continues at coordinate 282,021 of SNVD02008873.1, read as the reverse complement.
AGTCAAAAAAAAAATATTAAAATAGGGTTTTAATTATTTGTCAACATGTATATTATGTGGTATTTAATTATTGGTTAGGCACACCACATAAATATAATGAGGTGGTGAGCCAAGTGTACATAAGTATTTCTCTTAAATTAATCAAATAAAATTAATGAAGAAAGGAAAAGCTTCTCTCAATTTTAATTATCATGTGCACGACTCAACAGTATTATTGATCTGTTCTAATTTTTGTGACTCACAAAAATTGTATTATTCAAATAATGTGTGTTGTATATATTTACATTATATTGTTCATAAGATTTCACAAGATAGCGATCAGAAAGGAAACTGAAATCGGGAAGCAAACATAAGATATCATGCCGAATGTATATAATATTTTATTACCTTCGGCAAAACAAAAAAAAATAAAATAAAACAAAAGTAATAACAAAATTAAGAATGACTATGGTATATGTGTTTTGTTGCAACGATTAGCTTTCTCTTTATATGTATAATATAATTATAACAATACAAAATTACAAATTCTATATATAAACTCACAAAAAAATTATTTAGCTACTTCATAAATTGTACATGTCAAATTGAAATTGCAATGTATTGAAAATTATCTTCCCAAAAATACATTTAGAATGAACCTTCACTGTTCACTTCTTTTCAAGGTATAAACTCGATATGCATAAGCAGAGAACCAGTATTTTACGTGCACTTAATAATTAAGTAATAACAAATGCCGGTTTTCAAGATCGGAGGTGCGGAGGTTCAACCTCTGATCAATATGTCCCTGCAGCTGCAAACTTTCTTGCTATGAAGAACATGAGTGAAGCAATTTTAGATGTGAAGGTGTCTAGGCAAAAACTCGTGTGTGGTAATGAAGAGGTTGGTGATGATCAACTTGTTAATTATTACAGCCTGAATTTTGATCCAGGACTTGTTCTTGCTGTTAAACCCCTCGATGAAGAAACGAAAATCAGAATTGTAGTGAAGACCTCTATTGGATTTTTCACTGTCAAGGTCAGGGAAACATATTTAGTTTCGAATTTGGGAAGGAAAATGAGAAAGCGTCATGGCCTTTCCGAAAACAATATAAGATTCTACCGTCTTTGCAAGGAAATGAGAACTGATATTGCTCTCTCTAAATACTACGTGAGGGTTGTACGGTTGTTATGAAAATGGATTGACCTCATATAGTTTAATTAGCATAAGGAAAAGTGAACTTAGCATCACCATGAATTGGGATAATATAATATATAGGGTTATGTAATATGTTTCCACCGGAAACAATTAAGCTTTGAATATATAATTGTCTTTTCATAGGCAAAATTAATGCGATGCTTCTTTTTAAATTGTTATCTATAACAAAAATTTATGCTTTAATGGTAGCCAATATTTCAGGAGATAAGGAGACAAATTAATAAATTTCATATCAAATAAATATTCCTTGAGAGTGGTTTCATCAGAATGACAACCCTTTTTCTATCAAAGGGTAGCTCTTGTCAGTGTATTTATAAGCAATTAGTGCCTATAATTAAAAAAAAATCTTAAAGATAATATTAGGATGATTTTCTTACTCTTCAAACTTAATATATATATATATATATATATATATATATAAATAGATTAATCATTTCAATATGTTTAGTTTTTTAGGTATGTCTCAGCATGCAATTTTATACAGCTTTTGGTGTTGATCTGGGAAGCGGCTTCTTTATTGGTGCATGACAATGTGTAAACGAATTGGAAAGAACAAATTTATATAAGCAAAAGATCTGGTGGGAATAGGCAAAAAGATATTGTAAAATGGATGATAAATTATCAATATACATAATGTTAATTTCTTTTGGATGTTTTGTAAAAAAAAAAAAGGCTCATTTTTCTTCTTGTTAGAAGAAACATTAATTATGTTATTGAATCTTCAAAATTGTGTTTATATATTTCTTATAATTACTTTGAATTATCCAATTCTTCTATCAATATTTTAAGTTCTTTATCTTTGAATCCAACCTTATTTTATTTATACCTAAAAAGAAAATCAATCAAAATGTCAAATTATTGTTTTTAAATTCCATTTTTATTATACTGTTCGCTTAACAACCAAACTAATCCACTATGCTTGTGTGTATGTGTGCGTGCACATATTATTGAAATCCTCCTTTGAAGAGTATTTAATTATTGTCAAGGGTTGAGGGAAAGAACTTTGTTACTGAATTAAAGAGGAAACTTGCCAGCGTTTTTGGGGCATTTCAAGCACTTACTAGTATTATGATGGAAGAGATCAATATCCACATGAGGACTTTGACAAATTGGTGGAAAATTAAGCCTAAGTTACCATATATATAATTACATTGTTTTCAAGTAGTGAACAATTTTTTTTCCATCGTCCTTTTACTTATTGCTATAATTTAACCATAGAACCACTGTTGTAACTAGCTAAAACCTAATGTACATGGTCACAGGTCACCAAAATCTACATTAATGTTTACCCACTTTTATCTGTAAAATTAAGCAAACAAAACATATATATATATATATATATATGTATATATTTACAATGAAAATATATACGAATATTAAGAAAAGGGAAAAGCATACAATTCTTATTTGTTAATCAAGTACAAATTATAAAGCCGTACGTGTAAAGGAAGTCTATCAATGCAATGCAAGTCTTGTGCTCCTGTTTGTGTCAGTTTCATCTCAGTTTTCTGATCAAAAGGCAATAAGAAAGCACAGAAAATCATGTCTCAACCAGACACACCACCTTCTTGTCACGAGAAATCAATGAAAATATTACCAATTACTATTTGTTAAGGGCCAATATTCCCCTCCTAGATAATAAGCTGTATTTTTTTCTTCTACATCAAAGATTAACTAGAAACATTATCTCCCATCTTATTGTTTCCACTTATCAGAAAATAGTACCCAAAAAATTAAAAAAAAAAAATTATAAGAGTGATTTGATTATCATGGAAACAGTGATCTTCACAATAATAGGTGCAGAGATAACACCCGAGATTGAAATGCCAGCTTCCGCAACCATTCCTGACTTGAAAAAGAAGATCAAATCGGTTCTAGATGTTGCCGTGGCTAGGCAAACTCTCAGGTACAACAATCAAGTGCTAATGAATGATCAAACCCTTGGTCAGTACAAGTTTGGGCAATCTGCCACACTTGTTCTGATTGTCGCACCCCTGGCTGGACGTCCAAAGTTCAACATTTTCGCCAAGAACAACCTTGATGAGGAGGAAACAGCTAAGGTTAAAGTGAAAGAAACAACTTCGGTTGCAAAATTGAAGAAGAAACTTGGGGAGATTTGGATCTGTCGGGTTGAGAGAATCACTCTCTATCGGCTATCTGTCGAAATGGATGATGATCTTCCCCTCTCCAAATACTATATTTCTGAGGGTTCTCAGGTTGATGCAGTAATTAACTATCGAGGTTATTAGAAGCTTTAATTGAATGAATCAATAAACTAAGTACCAACTATACTAATCGTTAAAATAAATATGATTCGAATGAGTAAGTTAAATGTTATCATTATTAGTATATGGTTATTATTAAGTTCTAATGTTTCGACTGGTGTTAAAATATAATGAGTTTCTCTCGACAATTTAGATGATATAAGGTTTGTTATATAATTAATTGTTAAATAGAATGTTCAAAAATGGTAGGCTTAATATAAGGTAAGCGATTCCTTCGATGGAACTTTTTATTTTTCTTCTTCTTTTTTTTTTTTCCAATTCCAATATTCCCTTTTGGTCATAATAAAAATTTGGATAATCAATCCTTGTTTCTAATAGCTAGGGCTAATATGCCCTTTATTTCCACTTTAAATCTCTCGAAAATTTAAGTGTTTATTTACTAATTAGGTATAGCTTCATTATAAATAATTCTGGATTTGCATGGCTGTGGTATCAGCATGTTGAAATTACATATTTAAATTAGTAGAGTGGAAATAAGCATGTTGAACCTTGAAAGTGCCTAAATTTAAGCAAATATGTCTAAAATTTGTCATCTTGCTTATGAAAACAAGAGGATGCGTTATTTTGTAATGAGTAATGCTACTCATACAAACTATTTATATAAACTCACACATACAAACTGATGTGTCATTCCTATATGATCGCCACATCACCCATGTTAATTAATGTTATTTATTATTAATATATATTTATCAAATCACTGTATTTATTTATCAAATCATATTATACCACGTCAGTTTGTATGGGTGAGTTTATATAAGTAGTTTTAAGAGTAGCATTACTCTTTTGTAATTGACTTAGTTATAGAATTTAGTCTATTTCACAATTTACATATTCCCACTATCCCATACATATTAATTACAAGTGTGACAATGTTCAGCTACATGAGGGAGATGATATCATCTTTTTTTTAATTAAATCTCAATTTAATTTAAAAATTATATAAACTGAAGGGGCCTTAAAAAACTTTTCAAGAATCGTAACCAATTGATCTCATGAAATAATATTCATTCTAAATTTAATTGCCTTCTCATATATATATATATATATATAGGGAGATGATATCATCTTTTTTTTAATTAAATCTCAATTTAATTTAAAAATTATATAAACTGAAGGGGCCTTAAAAAACTTTTCAAGAATCGTAACCAATTGATCTCATAAAATAATATTCATTCTAAATTTAATTGCCTTCTCATATATATATATATATATATATATATATATATATATATATAGCAATCATTATTCAACCTCCCAATGTTTGTTGAACATCCTGTTCACCCCGATTTTTCAAAAATCATCACAAAACCCCCAATTGTTAATAATTTTCGTTAAAATAAACTGTTAATGGGACAAAAGGCACCTTTGATGTCGAAAATTTTCGTGGATATGCACAAATTGGCCGACAATGATCCATTTTGAGTCGGCGATGTCGCCTGACGTGCCTCAGAGAAGGTCGCCAACAACCAACTCCGACGGCGGTTCGGTGACCCTTTAGTGACCAGTTTTAATTTTTTTCAATTTTTTATTTTTTTGAATTTCATAAAATAAATTTATTTCCTTCAAATTAAAAATTTATTAAATTTAAATATATATTAAATAAATCCAATAAATATTAATAGTAAACAACATTATAAATGCACATTTATTTAATATGTATTTACTTTTATTTTATTTTAGGAACAAATATGTGTATTTTTGTATTAAATATTAAATTTAAATAAATATGATTTTGATATTCAATTAAATTAAGCTTAAATTTATAAATTATACATCCATATATTTTATATAACTTAAGAATTAATTATACATTGTATTTATATTTATATAAAATAATTTATACAAAAATTGTACCAAATAGGAAAAATTGATTATAAATTTTAATAGTTAAATATTATAAAGTAATACTATACGTGTCTACTTTAGTTATTTATACATAATAAAAGCTACAATAATAATAATTTCAAACACCTCTATCCTGTTTTTAAAAAGCAAATCAATTTTTGAGAATTGCTTGACCAAACCCCCTCCCACTTTTTTCTAAAGTTGACTTTTTTCACAGCAAAGTAGAAGCTGTTTATTATCACAATAATAGAAACCCCAAACTGACCCTATATAGCATAGAGATATGGGCTTGTAAGAGAACCAGAGAAATTAAACTGATTCAATGGGATCTGATAAAATTGAACAGCCCCATATTTTGCAGTAAAATTGGACTCCAAATCTAAAAATTGATCCATGTCCTTTAAAAAAACAAAAAAACACTAGTGTGGGCCTCCAACCTCACAACTTTTGTACCAAGACTAATTACGGCGAGCAAACAGATGAAAATATATATCATTCCCTGAAATCTGTAACAACTATGGAACACGAGCATAATACAAGCAAGGAAACAAATTAGCCAAGTTAGAAAGAGACCTAATCTTAATTAGTAAAACAGTAATGTTAGGTATACAATTAAATTGTACAACCTTATTCATACAACCTGATATGGTACAAATTCACTAGGTGAGTAAAAATAAAAAATGAATTAACTAATTTTAGTAAATAAAATGGGACTCACACATCCAAACAGATTTATACTATGTCAGATTGTATGGGTTAGGTTGTACAACTTGATTGTATACCTAATATTATTGCTAGTAAAAACATGGCAGTTTGAATTACACAACTTAGTTGCATCTCCAAGAGAAACTCGCAAATTAACTTGGATATATTAAAAAACTCAATGATACATTAAAATGGTAATTTAGGAATTAAATAGGGTTTAATGAGAAAAAAATAAGGGGTTTAAAATTATTAATAGAGTAAATTTCAAAGTAAGGGTTCTTTTTCTTTTTTCTTTTTCGGTCAAACTTATAATTTAAACAAAATCCCTTTTAATCCCATTACGTGCCAAATTTGTCCTTAGCTCTTATATATAATTTCTTCACACTGATTGTATATTCTACCAATTCGAAGAATAGCTTCCTAAGTTTTTGATCTGTTTCCGGGCAAATTAATTGTTACGAACCTGTCCTATTAACAAATTTGCAGGTTGAAAGGGAGGCTAACAAGGAAATTAAAATTATGATTTTAATAAGATTTCTTTGCTTTCTTATTTTTCTCAGTAGATCTATTTCTAAAATTTAAAATTATGATATATTCTATATATTAGCCTCCCCTGAGATTTACTGAACTTTAATACTATCCTTATCGATTTGGAAAAGAGAACTTTCGCTTGCATGAATTGATTTTCGATCCGATAAGTTTGAGTTTAAGAGTACTCTGTTGCCCATTATTCGTGAACTGTTTCTGAAATCCTACGTTACTATTAAGTTATGATTCTTTCATTGGTTTGAATGATTTCACATTAATGCTTTAATTAGTTAGTGGGTTTCGGAAATTTTTTAAATCTAATTATTTTACCCCAGCATAATGCTCAATGACAATTGTTATTGTTTTCGAACAAATCTTTTGATGCCAATTCACAAGATTTTTTCTACATCAAAACAAGTTAACAACAATCATTTTGAAGAAAATCGTGGTCTATCAACAGTCTTTTTGTTTCGTCACGTTATAACATTACCAAAATGTCCATGTGGATGAAGACCGATCGGCCGATGATTGACGACCAGAAGAGTGGTATTATCCGACGTTTGCTCTGCATGTATGCAACCATAACAATTATTTCCACAGTGTACTGTCATATATATTGTCATTGTTTTAATCAACGTCGACATCACCCGGAAAGGAAAGAAATGAAGCTTGAAGCCCACCTGTCTGTATATTTTGATAACTTGTTTAATAGAATTTAATTAAATGCACGGCTTACAATTTTTTATATTGACAAAAATGTTGTAAATAATATATTGTTATGTGTTCAAGTTGATGTAAAGCAAGTGGGTAGAAATGAATTAAGATAAGGAGTATAATGGGAACTAATGAACGTGAGAAAGCCAAAGTAAAAACGAGAATGAGTGAAATTTAGAGAGAGAGAGAGAGAGTAAGCAAAGTGGGTCATGCCATAAGTGAAACAATGGAATCGTTGAAGCTCATATGCATGTTTCATTCTATTGAACACCCTTTATTGTTTATATAGGAAATTACAGTCCACATTTTTGACTTCGTGGGAGACAAAATGGCTTGTAACTCGCGCTAAAATTCGGTGAAATAAATGCCATTTCGATGGGCTCATTAAATGAGTACGAAAAACTTGGCAAATTGGTGAAATTTCACACATTTAAACAAAAAATTAGCTCGGTTTATGAATACATTATATGGTACTTAGGACATGTTTCGTGTGGGATATTATATAATATAATATCATATTGTATACATTATATTATATAATAATAAAAATAGTGCTATGTTAAATTTATGTTGTGTTTGATATACATATGTATTATATTAATTTATAACAAAAATAATAATAAATATATTTTAAATAAATATATAACGTAATATTTTTATTTTATAAAAATTAATTAATTATTACTTTTTAAATCATTGGTCGGAGTGTCACCAGAATTAGTCAGGCTATTGTTGTCGTGAGTCTCCGACCAGTGATAAAATAAACCAATCACTCAAACTACTTTTAATGACAATTGTCACGACACTTAATATTAGGGGCGGAGCCACATTCACTCCTGACGTGGCTGTGGCCCCCTAGGTTGAAAAAAATTATTAAGTTATGTGGTAGTCTCGATTACCTATATGTATCATATATTTAAATTTACCTATTTGACCTCCCTAATAAATTTGATAAAATAAATCAATACGGGCATATTAGAAATTTTATATTAAATAGTCCCCGCTTTCTTTCAGTCATTCTCTTTCATCATTCCTTTCTCCAAATTTGTCCTTTTAACAACTTTTATTTAAATTAAACGCTTCCCATCTTTTTGAAGCATTCTCTCATCTTGCCTTTTTTTTAAATTTGTCCTCTTAACAACTTGTGTTACCATAAATGAATATGGTACAATTGAAATTTTAAATTAAATGTTCCCCACTTTGTTACTAAAATATACTCTAGCATACCTTTGAACTTTTTTTTTATCTATTAAAATGTTAATTTAATTTTTCTTTTTCTGTTTGAATTCTAATATGTCCTTCTCCTATTTGAATACTAATTTCCCTTTTCTATTCCTACTCTAATAATAATTTCTTTTTTCCTTTTTAAGTAGTGTTAGACTTACAATATTCATATAACATAAATTTCATAATACGACGTAGCAGCTTACATGCATAGCGAAAATTCACTGGAGGAGGAAAAAATAAAAATGTATGAGGGAAGTACATCTCTAATAGGATTTTACTACTTAGGCTGCTACGTCATATTCTAGAGTTTATATTATATAAATGTTTTAAGTCTAGCATTATTGTTCCCCTTTTCTTTTCCTTCTTAAGTTATAATGTTAATTTAATTTTCATTTTTCTATTTCATTTCTAATATATCTTCCCTTTTGCCATTGAAATACTAATTCCCCTTTTCTATTCCTACTCTAATAATAATTTCTTTATTCCCTTTTTTTAAGATTGTTAGTTTTTTCAATTTGTTTTACATATTTTTTTGGATTTAATCATGTTTTTCTTATTCTTATAATATTAATTTTTATTATGTACTTCTTTGTTTTTGTTAGACAAAAAAAAAAGTTCGTGAATTGGCCCTGCTAGACTTTGGATCCTGGCTCCACCCCTGCTTATGTATACTTTGTACTCTTTCATCATCCGTTACTTATAATTTTATTATTTCATGAAATTTAATCAATGACTTGGACCCATAATTAACTTCAACCCAGTACTAGTATATATAACGATTTTGTATTCAAATATATTTCCGAATATACAAACGAGGTTAACTCCTTATATTAACACATCATGCATCCTTAGTAATAAATCATTTATTAACTAGACTTTTTCACTTATTATTATTTTTTTTTTTTACATTTTTTGTATATAAAACTCATATATCTAGTATCATTGATTTCATTTTCCTTTTTTCAAATTTTATAAGTCAGTGGTTTCTTATGATAGCATTGATAAAATATGTTGATGAATAGTTATTGGTTCTAGACGTGGCACACATGACATGTTCATTACACATGAGTATTTTGTCATCATATGATAAAAACATTAAATGTGGATTTTTTCCTAATCTTATTTATTTTATATAGATGTTTTGTATTATGAGAATTTTAATTAAAATAGGATAAGTTTTGATATGGTATCCTAGTTAAATAGGAATAAGTTTAGATTTGATATCCTAGTTGAAATAGGAAGTTTTATATTTGCATTAATTATCTCTTATTAGATTAGGATATTATTTAAGTATTCTAGTTTACTTAGGAGAATTATATTATCACTTCCTATAATGTTTGATTGTCATCCAAACTTTCCTTATGAGTTTTATTGAGATTCTACAGGATCTTGACAAGGATTGCAATTAATATCAAATACTATATAAAGCTATCTTCATTGTTTTTGGAGGAGGGCATTCAATGCATTCAAGGCAAATTGAGAGAGAGCAAGCAAGAACAAGTTTGAGTGCGTTTTTTATTTGTTTTTTATGTCTTGTGTAAAGCTTTAGGCTTTGGTTAATGGTTATAGATCGTGTGAGCTTAAGGGAGTTGAGTAATCACATGTGTCTGTACCAGTTACGGGTGCTATGTTATTCTTAACTGTGTGTAGTTAAGATAATCGTGACAGAAAAAGAGCAGTATTAGAAGAGTTTGTGAAGGACTATGGTTGTGATCGGGGTTGATCAAGTTTACATAGATTAGGTTAGTGAATGAGCAGGTGTCTACCACTGTAAAGAGTCCTAAGTCGAGTGTAAACACATACAAAATAGTGGATTGCAACTCTTGTTACCTGTAGATGTAGATTGGTTATAACCGAACCACGTCAAAATCTTGTTCCGATTTACATTACTGTTTTTAGTTATATTATTCGTAACTTTCATACACTGCAAAACCCAACAATTGGTATCAGAGCGGGTACACTGATGTACTAGTGTACATCAGATTTTTTTTGTAGGTATGGAAGGATTTCGGACAGGAGGATCGGTCACTCAACCACCGTTACTTGAAGATGCAAACTATGCTTATTGGAAAGTCAAGATGAGAGCTTTCATCAAATCAATTGATGAAAGGGTGTGGACGAGCATTGTTCATGGCTGGGCACCCCCAACAAAAACTAATGATACTGGGCAGCAGATTGAGAAACCACAAAACGAGTGGAGTGAAACTGAATATCGATTAGTTGGATGGAATTCCAAAGACATCAATGCTATTTTTAGTGCTGTCAACCTTCAACAGTTCAGATTAATTTCAAAGTGCACCATTGCAAAAAAACCTTGGGATATCCTTGAGGTAAAGAATGAGGGTACTCAAAGGGTTAAAGAATCTAAGTTGCTTACTTTGACTTCTGAATTTGAAAACTTAGTTATGCATGGAGAAGAAACCATTAGTGAATTTCATACTAGACTTTGTGAAATTACAAACTCTGCTTATATACTTGGTGAGGAATATACTGAGGCTAAAATTGTTGGCAAGATACTTAGATCTTTACCAAAAAAATTTCAGTCTAAGGTCACAACTATCGAAGAAAACAATAATGTGAAATCATTGTGAGTTGATGAATTGATTGGTCTCTTCAAGCATATGAGATGGGTTTAAAGTCAAGAAGGAGGGAAAAGAGTATTACTTTATTACTTCTTTAGAAAAAGGAGAAAAAGATGACAAAAATCTTGACGATTCTGATGATGAACTTACTAATTTAACAAAGAATTTTGTCAAATATATGAAGAAAAATCTCAAGAAGAAAAATTCAGAGAACTTTGATGCCAAAAAATTTTGTAAAGAACCTGCAAAGAAAAATCAAGAGAAGCTTGAGAGAAAATGTATTCAATGTTATGAATGCAAGAGATTTGGGCACATTCAAACTGAGTGTTCTAATTATAAGAAGAAAAGAAGTTTGTGTGCAACACGGAGTGATGATGACTCAGGAACAGATGAAGACGACTCCAATAATTTTTTACCATTTATTGGGACTATTTTAGATAAAGAGCAAACAGTTATGTCTGACATACTTGAAGATGTTGTGTCTAAAATAACAAAACAGAACAGATCAAACATTGATGAGTCAGATGCTGAGAAGGATACTGAATACTATAGAGAACTTCAGGAGGCATATAATGCACTTTATGAGATGTAGGAGAAGCAGAAAGTACAGATCAAAACTCTTCAGAATGAACAAGAAGTGCTCAAGAGCGAAATAGCATCTGCAGATGAAAAAAATCATAAAACTGGAAGCTGTTGTGACAAACAAGACAGAATGTATCCAGAAAATTACTGCAGAATTGGATAAGGCAAACAAGTGCATTAATCAACTCAAGATAAGCTTAGCAAAGCTTGATCGAATTCTGAGTTTAGGTCGTGATAACTCCATCAAATATGGTCTGGGGTATGATGAAAAGAATGGTGCTTCAACATCAAAGACAGTGTTTGTTAAAGCTTCAAATTTCGGTAACACTTCTAACTCAAGCTTTAAAAATTGAGAAAGATCATTGGCACTTGTCAGTTTCTTGAATTATAATAATGTTTATATCTGTAGCATCATTAGTCTATTTATATTTAAAGCATGCTTGAGCTGTTTTATTAGTATAATTTTGCTGGTAATTTCATGTCAAATACAGAGAGGGCTACCGGTATATGATGTTTGAAGGCCATCCATTGAGAGTAACTTCAATGTATCTTGGAAATATGTTGAGGTCACCCACTTAAATGGAAAAGGGCTACCTCTATACATGTGTGAAAGCTACTGTATTCATTCAAAAAATTCACATTAAGATTAACTTTTGTGTGTGTAAGAAGCATGCTCAAGTTGATCACTCAATTGGATTAAATGATAAAATAATTTATGTTTGATGTTTATCCACAGCTCTGATACATGTTTGGTTATAAAAAGATTATATGATGTCCAGATGTTTTTGTTATGTGAATTTCAACTGTTTTCAGTTACGGTTTGCACAACTTACGATCAATGCTTTATGTCTGACTTAGTTTGACCTCTTAAGTGTATTTTGTCGTGTCAAAAGTTTCAGGTCAGCGAAATTGATTTGAGGGGGAGTTTGTTCAGTCATTTTGATTTCTTTTATACTTTGGCACTTGTTCAGAAAACAAGGGGGAGAAGTATGATGTTTCTAGCGTTATTTGGTTGTTTCTTTGTTTTTTACATTATAGTCTTTATTTTTGTGTTTCATTTTAGTTGCATTACATTTACTCATAGGTTGTCAGTATAGTCTTTGTTTTTGTGTTTCATTTTAGTTGTAATACATGTACAAATGCATTTTTTTTTTGAAATATTTAGATGTTTTCATCACAAGATGCCAAAGGGGGAGATTGTTGGTTCTAGACGTGGCACACATGGCATGTGCATTGCACATGAGTATTTCGTCATCATATGATAAAAACATTAAATGTGGATATTTTCCTAATCTTATCTATTTTATATAGATGTTTTGTATTATGAGAATTTTAATTAAAATATTATAAGTTTTGATATGGTATCCTAGTTAAATAGGAATAAGTTTGGATTTGGTATCCTACTTGAAATAGGAAGTTTTATATTTGCATTAATTATCTCTTATTAGATTATGATATTATTTAAATATTCTAGTTTACTTAGGAGAATTATATTACCACTTCCTATAATGTTTGATTGTTATCCAAACTTTCCTTATGAGTTTCATTGAGATTCTACAGGATCTTGACAAAGATTGCAATTGATATCAAATATTATATAAAGCTATCTTCATTGTTTTTGGAGGAAGGCATTCAACGCATTCAAGGCAAATTGAGAGAGAGCAAGCAAGAGCAAGTTTGAGTGCGTTTTTTATTTGTTTTTTTTATGTCTTGTGTAAAGCTTTAGGCTTTGGTTAATGGTTATAGATCGTGTGAGCTTAAGGGAGTTGAGTAATCACATGTGTCTGTACCAGTTACGAGTCTGTACCAGTTACGGATGTTATGTTATTCTTAACTGTGTGTAGTTAAGATAATCGTAACAGAAAAAAGAGCAGCATTAGAAGAGTGTGTAAAGGACTATGGTTGAGATCGAGGTTGATCAAGTTTACATAGATTCGGTTAGTGAGTGAGCAGGTATCTACCACTGTAAAGAGTTCTAAGTTGAGTGTAAACACATACAATATAGTGCATTGCAACTCTTGTTACCCGTAGATGTAGGTTGGTTATAACCGAACCATGTAAAAATCTTGTTCCGATTTACATTACTGTTTTCAGTTATATTATTCGTAACTTCCATACGCTACAAAACCCAACAATAGTGATACATTTCTCAAAATTTATCCCAAAATCATGCATCTCAAATTACATGATACGATTTCAAAACTGACACATCATTCATTACATCATCATGCAATACACTAAACAATTATATATTGATTAAATACTTATTATTTGGAGTTAAATGACACAAGAAATCAAATTTATTTTATTTAATTAACATGTCTAATTTGTTTATAACTTTTCAATTTATTTGTAAATGGGTTTATGAGTAATTTTAACTTTTCTAACGATTCCTTAATTTCATATTATTTTTATTAATTTGATGCCATATGATGACAATTCTCTAGCATTCGAACTATCCTATGATAAAAACCAATAACTTCTTTGTTAATTAGTTGAATTGAAACTGCGTGAGTAGATTTGATAAGATATTTTTGCAGATTTTGTTTTGTTTTTGAACAATTTTGGACTTCTAGTGATGGAGATGTCACTAGCCCTTACACGGTATAAATTCAATGATGGACATCAAAATAAGGCGTGTATATCTTATCAAACAGTGTATATATATATACATTCTTGTTATCGAATATAGAAATAACATTTTACGCTAATGATACTCAATTCATATCCTAATATGATAATGACATATACCTAGGACTAAAATTTAAGTTACCATTACCAAACATTCGATTAAGCTTTTAAGTTGGGATAAATTCATTGATCTCTGGTTTAAGAAAATAATTTAGTAATAAACAGTTGAATAATACTAGTCTTATAAATTTTTGTTCAAACTCTTGTATACAAACTGATTTGTCATAAAGTAAATATATAAAGTTAATTCATTTAATAAAAGGTTTTGATATATGAAAAAATAATAATGTTACATTAATTTGTATGCATGAGTTTGTATACGAAGTTTGTAAGTGTGATATTTAATTTTCAAAATTCACACAAGTACTCTCCTTTACCAATAGTTTTAAAACATTAAAATTAACAAAGTTTGGACAAAATAACACAACTACCCTTCACTTTAACAATTATATGTTTTACAATGTTTTTAATATTTTAATATTTTAATTTACAAAATTCAAAAATAATAATATAAATTTGTATTGAAGTTTGCAAATTAAACAATTGCATCAATGATATTTGAATGACTAATCCATGACAATTTATCAACCTCGGCCTCAGGTCAGATATTCAGTGGCTGTCGTAACATTTGGACCTATCTATGATATATAGTTTGAATGTCATTGCATTTGGATATATTTTTAAACAATATTATAAATTTTGACAATTACATCAATGACATTTGAATGATTGAATCGATGAGAATTTATCAACCCCAGCCTCAGGGCAGATATTCAGTAGTTGTTATAACATTTGGACCTATATATATCTATCTATGATTCATAGCTTGAATGTCACTGCAATTGGACATACGACAAATTGAAAATGTTATGATACTTTTTGAATTTTATAACAATTGGAGAAAAGGATGAATCACATCTTAAACTGATATGACCAAAGCAAATAATTATGATTAGTCAACGTCCTTAACATAGAAATGTGTTGTGAAATGGTTTGTGATCGAGTTTTTTAGAGAGACAAAAAGCAAGAAGAAGACGAAAGGTTGCGGTTCAAACAATCTCCACCATTCTCAGGGTAAGTCCCATTGTTTATCAGATCATTATATCTCATAAACTACTTATTATATCCATGACAGCATGGAAACTTGCATGTGTTATTTGCTATGAATTTTGGAGAGGGAAACGAATGTGGATTTTGGTGATTTTTTAGGATTTTTTTTTTATAGAGATTTTGATAGCATTTATAATAGTAGATTACAAGTACGATGAGACTTGAATCGTGAAATTATATTTCATATGAATTTGAAAACTTTATAGATGTATATATATTTTTTGAAATAAGAACTTTATAAGTTTCACATTTTGCAAAGATTTTTTAATGTCTTCATTCATAATTTATTAAGATGCTAATAATAGTAACATGCTGAACTTTCTACAAGATAAAGAACTTCCTAAGAGAAATATTTAAAATATCTTAAATCAAAATATTATGTATTATAAATAATAATAGTAGCCTTACAAAATTTGTATAAAAACTCTTGCCTACAAAGTGATTTGTTATAAAGTAATTGAAGTAATGAACATATAAAATCAACTTATTTAACGAATAGCAATGATGTATGTATAAATAAGTAATGGACATCGTCACAAACTATCCTTAAAGTTTGTAAATTCACTACTAATAGACAAAGTTTAACATTTTTATTCAATCAGACACCCCAAATCTTCTATACATACATCACAAACCACCTTTATGGATGGACTTGGTATTGAACTGTTAGTAAAAGTACAATTTTACCCTTATTCTTTCAATTAATTTATGTAAATGTTGGTTCCCACCCTTTTACTAGTGGCTGAATATAAATATGTCTTCGTTGATGTATAAAGGAATTAGGGCCAATGTGCTTGGAAATAATTACATTGCAACATTTTATTGCAATTTAATTGAAATTAAAAAAAAAAGGCACGAATCTGAACAGGAAGAATAAGCATAACATATAAAGTTGGATCGACAAAATACCAAACTCCCTTTGGGAATTCTTTTTTGATTCATTCTAATTAAGTGACATGGGTAAAGTTATTTAGAAAGTGGGACTACTAAGAAAAGAAGGGGGGCTACTTTAGATTCAATTAAAACGGAAGCAAAATAGGTGCAGAAGAGGTTGGGCCATCTGAAAGGCCGAAAGCCCAATAGTTCCAAGATGGCCGAGAAGTGAAAAATTCGTGCTGGGCCCAGCCTGAGAGTTTTCCAAACGCTTGCACATGTAGTACATTCAAAGAGTAGTACATTGAAATGAGTTTTAAAGAGTATTCACCAGCAATTCACATTGCTAAATTCAATTCAATAGTACAAAAAGGGGAACAACAAAATTGTACTCACAATCAACAGCTCCTACAGAGTCCCATCTTTGGAGTACCCTTGGCCTAGTTGTGTAGTACACAATCGATCAACTCAAATAGGAAGAATATAAATATATCTGGATCTGCTATATAATCAAGATGGAACCGCGAATTGTGAGGCAACTGGCAAAGCGAACATATAATTGTCGAGGTGGAGAAGTCCTGCAGGGGAGACCTGAGACCATATATAGATATGGGCATGGGTACGTTCCTTTAATTAGGGCGATGCCCTATTTCATATGTTCTCAGGTCGCCCCTGTGGGACTTTCTCTACCAAACGTTTGGTAATCGGCACTCATGGTTAATTTGATGGCATTCATGCTGTGTGTTATTTTTTACGTTGGATGGATGACTCCCATACTGGTGAGATTGCAAAATTTTCTTAGTAATTTTGTTTGAGTTAGTTTAGAGAGAATTTTATATTATATACGGATATATATATATATATATATATATATATATATATATATTTTTGTTGAATTTACCCACCAGAGTGTTGCTGTGCAATCCGCAGGGCCGAGTGAGTCCCTGAGCAGCTTGTTGCCAGCGGTCACCCACCTCTAGAAGACATAGACAAAGAGAAGATGCTTTTAAGTTTTAACCGTAATATTACACATACAACTGGCCGCACAAACTAGTTATAATTTATGAAGTTTGATGTTTTATTTACGTTATGTTATTGTGTATTTACATACATATATATAGGAGCATGTGTACGAGTGCAGTTGTATGTGTCATCTTCCAATCATCCAACTGTGCCTGCAAATTTTAGACAACATAGGAATTGTTAGGAAACTCCAAATTTGGGTAACCTAAATCACTGAGCAAGAATTCTAAAAAATAAATACAATTTTCTAATAATAATATAAAATTCTAGACGTCGGGTGGCTTCATGGTTAACCATGCCGACTAGGAGAAAAAGACCTCTAAAATGACTAGTAAAAAGAGACCAACCATTTTGTTAGCACCCAATGGATAACCAATTAATTAAAGCCAAGCCAAAAGGGTAATCTGAAATTTGCTCCGGAAGTAGTAGTGGGAAAGCAAAAATTAAGTTGAAGCATAGACCTGTGTTCCTAAAATTTCAGTAATGTTAGGTACCGGTGTGGCTATATCATGAACCTACTTCAATTCAACTAAAAGATGAACTTCTAATGTTTATACAATAAGAACAGAGTTTCAACTTTTTACTATGACAAAGATTTCTCGGGCTTGAATTCCTTTGGTTAAAACAAAGAGAAATCCGAATTAAATATTAAAAAATAAATCAACTCATTAAATTCGCTCTAGGTTGGACTATAAATCTATCTACTCTTTTTCTTTCTCTCTTTCTTTGTAAGCCTTTTATGCCACTTGAAGCCCTCCACTTGGAATTTTGGAATATCTTATCTTATATAAATGTCTTAATACACAGATAAGATTGCAAAATCTTAGGTAGTCACTGGAACTAATTTCATAGTTGCTTCATCAAAAATCATTCAGATGTGTATCCTTTCAAAATTTTATGATCACCTCCCCAACCATTTACCAAATTCATCAATTAAGCCCGTCCTTAACAGGCTCCGTAAGTCGGTTGGTTGTTGACTAAGCAGCGAGAGCCCAATTACTTATTTACCCTTCTAGTAAGTTTTAATAATAAAATATCCTCTCAACAATTAAATTACCTATGTACCTGTGGCCAAGGACAAACAATATTATATCAAGATTACAATAACAGTCTAACAAATTTCGACCTTCGCTTTAAAATTTCAAACAGGTATTAAAAAGGAAAAAAAAAATCAAGAACTACATGCATGAACAAAGTTGCAGACTGTACCCACAACACATCAATCAATCAAAATATATAACTATATATATAGTTATATATATATATATATATGTATTGATTGAAAATGTTGTGCTTTCCGTCGCCACGTCGCTCACAGCAAACAAAGCACCACTTTCATTGTTATTACATCCTAACTGTCACCATCTTATCTCACCGGCACCATCTGGTACATAGCCACATCAAAGCAAGCAACAGATGCTTCTCCCAAAAGCCTACCTAGAAACTATCAAAGGGATACATCAAATTCCTTCGTATCCCAACGCCAATCTCCTACACCAAATAGCCCAATTGACAGGGGAAATTAAAAGAATTTCAATTCCTCATTTTCTTTCATCGACCAGCCTTGTTCTACAGCCACAAGCCAACACACATGCAAAATGCTGACCCAACTATTATCCTTCTAAAAATAAAACATATATAGAAAGGAGGTAACAAATCAATAATTGCCAAATGATCAGTCACAACATATTTAATAATCAAATAATTGAATTTTTAGAAACAAACAAGGAAAATTGAAAAAATAGTCCAAATTAAGGGCCTCATTAAAAAATAAGCCACTCCCATAAAATTTTGATGTAGTAAACCTTTTTTCTCATAAATTACCTCATTACCCTTCTTCCTATATTTTCCCGCATTCTCTCTCATATTCTTCTCTTTCTTCATCCTTTCTCTATCTGTAATTCCAATATCTCTCTTATCTTCTTCTTTCTTCTTCCTATATTTTCTCGCATTTTCTCCCTCTTATTTATCATCAAATATATTCATCAACTTAAGTTTTAAAACGAGAAGAAAGAAGGGAAGAAAGAAACAAATAACGGTTTAGAAATCCAATAGCATGAAATCCGACACTCGACAGCATGAAATCCGACACTCGACAACATGATAGCCGACACTCGACGGTATGGAATCTAACACTCAACAATATAAAATCCGACATTTGACAGAATCCGACACTTGACAACATGAAATCCGACACTCGAAGGCATCAAAGTCAACATTCAACGATATAGAATCTAACACTCAATAGTATAAAATCCGACACTCGACGGAATCCGACACTTGACAGCATGAAATCCAACACTCGACGGTATAGAATCCGACACTAGACGGTATAGAATCCGACACTCGACAGCATGAAATCGATACTTGATGGCATGAATTGACGGAACCCTTGTTTATTTTTCTTTCTTCTTTCTTTTCAATTATTAAGGGTATTTTGGTCATTTTTTAAAAAAGTATCTATAACATAAAAAGTTCTCATGATGTGTCTAATTTTCACTACAGGCCCATAATTATGTCTATTTTTCAATTTTCCTCAAACAAATATGCATAAAAAAATAAAAATATTAGTAACAGAAATAAAACCGAGCTCTCAAATTTTTCAAATCTCATACCAACACCCATGGTATATACCAATTAAACAAACTTCCGATTACAAAACCAAAAAAATAAAAACCCTAGAGAGTAAGAACACTTGGAGAAAGGAGTGGTTGTGGGAAAGGAACAAGAAAAACATCGACAATGCACGAGTGGTACAAACCATGCTGGAGGCACTAGTGGCTTTTTGGCATGTGAGTGGTATGAACCATGAAGGCAATGACTTTTGTCGTGGTCGAGCTGGTGGAGACGATGGCTTTAAGGGTGGTGAGCTGACAGAGGCCATGACTTTTGTGGGTTTAAGTGTCTGTGGGCGGAGGCGGCAGATTTAGGTGGGATTTTCTCTTTTGGTAATCTTATATAGGGTTTTTATATAGCTTAAAAATTAAAAACAAGTGAAAAGTCCCATTTGCCCTTCAATATTGTTGATTTCAACCAAGGGAGTGATTATTGGATTCCATAAAAAGTACACTACAAGAATTTTTTGCATATTTGTCACTTTGTAATTTTTTAATTTGGCGGTTTTTAAAAAAAGTGAAAAATATAACACTAGTTTGGAAGTCAAAGCTATCTAGTCATCTTATTTGTCATTTTTTATCTTTATTCAATCACGTATTTATCACATTTTAAAAAATGTGACAAATATGTGAATATATAATCTTTTTTTTCCCTCTCACATTTCCCTCTATCTTTATCTTCTATTTGAAATATGTGAATATTTGAATATAATATTTTAAATTTCAATAAAATAAAGAAGTTAAAAATATCAAAATAATAATAAAATAATATAATTTTATGTTTCAATATAGAATTAAAAAATATTTGTTAAAAATATTTAAATAAAAGATAATATTACTCTCTATATAAAAATAATAAAATTTTAAATATTAAATTATAGAAAAGTAAAATTAAATGTGCGAATTGTATGAAGTAAATAAAATTATTTTATAATTACAAAGTGATGAAAATCACATTGTTTAGATTTTTTTTTCTTATATAAAAGTTAAGGAATTATAAATTCAAAATAAAATTTTATTTTTAAATAATATAACATTTATGATTAATTAAAAATTATTAAACATTAAATTGAAACAATTAGTGCTTCCGAAAATAAATAATGGCAACACATATATATGTATTTATATTTAAAAAGATATTAAAAAAATATCTTACTTGTCACACTTTTATTGGTTTATAAAATTTTGAACATACATATGCGTCACACATTATGAAACCCAATTGCCCTTAACCTAAAATCACTTAACCCTAAAATCATTTTCTTTTTCCTTAAGTATTAACCTTTTCATTGTCGCCGCTTTGCTTCAGGATGCCTCCACCCTTTAACGGTGCACCACTAATCAACACCTCTACCACCATTATTGTTAGTTCCCTCTTTTTTTCCCCTCTTTGTTTATTTTTAGTTCTTTTAATTTCATTAGAAATAATGGTTGGAGTGTTGCTTGGTCGAAGAGCAGGCAACTCTTCTTGTTTCTCTGCTCCAGAGGTTATGATTGTGAATCTTGAGTTTTTGATTGAAATCCTTCAATTCTAGCTAATTGATGATCTACTCTTTTGGAAAGACCATTCGGGTCACCAAGATTCCAACTATGGTTGTTGAGAAGCTTCAAGATCGAAGGAAGAAGTGAGTTATTTTTCTTCCTCTTATTAGTTTAATCTTTTTTTGTATTTTCTTATTTACATATTTCAATGAGTAGAAAAATAAATATACTTTCTATAAATTGTGTGTTCCCAATGTTGCTCCAAATTGCCCTCCGCTATGATGTTTTTGTAGCTTTTGTTGCGTTGTAAAAATCTAACTTGTCGATTAGCAAAGCTCTTTATTTCTTGTAATTATGTATTAAAATGACGATGACAATAATAATAATAACAATTGAATTAAAAAAAATTAAAAATTGAAAAGAAGATGAATTTGGTGATGTGTAGTAGTGGAATGAAGGACCGGGTCTTTAGTCAAATTTAGACATAAGCACTATGGCTGGGTTGATGAAGGTCGGATATATCGTGGTGGCCACAACTAGCATCACCATTTTTTTTTATTCTGGTTTGTTGTTGGAGCCAAATTGAGATTCTACTTGTTTGTTTGTTTTCTACAACAAATTTGTGAGTGGAGACGTATGGCAATCAACATTCAAATAGCTTCCACAAGTGCAATAGTGTAAAGGCAGTAGAAAGAAAGGTATGCAAACCATGTGTTTGTTAAAATGTCTAATTAAATCCTTCCCAACAAAATTTTTATCAATTTTTTTAATTTTTTTAGTTATATTAGTTGCATCTAATTTTTATCAATTATTAGCTTTATATTAATTTTATAATGTGACATAAAACTTAAATCTATAATTTATATTTACAAACAAAGACAAATCCACTTGACAACGTAGCATCAATAATCACACTTTGAAAAATGTGTTACCACAAGCTGGTTAATAGAATATAAACTTTCCTTTATTGCACAGGCCCCTTCCCATATATAAATAATTGACAAAGTTGCAAAAGACAATTTCGTTTTATATCTGTATTTTGTAAGTTAATTAAGTGCACTAATGGATCCATCCAATAACATAAATATTGACTTTTTCCACTTTTTATAATTATATATGATTTTTTATTAATATGTTATGCTAGTCCCTAGATATCTAAATGCCGAGAGGAAAAAACAAAATATAAGATGCACATTGGTACTTGTATAATGGGTTTGCCTATTGATGTAATTATTTGTTTCCCATTTCTTTTGTGTTATGTTTATTTTATATTCTTTTTCTTATTTAACAAATTTATGTTTTCATATTTGCAAGATGGGAAAGCTTTACCTGATGGACATGTTGTTATTTCACTTGATGGGTTTTTTCCATCTTTATTTCGAGAAGGTAACTAGTTTACTTAAATATGGTTGAATTGTATACAAATTCTTCTGTTGCAATTTTTTTATTTAATTTTCTTGCATCTGATTAATTCGTTTATGTTTTTTTTGACAAAAATCTTGTCATTTATGGATGGATGAAGCTTTAAATAAATTTAAAAATAAAAATAAAACCTTTTTTAATGGTTTTGCTTAGTGTTATCACTTTTTTCTTTCAACTTTTTGTCAAAATGACCCTTTTCCTTATGGAGTATGTAATATCTGAGTAAATCTCATTATTCCTTTGGAAAATTGTTGGTCTTTGTGGTTAATTTTCCTTGCTAAATTAGCATGTAGACTAAAACAGCCAAGTCTTTTTCTCAGTTATAAGAAGGGCTCATCATGAATTCAAGATCTCATGGTTAGAGGTTAGTTCCCTTGATGTTATATTTGTGCATCAATGTTTAACATAGATAAATTTAATTAAATCAATTCAATTTAACTCATCTAAATTAAGTAAAACTAAATAAATTGAATTGATTCATTTTAAATTAGTTTTATGTTAGTTATTTAAATTCAACACATTAATTACTTCTTTTTAATTATCCTTAATGTAATGTTAGAAAGCTTCTTCGAAAACTGACCATATATGAGCTGAGTAGTAGTTTACTTAATTCATTCTTTTTAATGTTTTTAGTTTTATTATTTAGATTTTTATTTTTTTAATCAATATGTAGTTTCATGTGATCATTACATATTTATTTATTCATTAATTATTTTTCCTTGTGATGATAGGAGATGTAGGCTTGATGTTTATATTCATTACCATTTGTTAAAAAAAAGAGTTGCACACTTTTGCAAAAGCTTTCATGCATAAAGGGAAGGTTGCCACTAATCCAATAGGTAATGTTTCTTTTAGTTTTGAATATATAAGATTACAATTTAATTCTTTGCTTTTTGTAACTTATTACATGTTATCTATTTAAGGATTTACTTATTACCTGTTATCTATTTAAGCATTTGCACAGCAACATAGATAAATGTCCCTGCTTTTATGCTTTGCTTTGTTTTCAGCCTATTAGTTTTGACTAAGGGCTGATGCTGGTGCTTTCTGATTGCAAATGAAGTTGATATTTTTTGTGGTGGGGTTTATGTATTTGTTAATATTTGCTTTGATTTTGTGTTGCTATCTGGTTTTGTATGAGGTTTGTGTGCTGTTTTGTTGATTTGGATTTGCTTATTGTGCAAGTCTGGAATGCTTTTTTGTCACTGGTGATATGGAAATTTGACCTTTGATTTTGATTTTTTTCTTTTATTAATATTTTACATGTAATTGTAAGTTTCTTAGTTCTTGTTTGTGATAATTCAATGCAAATATTGGATTGATAATCGTCAATGTTGGTCTTTGGTTTGTTGCTTCTAATGTAAGAGAGATAGACGCAGCATGCATCTCTCTCTAATGCTGTGAAAAGGATTCCTGCCCTAATACATTTCATTTATTTTCTTATTTTTCAGAGTTTGGTGAGGGGTTTATTTGAGAATGGATTCTTTGTGAAGTATAGTCTTGTCTTTTGTTCTGTTTTGACACCACTTATATGTGTGAAATTTGTTTGAGTAATTGCATGTTGCATTGCATAAGTGATGTTTATATGTTTAGGCATATTTGCTAATTTTGGCGTTGTGTTGCCCAATCTGCTTAGCAATTGTGCCTAATCTGTAGAGATGATACATTGCCCTTGGGAAAAAGGAATAGCTTACAAAGCATGTGTTTTACATTTTACAGAATTACCAGCAAATGTGCACCGTGATTTTCCTCTTCCAGAAATCCAGATATAAAATTGGAACTGGATATAGAAATGTCCAGATTTGATGTCGCATGCATTATATCTATTTCTTGAAGATCAATTGCTGTAATCTCTACTTTTTGTTTGCATAACATGTATTATGTGCGCTTTGCTAACTTGTAATTGTAAGTTAAAACTGAGCAAAAACGTTAGAACATATGTATCTGCTAACTCTGCACATGTAAATTATTCCAGTATTTGTGCTCTAATACCTCAAAACAAATTATAATGTTTGAAAGATCACATGATTATTCCATTAAGCATGCACAACGTGATCTAATTAATACAATGTAATAGTTTTTAGTCAACTAGACACTAATTAGATATTGACATTATAGAGTCCAAACTCTGCTCTTCAATGATAGCATCTTGTTCAGAATTCTTTCTGAAAATATATGCTTAAATATGCTACTCCTGGTTCTTTGGTTTGTTATTCATGTTCATATTGATTTCGTAGCTAACATTTGCGTCTTTGGAGTTGTTTATGAATGATATTGACTTATCAAAAAATTAGGAAATTGAAGTGCCAGTCATGCTTTAAATAGAAATCTTTTCTATTGACATGAGTATATTTCTTAAATTTTTTTAAATACCTATTATATATATATATATATATATATATATATGTGTGTGTGTGTGTGTGTGTGTGTGTGTGTGTCAGTCTTTATGATATTCACTCTTCATTTTGATGGTTAATTGTTTATTCCACACTTTACTGGATACAGTTATGTTTATTCTTCTACTTTTACAAATGATTTGTGTGTAAATATGGTCCAGTAATTTTTTTAACGGTTAATGTTTTTGAATTTTAGGAGAGAATCTCATGATTCTACAAAGTGAGCTAAAACAACAGAAAAAGCTTGTAAGGAGCTTGAAAAATAAATCTCTGTGGTATAGGAAATTGGAGGAGGTATATTATTATGAACCATTTTTTATAACTGCTAAGAAGATAAAATTGTAATTGTAGACCTGCTGTTGAAGAAAAGATTGCAATTGTTCTCTCAGTCTTTCTCTTTCTCTGTCTTCTTTTTTCTTTTTTCAAAATTTTATTTATTTTACTACTTTTGCTTAGTGTTCCTTGCATAATACATGATATGCATTGCATGATTGTTGACATAAGTGGCAGTTTACGCAAATTTATCTTACAAGATAACAAAGAATGTTATTATGGTTGAGGAAATTCTTTAATTTTTCAGTATTGGCTTCCATAGGATATAGAATCATTTAATTGTATTTTGTTAATTGTATATCATGGAGAAGCTTATTGATATTGCTACCTACATACATCAAGCAATTATAGAAGCATTTGGAAATAATGGTATGACTTTGTAAGCTCAACTGCAATAATGTTATTGGGTATCAAGCACCATATCAATTTGTAACCACCATGATGCACCTGCATACATGTGTTTCAAATGAATGCTTGATCGTTAGCTTTTTATTTCCTCTTTCCTGCTTTAGAAATTACATGGATTTGATACATTTCACTTGCCATAATCCATTGTTATTCTTTACTCTTATTGGTGTAAATTACTGACTACATGAATTACAAAGTTGCTAATTACTTGGTACTGTGTAGTATGCTTACTTGTTTGTTATATAGATTTTTGATATATGATAAAATGTGATTGATTTGAGGATTGATGCTTGTTTTATGAGAAATTTGTTTAATGTAACAAATGATACAGATTATGAATTTTTGAAATTTAATATACCTATTATATATATATATATTAAATACTTGGCCGTTAAAAAGTGTCAAGTATATATATTTTTTTTATTTTTAAAACTAATTATACTTGTCAAAAACCGCCAAGTATAGTTAGGTGCATACTTGGCGGCCAAAAACCGCCAAGTATATTTTTTTTTAAATTTTTAAACCTACTATATTTGGCGGTCAAAAAACGCTAAGTATAGTCAAATGCATATTTGGCACTTTGACTGACCGCCAAATATAGTCAAACTGTGCCATTGGTGGCGCTTTTAAGACCGCCAAATATGATCATATTTGACGGTCAAAGACCGCCAAATATGATCATTTTTCTTGTAGTGGTAAGGGTAGATATTGATAAAATATTGAAAGTTACATCTGAGTGATTTTTTTATAAAAACCCGAGGGTAATAACTGATATTAACTGTTAGGTTAATTCAGAAAAGAACAAAGTAAAAAAGATTTCTATAGAGTATAGTTTTTTTTTTTTAATCCTTTAGATTTAGAATCAAATTAAGCTTATAAAGTATGATAGTAATTAATAATACTAAGCCACTATGAAAGCTAGAGCTAATGTTGCCATTTTAGATTTAAAATTCCAAACTTAATTGGTCTGCTAGTAACATCGTTACTAAGTGATCAATATGACATGTTGTGAGATTGTTGTCCACTGATCACTCACTCATTTGTGAGAGAAATATCAATTTTAATATATTCTCAACCATTTTTTTGTTTAATAAAAAATTTGTACACAAATATATCATATATATTATGTTAATCCACAACAATATCATGCCCTAAATTCGAGCCAAAGGTCGGGTATAGCATGTAAAAAATGTGAAACTGCATTTAAAGATACTCAAAACCAATTATTTATTACCTAGCATCAAATTTTGAAGCAAGAGAGAAAAATGAGTGCTGGGGTTTATGTAACCTTTCTTGCACTATCGATGGAGGCCAGAGTTTTAATGTCCGCAGACCAAGTTTTAGCTCAAGTTAACCCCACATGTTAAACGTATATGCTTATGGTTGATCTCGAGTGCAAGGATTACGTTCTAAAGCCAAAGCCGAGGGTTTTCCCGTCTCCACAGTGTTGTCAGGCGTTGAAGCATGTGGATGTGCCATGCTTGTACAACTATGTAATACAGGCTAGGGTTTGGAGACTAAAGTGTTGCGGCAAAGTATTCATACCTGGAACAAGATGTGGAAGTAAGAAAAAAAATTATTATTCCTAATTATTTTGTTAATTGATTATTGTTTTCTAAGATTATATAGATGTTTCATATGTTTAATCACTATCATTTTCAAGACTTTGGACACATTTTCTTATATGTGTGTTTGTGTGTGTGTGTGTATACACGTATATGTATTTATATGTATGTATGTATATGTATTCTATTTTTTCTAGGAGATATGCATGTAATTAGCTAATGATGTTGTGATATATTGTGTCTTAGGTTATACCATTCCATCTTCATGAAATGGGGGAGCAATGAAATGAGGCAGCCACAGCACCTAGATCTTTCTTATAATCACAAATTGTTAATAATTAAGATAGGAGGTGGATAGCTATGTTCTTAATAATAGCATATTGTGGGTTATTATTTCTTAATTTCTATCAATTATTTTCCACCACGTTGCTAGTCTTTTGTAACACTAAATATAACGGAAAAAATAATGCATCAATGTACTACATTTAATTATTAATCCATTTTAATCACTAACCAATTAGAATAACTTTATAAATAACATACCAGATCAGCTTTAGTTTCTCTAAAATTGTCAAGATTAATTAGTCGCCTTCCTTGGAATTTCTTAAAACTTTCCCTCATACATTCATAAGTGGTCCTCAACAAATAACAATAAACAAATAAATAAGTTTATCCATTTCTTCTTTTTCTTTCATTTTAGTGTTGGTTTAGGTTCTGCAGGCTTTATATTTTAGATGAGATCTCAAGAAGTGATCACAATTTATTTATCCAACTCAATTTAGGATTTTTCACCCACCAAAACTCAAAGCACTTAGTTAGAAGTTAATTAGTACTGCAAGAAAATGGAATGGGATTATTACATTTTCATCTCTCTTATAGTCTTTTGCATCGTTTTCAAGATTAAGATCATGCAAAATATGAGTTTTAGATCATTAAAACCCAAGGTTTCACCATCTTCATGAGATTATATTGTCATATATGTTTGTGAGAGTATTTCCCACGTATCTTGTCATGTGTAACACGGACTAATCAACCAAACATAAAAACTCATATACCAACAAGTAGATATGGGTGGGGCAAATAGTAGTGTTATAAAATACCAAGTTAAATAATTGATCATTTAACCCAAAAGTTTAAGTTAAATAAATAAAATTCTTGATAAGCTTATTTCTTGTCAAGTAATTAAACTTATATAGATTACTTATCTGTTTAACTTGGGATAAGATGTAATATATATATTTTTGTATACCATCGACTCAATTAATAATACATCATTTTCTACTCATCACCACATGCCAATGTCTTGCCCTGAAATTAAGCGGAATGGCATGCCCCGCACGCATGAGCCCGAAAATTACTCAGATGACCCCCGAGGATTTAGAATTTTAGGCAAATGATATAGTGTTCTGAGACTCTTATAACGAGAGGAATTTAATGGCGCATAAATTGGGTGTGGTGTTCCAATAGTTTTCGGAAGGTTCCAAGACGTTCCGAAATGTTTTGGAAACTTCTAGAATACTCCGGAAGGCTTTGGAAGCATGCAAAAGACATGAGGATGCCTTAGAAGACTCTAGAAGGTTACAGATGGTGATGGAAGAGAGCGGAAGACTACAGAAGCTTCTAGAAGACCATGGAGCTGTCTAGTGTCTAGGGTTTTCTAGATATGTCTTGAGTCTAGTAGACATTTCTAGGCTACAAGATAAGCTTATAAATATCTTAGGATCCTTCTAAAGAACAAATAGGGTGTAGATAAGTGGGGCATTGATAGCCACACGTTGAGGAGATGCTCCTCTATAAAAAAGGGTGAGCACTCATTTATAGGTAGATGTTCTCTCCTTGAGAGCTTGTCCAACACACTTCCTTGTAACACCTCTCTTGTACAATTGCTTTATAAAGTAATAACAATTGTACATTCCTTAACTCTCTCTTGCTTCCCTTGATCTTGCTTGGCATTGTCAAGTGCTCGAAGGCTTACTTAGGTGCAAGTTTGGTTTATTAAGCGCCTAAGGCCACACGGTCTAAGCGGTGAAACATTGAGGCCATGACAGTTGGTATCCAAGCAAAAGTTTGCTAAGCCAAGTTTTGTGTGATCAAGAGCAAGAAGGGTGGGAGGTATGGCATCAGAGGTGACTGTGACTGAGGAGTCACGTGGGCGTGAAGTCGCCCCCACCGCCGACAAGAAACCCTGTGGCCAAGAGAAATCTCGTGATGTGGTGAGCGCTTTAGAGACTCAGTTAGTCAAGGTGCAGCTAGCCATGGCCGATATGCAGGATAGGCTAAACAGGCTAGAACAAGGTGTGGAGCAACGCATGGATGAACTAAATGGCAAAGTGGAAAGCCAAGGTAATGAGCTCAAGGAATTAATGCAAAGTTTTGAGGCCACCATCGAAGCTCTACGCCAAGAGGAACATGCCTTCCAAGCAAGGGTGTTAGAGGTCTTGGCTAAAATAGAAACTCGGATGGATGAGTTGAGTAAGGGGTTGGAAGACACAAAGGCTGAGGTGGCCTTTTGTAAAAGGTTGATGGCTAGTAGCGTTGTGGTAGTGCCACCTACGCTCGCTATTTCGAGGGTTGAAGCCCCTTAGCCCAAGGAATACTCGAGGAAGAGGGACGCCAAGGAGTTGAACAACTTCCTATGGCATATGGCACACTACTTCGATGCGCTGAACTTGCTTGATGCGAAAAGTAGGGTGAACAATGCTACGCTTTACCTTACCGATCTTGCAACAAGTTGGTGGCGTCATAAGTATGTGGAAGTACAAGCTGGAACGTGTGTCACTAAAACATGGAATGACTTGAAGAAG
Source organism: Boswellia sacra (assembly GCA_013180625.2). NCBI lineage: Eukaryota > Viridiplantae > Streptophyta > Magnoliopsida > Sapindales > Burseraceae > Boswellia > Boswellia sacra. Next base: position 251,634 of record SNVD02008873.1, on the reverse strand, counting down.
GAGTTGAAGCACCAATTCTACCCGGAGAATGTGGCACATGATGCTCGAAAGAAGATGAATTAATTGAGGCACAACCGCTCAATTGTGGAGTACGTCGAGGCGTTCCCTACACTCATGCTGCAGTTTGAAGACATGAGTGAGACGGATCTCCTTTTTAACTTCATGGATTACCTCCAACCATGGGCTTCTCAAGAGTTACAGTGGAGTGGCGTGAAGGATATCTTATCCGCGCTAACCATTGCGAAAACCTTGACAGAGTACCAACAAGCGGAATCCTCCAAGCACTCCAAGACCCATCATGGCAAGGGTAGGGGAGCAAAGAGCTCCTAGTCCTTACCAAAGGAGGGGAAAGGCAAACCACCCAAGGGCAAGGAGTGGAAGAAGGAGCCAAAGAAGGAGACCCAACCAAGGATGAATTGCTTCTTATGCGATGGTCCGTATTCGGTAAGGGACTGTCCCAAGCGAAAGTCACTCAATGCCATGTTTGACGAGTGGGAGACCCAAGAACAAGCTCAAATAAGTAACCTCCAAATCCTCAATGCCCTGAACGCCAATCCCACTCTAGCCAAACCACAGGATCGGTCCCTCATGTATGTTAAAGCGAGCATCAATGAGAAGACAGCACTTGCATTGGTGGATACAGACACTTCCCACAACTTCATTAAGAAAGAAGAAGTGAAACGATTAGGCCCAAGGTAGACAAGGAGCACGGATGGTTGAAGACAGTAAACTCTAAGGTAAAGCCACTTCAAAGATAAGCGTGACAAGTAGAGACGCATCTAGGCACTTGAAGCGGCAAGGTAAACTTCTCAGTTGTCCCCTTAGATGATTTCAATGTCATTTTAGGGATAGAGTTCCTTCGCTAATGCAATATAGTGCCACTTCCTCGGCTCAATACCATGTGCATCCTCGAGGGAGGACCGTGCATGGTGCCTACTATGGCGAAGCCATCTTCCCATCCTAAACTCCTCTACGCCATACAACTTTGTAAGGGTGTGAAACGTGGGGAGGAAACTTACTTAGCATCAATACGGGAGATAGATGAAGAGGGGGACACTTTGGGGGAGGGCGTTCAACAAAAGGTTATGGTGGTCCTTGAAGAGTTCAAGGACGTGATGCTTTCGGAGTTACCTAAGAGACTCCCATCTAAGAGAGAGGTGGATCATCAGATTAATCTTGAACCAGAGGCGCAACACCTACCAAGGCACCTTACCGAATGTCGCACCTGAGTTAGAGGAATTGCGGTGACAACTAAAGGAGTTATTAGATGTCGGGTACATTAGACCGTCCAAAGTGCCATATGGAGCACTAGTATTCTTTCAACGGAAGCACGATGGATCGCTTCGAATATGCATCGACTATCGAGCACTCAACAAGGTAACAATAAAAAACAAATACCCCATTCCTTTGATTGTAAATTTATTTGAGCAATTAGGGCACGTTAGATACTTCTCCAAGTTAGACTTGAGGTCCTGATATTATCAAGTGCAGATTGCGAAAGGTGATGAGCCAAAGACAACCTGTGTAACATGCTATGGCACATACGAGTTTCTCGTCATGCCGTTTGGCCTCACTAATGCGCCAGCAACATTTTGTACTCTCATGAATCGGATCTTCCATCCATACTTACATCGATTTGTGGTAATGTACTTGGATGATATAGTTGTATATAGCCGCAGGCTTGAAGAACATATGCAACACCTCCGGACAGTTTTTCAATTGTTGCATGAAAATGAACTATACGTCAAGAAGGAGAAGTGTTTATTCATCAAATGCAAGGTGGACTTCCTCGGTCATAGAATACGAGATGGTAAACTTATCATAGACCAAGGAAATGTGCGTGCCATCGTAGAATGGGAGTTGCCTACGAAGGTTTTCAAGTTGAGATCTTTCCTTGGATTGGTGAATTATTATAGGCGGTTCATACCAGGGTATTCAGCAAAAGAGTCTTCGCTCACCGACTTATTTAAAAAAAATCGAAGTTAGGAGTGGACGGATAAATTCCAACAAGCGTTCGAAGCATTAAAGGATGCAGTGATGAAGAAACCTGTTCTTACACTTCCGGATTACAATGTGCCATTTGAGGTACATATGGATGCCTCCGACTCTGCCATTGGTGGCGTGTTGATGCAAAATGGGCATCCAATTGCTTTTGGGAGTCGAAAGCTGAACGAAACAGAGTGGCGCTACATGGTGTAAGAGAAAGAAATGACAACCATCATTCACTGCTTACGCACTTGGAGACATTACTTGCTGGGATCCAAGTTTGTGATAAAGATGGACAATGTGGTTACAAGTTACTTCCAAAGCCAAAAGAAACTAAGTCCGAAACAAGTAAGGTGGCAAGACTTCTTGGCAGAGTTTGACTACATCTTGGAGTACAAACCAGGATAAGCCAACGTCGTGGCGGATGCACTAAGTAGGAAGGCCGAGTTAGCTGCTTTAAGCAAGGTACAAGAAGAGATTCTTGGCCTCGTCAAGCAATGTATGTCCCATGACCCTTTGGCATAATAATTAATTTCGTTAGCACATGAAGGGAAGACTAAAAGGTTTTGGGAGGAAGGTGGCCTTCTCTATACCAAGGGACATAGAATCTATGTTCCTAGATGGGGAAACTTGAGGAGAAACCTCATCAAGGAATGCCACGACATGCGATGGGCTGGTCACCCTGGTCAAAGGCGTACACGAGCATTACTTGAGACGGTGTACTATTGGCCTCAAATGTGGGATGACATTGAGCAGTTTGTGAAGACTTGCCTTGTTTGCCAACAAGACAAGACCGAGAAACAAAGTCCTGTAGGATTATTGGAGCCCTTACCTATGCCCACACAACCATGGGAAAGTCTTAGCATGGATTTCATTGTTGGACTTCCTAAATTCGAAGGTTGTGGCACGATCATCGTGGTGGTGGATCGGTTTTCCAAATACGTAACCTTCATCCCAGCTCGTAAGGATTGCACGACCGAAGAAACCACCAAGCTATTCTTCGGCGAAGTATTGGGGGCTGCATAAGACGATCGTAAGTGATCAAGATCCATGGTTCACTGGGAGGTTTTGGACCAAATTATTCCACACTCCACTTCTCTACGAGTTTTTACCCGCAAACAGATGGGCAAACTGAAAAGTGAACTGGCTCTTGGAACTATACTTGCTGCACTTAGTGAGCGCTAACCAAGAGGATTGGGCCAAATTACAAGATATGGCTTAGTTTTTATATAACTTGCAGAGGAGTGAGTCTACTAACCAAAGTCCATTCGAGTTGGCGATAGGTCAGCAACCTCTCACACCATATACACTTGAAGCTCGCTACATAAGAAGAAGTCCTTCTGCCTTCAAGGTTGCTAAGAATTAGCATAAGCAAGCGGATATTGCGAGAGCTTACTTGGACAAGGCAACCAAGAAGATGAAGAAGTGGGCGGACACTAAGCGGCGATGTGTGGAGTACAACGTTAAAGACTCGGTGTTCATCAAGATATTCCCCCAACAACAAAAATGGATGTGGTCAGTACACAAAAGCCTTGTGCAGAGATACAAGGGGCTATTCCTAATAATAAAGAAGGTAAGTCCCGTAGCCTATAAGGTCGAGTTACCTTCAAGACTTTGGCTCTATCCTATCTTTCATTTGAGTTGCTTAAAACCATATCATGGAGACAAGGGAGATGCTTTAAGAAGTGAGCCTAAAAGGATACGTATTGGCATTACCGTCTCCTACGACAAAGAGGTTGATCACATCATGGCTGAAAGAGTGCTACGACAATAAGGCTATACTCTGAGTCGCGAGTATTTGGTGAGATGGAAGGGACTCTCTAATACGGAGGTAAGTTGAGAACCAGAGGAGTCCTTATAGCAATTCAAAGATAAGATACGCAAGTTCCGCAAAGACGCGACGAGGGCGTCGCAAGCTTAGGTGGGGGAGGATGTCACGCCGTGCACGCATGCACCCAAAAATTACTCGGATGACCCAGAGAAGTTAGAATTTGGGGCAAGTGATATAGTGTTCCAAGATTCTTATAACGAAAGAAATTTAATGGCGCATAAATTGAGCATGACGTTCTTGAAGTTTTCGGAAGATTCCAAGATGTTCCGGAATGTTTTGGACACTTCTAGAATACTCTGAAAAGCTTCGAAAGCATGCGGAAGACATGAGGAGGCCCTAGAAGACTCCGGAAGGTTCCGGATGGTGATGGAAGAGAGCAGAAGACTACGGAAGCTTCTAAAAGACCATAGAGCTATCTAGTGTCTAGGGTTCTCTACATATGTCTTGAGTCTAGTAGATATTTCTAGGCTACATGATAAGCTTGTAAATATCTTAGGATCCTTCTAGAGAATAAATAGGGTGTAGACAAGTGGCAAATTGATAGCCACATGTTGAGGAGGTGCTCCTCTATAAAAAGGGGTGAGCACTCATTTTTAGGTAGATGTTCTCTCCTTGAGAGCTTGTCCAACACATTTCCTTGTAACACCTCTCTTATACAATTGCTTTATAAAGTAATAACAATTGGACATTCCGTAACTCTCTCTTACTTCCCTTGATCTTGCTTGGCATTGTCAAGTGCTCGAAGACTTACTTAGGTGCAAGTTCGGTTCATTGAGTGCCTAAATCTGCACGGTCTAAGCGGTGAAACATTAAGGCCGTGACACGAAGTTGAGATATGTAACATAAGATTATGAGACTAGACCTCATTCCTTGGTCTCCCGTCTACGTATATATAAATATCTTAAACTAGCATTATCAAGAGTTCAGGACCAATCAAGCTATAGAGCATAAATTTTTCCTACTGGAAACAAATATAAGTCCTAGGATTTACACAATGCAAATGGCAACTATGCTCATAATTATAGCTGGCATAATGTTATTATCTGACAACCAAGTTTTCGCTCGAAGCCAATGCGAGAAAATATGCAGCAGGTTTCACATGACTGCCACGATTATGTTCTAACGCCAGGGCTACAGGATACCCCATCTCCACAGTGTTTTTGAGCCATGCAGAAGGTTGGCTTGCCATGCTTGTGCGACTATGTGGTAGAAGGTTTGGAATATCTCATTAGTGTGGCTTGTGGCAGAAAATTAAAACCCGGATCATTTTGTGGAAGTAAGTAAATTTGAACAATAATTTGCCTTATATTTGTTGTTTGAGTATGATCATTTGAAGTATTAGAAGGAAAACAAAGTGTAGTTTATGCTAGGGATGTCAAAACCGGGGAAGGTTTTTGATCCTCGTCCCCGGAAATTCCTCAGAATTTCCAGCGCTGGGGCCGGGCGGGGAATTTAATCCCGAGGTCGGGGAATTGAATTCCTCAAATATGTACCCTGGATTTTTTAATTCTATTTTTTATTTAAAAAAATTGTACGTAAACATCCTGTATTGTCTACAATTCATTTGTCATTTGCTTCAACCTGCAAATACAAGGTCGTTATAGTTAAATATGATGCTAAAAGGCAAAAAAACAAAGCTAAAACAAGCAACCTACCAAAACGCTCGACAAAACTTGACGCGCTCGATAAAGCTCGACACGACTCAACATGTAAGTATCGAGTATCGGATGATACATCCGACACTCGATGTCTTCGAAAACAGACTGATATCGAGTGTTGGTTGTGAATTCGAAACAACATACATGTAAGTATCAAGTGTCGAATGATGCATCCGACACTCGATATCAGTCTATTTTCGAAGACATTGAGTGTCAGATGTATCATCCGACACTCGATACTTACATGTCGAGTCGTGTCGAGCTCTATCGAGTGTGTCGATCCGACACTCGACATTTACATATATGTTGTGTCAGATTCACAACCGACACTCGATATCAGTCTATTTTCGAAGACATCGACCATCCGACACTCGACACTTACATATTGAGTCGTGTCAAGCTCTATCGAGCGCGTCGAGTTTTGTCGAGTTTTGTCGAGCGTTTTGACAGGTTGCTTGTTTATATTATCGTAAATTAAATAAATTAAATAAAACATATTTTTATATTTATTCCGGGCCGGGCCGGGCCGAGGAGCCTAGTCCCCGGCCCCTACCCGACCCTGGGCGTTCCCCGGGATTACTCTCCCCGTCTTCGGCCAATCTCCCTGAAATTCGGGTAATTCCTTAGCAATACCGGGCCAGGGATCCGGGTACCCGATCCCGCCCGGGTAATTTTGACATCCCTCGTTTATGCTACCTTATTAATTAATCTAGTGTCAATTATTTACATGAAAGAGTGAGCAACGAAAGTGTCAAATATCTAGTAGTTGCAATATATTCATCCAAATTACTTCTTCCATACCCCAAAAAAAATTAGAAAAGATAATATATAATACATCGAATATTTTAATGAGAATTCGAATAAGATTCTCCTTCAAACATTTTATTATTAGTTTTGTTGTTGTTGTTGTTATTAATTTAGGATGATCTTTTGGAAGAGATGTTTATATATAGATGATAAATGCATGCCATTAATTTAATAATGTTGTATGTTCATGTTTTAGGTGTCGCCATTCCTTCTGAATGAAAATTGGAGGGCAACCATGAAAGGAGGCAGCCGGGATCTTGTATGATTAATAAGTGCTATTGTTGTTGATGTTACTAAGTATAATTAATAATACAAGAAGGTAGACATAAGTTACCTTTCATTGTGTATGATTCTCTCTTAATTTATCAATGTCAAATAATTACAAAATTTTTAGTTTATGCACACCAGCAGATTGTTGTAAAGTAAATTCCAAGTTGAAGTATTTTGCTAAAATTTTATCGCAAATCATGTGCTAGCAAGCCGACGTATAATTCATTAAACCATCGAGTCGTCTTCTTAGTAACCATGAAGTAATTTAGCATCATCTAAAATACAAATTTAGGATAAAGATGTGGGATGAATATGATTGTTCATCAAATGGTTAATATTGACTCTAAAAAAGCTAGTATTAATTTAATAGTAATGTCCAATGATGATATAAATCCTAACTTTTATTCCAATTATTTAATATTAAATATCCAATTTATAAATTAATACGAAAGTTAAAATTTGCATTATTTCCATAAAAAATCATTAGTAATAATAATAAAAAAACAATATTAAAATGGTTAATGTGGTGATCTTCGACTTATAGTGATAGTTATTGTTATAGTTGAGACAAATGAGGGGTCAACAATATCAAATGGGAAATTACATGTCTCTGTTTATAAATTTTGTGGTTTTATTTTCAGTAGTTAATTATATGTGGTATTGAAATAGGAAACCTTTTCCCAGTAGGATTAAAGTAATTAATGGATTCCTAAATATTTAAGATGTTAGTTAATTATAAATCTTTGTTTCTCAAGGATTATACACCTAATTTTTTATTTATTTAAGAAAGCTTGTCCTATTTGGACTATGATGTCTAATACTTTTAGGATTAGTTATCCTATTAGTTTGGTGACTATTGTCGGATACATATAAAACTTTATTGAAGGATGTATGGGAGCTCCTAGTTGAGAGATTCTGATGATTCTCTAAATCTTGTAAGTGTTTTTATTTCTAGTGAAGAGAATATCTCTTTGTTAGTCCCATAAACGTACATAAAGCTTATGTGTCTTCTCTTGCATCTCTATTTTTCTCTATTTTGTTCTTTCCTTGAGCAATAATTTGATCCTACTAATTGTGTGTTTAACATTATATTCCTCAACATGTGGTTGGTATTAGATTTTAAAAATGATATATGATTAACATTGAATTTGAATTATGTTAAAAAATATGCAACACAAAAGATAGTGTTTTAAATATGAAAAGAAATACACCAACGACTCTAAGTAAGTCGATGTAGCAAATTAAAGCAAAGAAAGAGATGCAAGAGGAGAAAAAAACCAAAACAAACATAAGAAAAGAAAACAAAAAAAAATCTAGAGGATTAATTCCCATTCAAATGATAAACAGAACGTTTTTCTTAATTAATTTCTCGATTAGAAACTTAATGAAAGATAATTAGAAATAAACTCCATACAGGTCTTATTAATTTATGGAGGTTGACTTGTCCATGCAGAAGTTTCAAGCCGGTGGAACCTTGTAACCTGAAACAAATAAATGTATAAATTAATTAGTGTTAATTAGGATAACAAAAATATTGAAATTATTGAAAAATTATCTTATGCTACGCAGCTTCTTCGCTGGATAAGAATAGTGAAAATTTGGGTAGTGCTAAAAATAAAAATTTTAAATTACTTTGCTTTCGTATTCATCAAAGGAAAGTTGAGATTCCACAAGTTTTAAAAGCTAATTAATTTAAATCTTGACAACATCCAAGGCAACGCACCTAATTTAATCATTAATTAAGATATCATAATGAGTGAAGATAATGATTTTTAATGAATAAATTTATCATTAAATATGATATTAAATGATTTTTATAACGAAGCTATGGGCACACATGAAGACTGCAAATGTAATATATTAAAAAAAAAAGAGTGGAAAAAATCTAGAGTCAATCTCACAAGCCCCCTTATGGTTTTTGGAAATCCCACATGACATGCTTTGGTTTCGTTAATTCCTCCACGTATGTCTCTTCCTGATAGTTTAACTTCTGTTAAATATAACAATTAAAAGGGTGAATTGGTCAATTACATAAGTTATACCATCCAAGTCAATTTTTAAATTGTTTTAACTATAGTATTTCTCAATCATGTTATAGGATTAATAAGAAACCTTGCGTAAAAACCTAGTCTTGACCAAAATCAAAGATGTTTTAATATCTTAAAATTTAATAATTTGCTAAAACTTAGATTCAATAATTCTGTATTTATTTTATTAACTGTAATAAATAAAATAATAAAAATTTATAAATTTATAAATTTATAAGTTATGTTGTAAATTATTTAAATTAAATAATTTATTTTTTAATACAACTTGTAAAACTTGTATATACCAAAAGTATAAATTTTATATGATGAGCAACAATTTTTTTTTGTTTTGTTTATTATTTTATTTTAATTTTTATTGCTTTTCAAAATCCTTCTAATATCTTATGTATGGGTAATATTGTCAATTTGAACATTTTAACTAATCTATCTAACAGTGTCAGATGAAGAGGGGAAGTCTGTCGTGTTTTTGAAACTAAAAGATGCTATGTGAGATTTCACTAGACCCTAGATGGGTTGCAGGAACTCACCCAAAATTTTATTACGCTTTTCTTTGTTTTAATAACTAGTAAAATATTAGATTATAGTAAAAGACTAATTAATATTATAATAAGAGACAACACTAACTATAAATTAAAAGTATTTAATTTGAAGTCCACTTGTTTTGGAACTGCTACAACGATCCTAATGAATTAATAAAAAAGGAACTAGCGCTAAAATGTTATGGATTTTCATCTTTGATTATTTTTTCTTAGTCAATAAGAGAGAGTTAAATGATAGTTTATTGCCCTAAATGTTAGATTTCTTTTTTGAACTTCTTTCCGAATGGATGACGATGATAATAATAATATAACAAAATTTTTTGGATTATACTTTTAAATTCATTAATAATAACATTTAAAAATAATAGAGAAATATGTGAAAATAACCAAGTCTCAAGAGTGTTTTGAAAAATAATCATAATTGATTTTTTTTTTCAACACCTAACTGCCCATAAACCCACTAGTGTATTCAATTCATCAACCCGTAACGAATTAACATGTTCAATCCGCAATCCGTGACAAGCTAACATGTTCAACCCGTCAACTCGTCACAAGTTGACGGATAGGCGCACTTAAATTTTTTTTTTTCTGAAGATATTTTTGTCCATGATTAAACTTGTATATACAATCAAATAACATATTAAACTTGTTAATTTTCAAGACATCATATAAAATTTGAATATTTCTCCTAATTTCTGAAAATAATAATGTATATTGATTTACTAACGTTAAGAAATTGATAAAGTACCAATTGATTGGCATATGCAACTAACGAGAACAAAGTTGAAAAAGAGAGATAAGGCACTTACTTCCACATTGAGTTCCTGGAGCAAGTGGCTGGCCACAAGATTGTGCAACAAAAATAAGCCTCTCCATGCTGATTATGTTCTCAATCTCCTTGGTAATAATCTCACAAGTGCAATTCATTCCAATCTCTATCAGCCCTTTACAACAATCACTAGATGGTGGCACTTGTGGCCCTGACTTCTCAATGGACTTGAGACAACCAAACAAAACCGCTACTCCTCCTGCGGCTCCACAGCCTCGCTGCTGGGTCTCCAAGCCCTCACAGTTGCATCTGCTTCCTCCTGGAAGCACAATTTTGAGGAAGATTAAAAGGGTCAAGGCAAATTTATTTGAAGCATGAATTGCCATGGCTTGAAGCTTGAATTTCTTGTTATTTCATCAGAGAAGAGTTGAGATGATTATGATGATGATAATGATGATAGTAGGAGTTTGAATTGTGTGCAAAGTGATCTATGTGTCAACTTTTTTGTGTTGTTCAATTATTTATAGTTATTTGCCTAATCTGTTATTTAAAACGTTTATATGGGAACTTTGTGACCATTAAGTCAACCTTGAAAGAGAGGAAAAAATAAATTTATATCTAAAGTTAATATCATTGACAAAGTATTGTTAATTTTTAAGTAACATAACCCTCTAAAGATGATGTTTGATTAGGAAAGACAAATCTCAAGATATTCTGTTATTTTATCCAATGAGTCTTATAGTGCTTGATTATTATTCTTAATTTAAGATGTTACATGTAATTACATGAATCATGTACGGCTAATTTATGGAATTTGATGGGGTATAAATAATGTAGTAAATTAAAATTAATAAATAATTTTAACAAAAGTGATACTACATTCATAAAATCCATATACAAAGTTGATACAGTACCACTCATTCAATGTCCCATGTCTTATATTATTTATTACATTGACAACTCACATCAACTTTATATACAAATTTTATAAGTGTAGCATTTCCCTTTAACAATTAATATATTATCCTCGTCCAAGATATTATGTCATATTGTAAAATTTGTAAGATTTATACTAATTTTAAAGTTTAAATAGATGTATCAAAAGGGAAAAAATGAATGGAAAGTAGTATTGTTTTCCTTGTTGCCCTCGCCTCTCAACCTGCCAGTTTTGTCAACAAGACAGTTCAATTACCATAAACAAGTTCAGAAACATATCAAAATGTTTAAAAGAGAGAGAGAGTGATTTTCAAATTCTACTGAGTTAATAAGATCCTCTCCTACTCCTGAGTTCTCTCGAATTTTTAACATCTTTTAAGACTTGAATTTTAGCCTTGTGTTGTGAGATTTTTGTCATTTTTCTCTTCAGTATGTTTCTATTAACTACAACTAATATATTATCATAAATTTGTTTAGATGAAATCAAATAAAAAGTGAATCTCGATCCATCGAATAATCAATGTTCAGCTGATAAGAGATCTGGCAGATACCCAGATTGATTTTATTTCAACACAATAAGTAAATAAAAGAACAACTCTATGATGCAGAGAAGACCACCACAGTCGCACAATGGAGTAGGATGCAAGCAACTTGAAACCATAACAATGTGTTATTGCCATTATCCAATGAAGAAGATCAAATGAGCACTTGAGGATTTCCAGAAAGAAGCAACTCATTTCACAGATAAAGTGTACACAAACAAATTGTTCACAACCACATAGAAGAAGTTGTAGTATACAAGTTAATTGAAATGGAACTACAGCTATACACACCAAATATCCGTATTGAGTTTCACAGGATGTAACTGGAAGAATGCAACCAATGAAGCGTGGTCAAGAACTTGATAAGGACTTTTATCATTCTAAGAGTTATGCATACAAAATGATTTGAAACTGAGAAAAAGAGGTAAAACTAGAAACACCATGTGAAGATCATCAATCAGCGGTCTTTACTTCCTACACCGCCAAGCTGATACCGAAAATAGTGGTCGATCTTGCCAGCAGATTAGCACACATCTGTTCTCTTCCTTGATTTTATACCCATCACAGTTATAACTCTGCAACAATCTCTTTGCCTGCAACATGCCACAGTAACTCAAAGGCACATTTGCAAAGCAGGCCAAGTCCAAACGTTGAATCCACTTCTCAAGTTTCTCATGTCTTTCCTTCCTCTCAGCCCCCTCACATGCTATGATGTTTTTAATTTCCTCTCCAAACAGCATCTTCTCCAGCTTCACTTTCTCCAATGAAGCTCTTGGCACGGTAGACTCTAGACAATCAAACAATGCTGCATAAGAGTATAAAGCCTCCAGTAGCCTCTCCATAAGAGTTGAACCATTGTGGTTAGAATCCTGTTCTGTTACCACCATGATTTTTGGTGACAATCCCCACAAAGAATTGAGGAAACCATCCATCTTTACAGAAGCATTTGGAGACAGTGGTGATGAGGAGGCTGAGTCAGGACTAGGGCTATAGCCATTCCCCAAATCTTTCTCAAGTAACTCTCCTAAAGTGTTTTGGTGGACTCTTTGCAGGTGAACATCATTTGCATTCTTTAAAGCCAATAAGGATCTCTTCTGTAAGTGCTCATCATCAGCGGCCAAAAGGGAATGCAGTTGAAGAACTGAGCTGATTGCCAGAGCTTCCCCAGTTTTAACCCGCAACTTCTCAACATCAAGATTCTCTAATTTGCTAACAATGGGGTTGAATTGAAATGGGATATCCAGCTCCTCTGCTGCTTCTATCAATCTATGAGCCATTTGATCCAACACCTCCTTCTGTTGATGGATCGCCGTAATCCTCAAATGAGGTGGCCCTTCCGGCCTTGTACTCAAAGCTTGAACAAGTGCAATCCACTGTGCAGGTTCAGCTCCATTAAGATCAATAATATGCACCATCTTCTCCCCTTCCATAGCTTCTATTATAGCTTGGTTTGTGAGTACAAAAGCCACTTTAAGGAATGGAAACACCTCAAAGAAGAGCTTCCTAATGAGAATCTCTTCAGAAACCAAAGTCATTCTGGTGGAATTCAGGGCCTTGTGAAGACCAGGCCAAGCTTTGAGGATTCTGTGAGCAAGTGCCTCGGTAAAGTAGGCAGCAATCCTTTGCATGGTATCGCCATCCGGCGAGGCAAGCAGGGATATCTGCTCAAGAGCAATATTTGCATTCTCAAGACTACCACTAGCTACATGATTTGCACAAGTGATCAGTAAATGAATCAAATACAAACCCCTCTCCTCAGACTTGAGTTCTCTAAGCCAGGGATATGGTGATCCTAAACTAGGTGACATCATAGAGAAGAATTGCAGAGGAGATGATGATGTTACCGAAGATGATCCATCATCTTGAAACATTGGCCCCATTTTACCAAAGAGATTAAACCACAAAACACACTTCAAATAGATTGAACCTAAATGATGAAACTTGAGAAACTCTAGGCTTCACTACATGCAAAAAGAATCAAATTTGCATGGAAACCAAGTTCAGAAAAATCAACCAACACCGATACCAATTCAGAAGTAAATGACAAGTAACACAAAGAGCAACAAAATCTAAGAATTATTCCAGATCAGAACAAGTTAAAGAGCAAATGATCAAAGCCACAAGCTTCAAGAGACAAACTCACAGGTGGGTAAGAGAAATCTAACAGATCAAATTCACAAGAAAACAACACCACTACAGAACAAGAGAACAGAAGCTAAAAGTGATCAAACCAAAACAAGAACCAGCAAAAGCTTACTGGGTATTGTAATTGGTCAAAAACCCAGAAGAATTCTCACGAGAATTCCACGGATGGCTTTGTCCGAAACACAAACCCTCTTCTGGGTTTTCTATGTTTTTTTTGTTGTTTTTTTTTTTTTTTTTTGGGCAACAGAGAAGAGAAGAGAGACTGGGACTGGGTTTGGTTTTGGTTTTGGTTTTGGTTTTGGTTTTGGTTTGAAGTGAATTGAATGAAATGAAAAAACTTGTGTCTCTGTTTTGTTTTTCATTTCGTGGGCAACGTTGTTTGTCGACAATGCGTGAGCGTGAGAGGGTTGGACTTTGTCGTTTTGTAAAAATTGTTGTCGTTTGGCTCCATTAATGGAATATGGAATTTGTGAGAAGTCGAGCCACTTTCTGCTTTTGTTTGCAGCAAGCAGCTTCTGCGTCTCTCTTTCTCTCTCCTCTATCTCTTTTCACAACTTTTGTCTCTTCTTTGCTTCGCTTTTGCTATTCTAAAACTTCCACTTTAATGGTTTTTGTCTTCATCTTAGGTGGATAGGGAATCAGCTGCCCTAAGAAGTCCCTTTTAATATTCCCAAACCCTACTAAAATCCAAACATGCCCTAACAAAGACAAACAATGCCCTCTGTTTTGTTTCCTAGTGGGGTTTTGTTTTAGTTTCTGAGTGGGAACCGCAAGAAACCCCTCAAAAGTGCTTCCAAAATTTGGTTTTGTTTTCTCTTACAAGGCAATGACTTTGCAAATGCTCTTCATTAATATTATTATCTATTGAAGAAATATCAATGAAACCCTTGAGGTTTGAATCATTCTTTTAACTTAGACTAAGAGAATTCTAAAACTAATATTTTGATCCTTATATTTCATATGTTCTAATCATCTAAAGAGATGCTAAAATTAGTTTTTTGTTAAACCATGAGGGTTAATGTTTAGTTCTTAAAATTTTTGGATTTAAATTAATAAATCCAAACCTCAAGGTCAAGTTTTTGAGATAATATCACATTATTATTATTATTATTATATTATTGTCTTCTAGACAAATGCCCCAAGAGCTTAGATTAAACAAACTTCCAAAAGAAGAATAGATGATGGGATCATATCTTCACTCTACCCTAGAATTTTTTTTTTTTTAATGTCATATTTCATTTTATTCCACGTCATTTAATTGACATAAACATATCCAATCAATAACTGACAAATCAACCAATTCTTGAATCTTGTTTTAATGATTGTATACAAGATGACACGATTACAAGATTCATGCATCTAAAATAATCCTAATTTGTCATGAATAAATCCAAATTTTCGGTCACATTAGAGATATCAGTTGGGTTGAGTTGGTGTTACTTGATTCAATACTATTTGTACAAGTTGCCACAAGTTAGGTGGGGCTTCTCTTTTTTTTTTTCTCTCTCTCTCTCTCTCTTTTACATTTTCTTTGGTTGAAATTACTATAATAATTATGAAATTGATTGCTGTAATTATTTTATTTACATTTTGACTTGCATAATTATTTTCCATATAATTCTCCAATTGATTATCATGAAAACAATTGTTTGATGTTAATATACTATTCAACCCACATGAATTTGCATATCTATATCATTAGGAACAACTGTCTACTATAATGTTTTTAAAATAATTTATAATAATTACATCCTAAAAGCTAGTTTTAAAAACTTCCTTTTATTTTTGTTTTCTGAAAAACAGAAAAATGTATTTAGAATTTCTAACATCAAATAGACCTGGAATATAATAATTTTTATAAAATATAGATGATATGGTGAAGAAATAGCTTATAAATCAGAATCAACCTTTTTGTTTTGGAACCCAACGTTTTTATAAGTGCAAGAGCAAAAATAATTGTTTTACAAATTGGTACATGATATTTGAATTGAAAGGAGCTTGAATCCCATATTGCCTAAAGTGGAGCAATCAAGTGGCTATTTCATCATAATAGCTCTGGACATGATCTTATGCTAATGTATGAAAGTGATATGAAAGCTAGTTAAACAATCAAAATGCTTTCAAAATACAAATTTTTTAATGAAAATTCAAATAATGTGTTCTTTATATATATATATATATATATCGCATCTCATTTACCTCCTAAATCTTAAAATAATAACTTCCGAAGAAAGTCTACAACATAGAAAAATGTGAAAGGACTTCATTTTTTTAATTTTAAAAAAATAATAATAAATTTGAGATCTTAAACATAGATAATAACTTTCATTAGTCCCTAATCATATTCTTCGATTTTGTTAAAGAAAAAAAAAAACATAGATAAGAAGAGAATCTTCATGTATTCGTTTAATATGTATGATGTTTTCTAGATTCAATAGTTTTAACAAACATTTTTATCAAATTTGACTATGAATAGTAAATCGGAGACAAATTTGTGGTTAGATCAAATGAATGTGAAATCCTAAAATTATCATAAATTAAACTAGTACATTGTATTTGTGGTGAGCAAGGTGTACATTGTATTAATTAACTGCTTTAATCTAATTCAATTCTATACCAATAAAAAGATATTTACAGAAAGCGGGCCACACTACATTGTTGGCCGACTACAATCCACACCGTGATTTTTTTTTTTTAATTTTAAACTCAAAAACAAAGAAAGGGCCAAAATGTTGAAGAATAATATAATATTGTAAAACTTAAAATTTAACAAAATTTTGAGTCTATATTAAAATATAATTAAAAGGCAATTTTTTTTTTTTAATGCTAAGCATTAGGTCGCTTAAGTTGATTTGCTTGATTGAACTGAATAATTTTAAAAAATATTAAATAAACATCTCACAAGGTGTCAAATTATTGAACATATTAGATACCTATCAAACAATATATTTTACATTATTATCAGAACTTAGACACTAGATAACAGTTCAAAACGGTTTCACTTCTTATTTTTTATGAATTATATATATAAACTGATTTTCTATAAAGTAAATAAATGAAGATCAGAATACTAAGAAACCAAAAACAGCAACTATTTAATGCTGAATTTAATATTAATATTGTTTTGATAATAAATAAGTTTGATTTCTTAAAATCGTAAAGTGACGTTAAATAATGACTCTATATATATAGTATATATTGTATGTATCGTATATTATGCATTGCTTTGAATTTTGACAAAGTTTATTTGTTTATTTTTTATTTTTAATCAAATCCGGCCAAAACTCAGCTTGATTACATAGCGAGATTATTAAGCATGCAATGCCACGCAACAGAATCACGTTACCAATTTGTTAAAATTCAACGTTAATTTCTGGTAAAAGTCGAATTTAATATTTTAGAATTATTGAAATCAATTAAAATTGGATTGTTATTTTGAGTTGACGTAAAGTTACTTTAAATTTCGTAAAAATACTTCTTCAGATTTTATAGAACTTTTCTGAAATCTATGTCGTTGAGAAGGTAACTAATAAAAAAGAGAGGGAAAAATCACAGTTTATTTTAGCCATTTTTTTTTAACGTGATCACAAAATTATCCCAATGATTAGGTTGAGGGTTATTTATTAGAAAAAGTTTCTTATGATACCTGGAATCTTAACTACTTTTCTTAGCAAATAAATAATTAAAAATATTACTCTTCTAAAGTTTATGTTTCGAAATATTCAGATTCTCTCTTAAAAGAGAGATCGACAGGGTTTTCAAAAAGCAAAGTTAAAAAAAAAGAGCCTCCCAATTTTATAACTTGAAAAGAAACTCATTGTTACATAGTTTATCATATAATTCTGGTAATTATGTGATGGTTTAAAAATTATGCTATATATATTAAGTGTTTGTTTTATGTCATTTGTTTTACCATTATCGAACAAATGACATGAAAGAACAGAAATAATATTAAGTATTTGTGTATGTAATAATATTTATATTGTATAAGCCATAAATGCCTCCTCGTTAATGGGTCATTCTTTGTTTGCGTTGGGGTTACAGATACCGCCTCCCGCAAGGCCTGTGTCTTTGTCATTTTTGTCTTTTTATTTGTGACTTTAATCTACTTCTCAGAATCCACGTTAATTGGGAACAGCAAATTACTATTATTTATTTTTTATATTATATTAAGGTAGGACCATAAAAACCCAAAAAATATTTTTCGTAACTATTTTCTTTCTAACTATATTTAATGTTAACTTGTTTTTATACAAAAGTCAAATTTTATCTAACTGCAACAATAATTTTTCACAAAAATATAATCACCATAAAATTAAAAAAAAATTAATGGATCAATATTTATCATATAAATTTATAATTTAAACATGAATTTTTTACTAAAATTTGATGAAAGACACATTTCTGTTAAAAATCATATGGTTTATGCATAAATTTTTTTTTTTTAAAAATTTATACGACTTCTATATTACAAACAATCTTAAATTGTTGAATTTCTATTAGTTATATGAATATATCTTAAAAATCTCAAAAATTTAATTATTCTATTTTAAAAATAATAACCATATTTGAATACTTAGTGGATCCACATAGGCCTACCATTTATGCAATTCGTAAAATTTGGTCATTCTTCATTATACCTTAGTAGTAAGGAGAGGGACGTAAAGTTACCTACCTACCTCCCAAAAAATTAAAAGTCTCTACAGTAGAGATCTTCCCATCTCATACCAATTATTAGAGATTACAACAACATGTTAATTGAAGTCTACTTTTCCAAAAAAGCTTTATTTTTATTAACTTTGCTTCCATAAATTTCACTAATACCTATTTCCAAAAGCTCTGCTCTACTCTACTCGAGCATATATCTTACCAAACAAACCTACAGTATTACTCCTTCCTTCCAAATCACTAGCGTAAGAACCAACATGCCAAGAACATAAACAGCTTATTCATGATTATAATAATTGTGGTAGTCCAAGCTAGCTTCTGCCAAGTAGGCCCTGGATTCCTATTAGAGTTGTGAGTTTTAAGATTCCATACACAGAATGCAGATCAAGGTTGGTGATCAGAAAGACCAAAACAATGTTGTCAAATACATTTCATGTCTGCATCACAACATCAGTTTCCATGAATACATTTCACATTTTCCTTCTGTTTATACGGATAGATAGACCCACCCTAGTGATGGGATGAAGAGAATATTGTCAAAGTGTTTGCTCCGCAGGAGGAGTTTAAAGTCTGATTTTGACATGTCTGCATCATGTAAAAGGGCCATACCGAAATCATAGTCTAATTTTGTGATATCAACTCACAACCTTATGCTCTGTCACACTAGTGGAAATTGAATATTAGTGCATTCCATGTTACTACTGTCAAGTTGTTTGTTACGGTAAAGACATTATTTCAATAACATGAAAAGATGCTATCGTCTACAATAATTTTATTTATGCATATAACACACCTTCCAGCCATGGAAACAAATCATGGAAGGATGGCAACAGTGAAAAGAGTCATCAGACTTTGTTGCTGATATTTTTTTCTTTTGGGAATGCAATATCAACATCAATAGTAATTGTAAGTTTGAATCACTTCATAACAAAGATGGTACCTACTATACAGTTGAAACTGACCTTGTCATTTTCAATAATAAATATCAGTTCTTTACTATTTCCATGCAAGAAGATCAAAAGCAGCAAATCACCATGAAAAAGGGAATTCAATATGCCGGATGGTTTGTTGCAGGATCCAAGAATTTTTGGGCCATGATGCTAACTCGACATCAACTGCAAAAAACAGACTTCAATTAAGACAACTGGAGGGGCAACCACGAAGCCAGATCAGGATCAGGCTGCTGCAAGATGCCATAAAGAAATAGAAAACAGCACATGCCAGGGCCACATACAAGAGAGGAAGGGGGTTGAATGAGCCCAAAGGGAAGACCCACTTCATATAATTCCAAGATTTCAATCAAGTTTGATGGGAAAGTAATTTTTTTTTTCTTTTTTTTTTCCTTTTTTTTAACTTTCCCATCCTTTCAGTATTTTCTGTCTCTGGGCAAGGAAAAGAACTAGAATGAACACTAATAGTTATTCAGTTTTAGAACACCTCCTTAGGAATCATGACCTGAATTACTAATATATCAATTATTTGAGAAGATGACAAATCCAGAATGACCGTACTCCAATAAATATATCGTGTAAATGAAGAAAAAGAACACAGACTAACATGGACAACTGTCCAATGCATTTGCTTCCTACAGAATGTTCCTCCAACACTTCTTTTCATATGTTTATTCATATATTTAAAGGCCAAAAGTAGACATTAGTCATCCACCTTGTTTGAAATATCTCTTGTAATTACCTCAAATAAGTCAGCAAATGCCTAACCTTACCTCAATCAGAACGTTCTCTGAGCTGGGAAAGGGCTACAGCAATCTTAGCACCATGAAGAGCATTATTTTTCACAAGTGCAATGTCTAAACGTAGATAAGAAATAAATCATGTACAACTAAAGTAGCCATAAAAGAACAAAATAGATTGAAATATATAGATCTATTCATATACATTAGCAAATTATCCGTCAGCCATCATCATTGTTAAAATTATTCAATTCAACAGAATTTTCTGTGTAAGAGAATAAAATAAATATTAAGCCCACATGACATAAATAGAAAACAGAGATCGTGAAATGAAATCCAGAGAAGGATACTTGAAGCAAGTGACACTCCTCCAGTTAGCTCACACACTCTCGCAAGCAAGAAAGGAGTCTCAGTGTTTCCGGTTATATTCTTCTCCCTGAGGATCAGCAACAATACTAAGTAGAACCAGGGCATGACAAAGTAAAAATAGAAATTTAAAAGAAAAAAAAACAAAGCAGTTTAGATGCTCGATGAGAGAAAGTTAGGTATTCACCTAGCTTCTCTTAGGGCAGTCTGTATTGCTGACTCAATTAAGCTTCCAGCAGCTGCATGTTCTTTTGGGATTGGAATACCAATCAGGATTCCAGACCCAAGCTTAAGTTTCATGTTTGCATCTGCATTTAAAAATAATCACCAAAAAGGGAAATATGAATAACTAAAAATTTCTTTTCTAATTGAAATAAATATAAAGTGAGCTAACTCTTTCACTTGCCTATTAAACGAGCACAATCTTCTGGGTTATCAACACGACAAGGCACCTAGATTATTGTCACAAAAAAAATAAATGACTCGTTTACATAATTTGGATACTGGAACAAAGTGAGCAAAAATATATATTTGAACAAAAAGACAGTTAATCTTAAATCTCTACATCCAGATGATTGTCTAGAAGACAGTTAACAACCACATGCTTTTTCTGCTACTGTCATACTTATACTGACCTGTAAACTTGAAAGTCTAAGCAGAAATTTCAACCAGAAAAAGCAAAGTTTTCTTTCTTTCCTTATTTTGCAGATCATTTAATAAAATAAATAAAAATAAGTAGGGTGTAGAGATCTGCCAACATGTTGATTTGCTCCCTTATTCTCCTTTTCCCATGAATGGACATTTAACTTACACTTGCGATTGTATAAACCTCCTCTCATATTAAAATGGTGAAAGAGAACACACAATGAAACCAGGAGAAAATGGTGGACACCATCATCAATTTTCATTTTAACCAAGCCAGAGGCATTTTAATTAATTGTACATTGACAAGTAACTCAAAAGGAAAATTATGCAAGACAAAGTTGATATTAGTACCTTACAGCCACTAGTTTCAGTGAAAAAAGCTGGGAACTCATTCGTCTTATAAGTAGCAACACAAACTCCCTGAGTTTCCTGTCCATATAGTGCAAAAATTAGTAACAACTTACAGTCCGATGCTGAAACATTTTATGGATATTATGGAAATAAATTTTTAAGTACCAAATACTCAAGGGTCCTTGGAATATCTAAAATGGACTTTACACCAGCAGAGATAACTGCTACTGGAGTTCTTCCAAGCTCCGTAAGATCTGAGGATATATCCATTGCTGCCAGAAACAAAAAATAATAATAATAATAATAATCAAAATGAACATACAAGAGATCATTACTAATGCAATGGTTTCCAGAAAATCAGTATTTGGTCTACCCAACATTCGAAATAAGCCCTTCACATTTTTATAAGAGTAGCAAGGGCACATTGATCACAAGCAAAATGAGTATCTACAGGTTGGCTTATGTGGTCTATAAGCAACCATGCATTCAAACAAGAACAAGTTCATTTTTCTATCACATTGGCCATCTATAGTCCAATCAGATTGTTAGATAAACAGTGTTGCTTACATTATTCATAGAACGAATTCCGAGGGCATCATGCAGGGAATTTAAGTATGTAACCAATCTGCTGTTAGCAAGGCCCTAGATGTCATAAATATGGGCTATCATAGATCTTCATAAATTAGAAACATCATGTGCAACAAACTATTCCTGGAATCAGAAGGTACATGGATAAGAATACTTACTGTGCTCACCATGCCTGTGTACACCGCCAATTCCCCCAGTAACAAACACGGAGATGCCAACCTATGAGAATTTGTGCATTTTAAGTAATGGTCAAATTTGGTAAAAATAAAATAAATAAATAAAATTGCAAAGAAAGCTGCATAAAGTGTAAATACAAAGAACTGAAAGAATGAAGCCTAAAGTGGTGATCACCATAGAAGCAAAAAACATGGTCGCAGAAACAGTAGTTGCACCATTCCCTCTGGTAGCCACCTGAAGAAAGTGCATCAGTCAGTTAAAAACTTAGCTGTAAAAATCAGACAACATACAAGCATCAACATCAAATATTATGTAATTTGCAGGTTCAATAATATTGAGGTCATTTTGCAGATGTGAACTGCTTCTGTGCTCTTATATTATACTCATAGTACTTAAACATGGATGTAAGATACCAAGTGAAATAAAGATTCCAGATATAAGAAATAAAAAATAACAAATAAATAAAGAGAGATAGCATGAGACACATGCAAGAATGTTTAGTAGATAACTATAGGGGAAAAGAAAAACACATGAACTGCTGTAAGTTCCTACATTTTCAGAATACATGGTTGTCATAAGAGTGAAGAATATTAAATTGCTCTAAAAAGGTGAAATATTAGAAGTGATAATATGAAAATTTAATTTCCACTTTATAGGATCATTAGTTAATCAATCAAAAATTAATGAGAAAAACTAAAGTTCCCCTCGTCCTAACTTTTCATAACACAAAATATGGTCATTATTTTTCTTATAAACCATCTATCTCATGCAGCCAATTTTTAATTCAATGTACTATTTCACTTCAATCCACCACAATCAGAAATTAGTGGCGACATCTATCATCTATATTAACTTTTTGAATGATCAGAAATTGGAAATACAAAACAGGGGAGAAGCTAATAAATATATACATATAAGTGGATGAGTTAAAGAGAGATTTTATGAACATAGTGACTGAATCTAAGTGCCACTCACAACATGTGCAATGTCCCTCCTTGCTGTCTTTTGTGCTTTACTTCCTAACTTAGCAAGCCTTTCCAGTTCTTCCATGGTTAAACCTACAAATAGAAATTAGCTTAGCAACGAGAGAGATTTGAATAACAAACTAAATATATTTTATCAGAAGCAACAAGATTTAATAGATAAAGAAAATTCTCTCAAATTCTCCAAAATTGCAAGCATGGAACCATGTTGGGCAAAAGGGCAACGAGAATAGTACCTTAAACCCCCACACCCCCCAAACCCCCCTTCCCCCACCCCCCCCCCCCAAACAACCCCTCCCCACCCCCCACAAAACCAAAATAACACAAATAGACACATGCACACACTCGCGCAGCATTCAAAATGGTGGAGATGGTTCCAGCTCTTGGAGATAACGGTTAATTACAAGCAACCATGAAGCCGTCATCTTAGCATTCCATGGAAAATTCATACATGGAAAATATCATCTTGGTCAAGATGACATTTCGCAAATCAAAAGGCCAAAAGGACAAATCAAAGCTGAATGATTGCACAAAACTCATTAACGGTCCATCATGGTAATCATATATTGGTCATTTGACACCACTTGCTAAAAAATCTGCTGCTCATTCTGATAGGTTTGTAATGGTTGTTATCATATGTTGTGTCCTAACCTTTGTTAAATGCAAATATGAGTCTCGATTTTAAAGATACATTTTCCAAGCAAAATGAGGGATCCAATTAAGATAACAATACCAAGACTAAATAAAAATAATATGTAACTATGATCATTTTTTGTGAACTTTCAAATAAGCTCTCTAACTTACCAAATTAATTAAGATAAATTCACTACAATCACTAAGTCAACCTTGCGACACCAGATTTATGTTTATTGAATATATCGTTAATAAAGGCTGATTAATAGACAGTTAATTAGACCTAATGAAGGTCGAATCAAGGCTGCTACTTGTCCAATATCTAGATAAAATTTTGCAATCATGCTATTCTCAGCTATGGATTTAATTTGATTCAAAATCTGCCACCCAAAGTTTCTTCCTGCAGCTATATGTGTAAGCTTATCCTAAATGTATTAAAATCTGTGTCCTTGGTGGCCATATAAAGAACAAAAACAAATTAAATTCAGCCCAAGAAAAAACTCACTAGTCTTTGTCAATTTTAGTCCTAAATGGCATAAAACGGATTCCAATGCATTTTAGAAGATAGCCCTTATTAAAATTAAATTACAAACCCTTATTTGAAGGAGTCAAAAACTTTGATTTCATCCCAACAATAACATTAAACAGAAGATAAGTTTAACATAAACACCTACGCATGGTATGCCACCTAAAATAGCAACTGTCGCAGGAACTGCTCCATTATCCCTCACAATTGCCTCCACTTCCTTGGCAGTTAGCAAATTTTGAGGATAAGGCATCCCTGTAAATAAGAGAGAAAGACTAATAAGAACATTAACTTCAACTTAGGCTGCAAAATACGCAGATTTTTTTTTTTCACAATCTTTACAATGGCATTACCATTCTCACAATGGATCTCAAATCATGAAAATTATATCCATTAATTCAAAAAACAAAAAGAAATAGTAACATAAACCAAAAAGCATATCCATTTCGAAAATCCTTCAGATCACTCACACCGGAATATCATATCCATCAATTTTTTTTTAGAGGAAAAATTACTATTCACATAAAAAGAAAAAAGAAAGTACAATATACGAGGAGCATACCCCAAAAAGAGTATTTAGTACTCACAAGGCCAAAAGGAAATAACAAAGTCCAAAGGCTTCAAACGAATAAACAAAATATAAAACCAAAAGCCCCAAATAAAACGATTGTGCATAGGCCCAAAACCAACCACAACATAGCCAAGATCACCCAAACAATAAAAACAAAAGGGCATATTAGCCCAATCTAGCAAAAAGCATATCCATCAATTTCCAAACTGCCAAGATCCAAAATACCGAGTTTCAAACCCGTTGGAGCACGTCAACACATTTCCAGAGACAAAAGAGAAAACATAATATGAAAGGTTTTATATCCATAAGATGCCAAGGGAAAAGGCATTATCAAGCTCCCTGAAAAGGTGCAGAAACACTGCCAACCAGTAGTATACTTCATAGCCAATTTGCTTCCCACTAACCTTACACAAATGAACTAGTTACAATAACAGACACCATCATCTGGGTAGTTCAAAACTTCTTATTTCAACACTCAACATCAAATTCTTTCCTAAAGACACATGATTGAATTATATATATATATATAGCAATAAAAATAATTTTAAAAAAATCATAAATTGAGAAGTATAGAGATCAAAAATGATTACCATGTGAAATAATGGTGGATTCAAGAGCAACAACAGCGTGGCCATTTGACAAAGCTTCAGTGACTTCTGCGGATAGCTTGATCGAGCCCTGTACAAGCATGTTTAGAGAAAACCCATCAGTGAAAGGAATGAAAAGATAGATAACGGTAATGGAGGAGAAGTGATTGATTTTACCTTGGTGGGGTTTAAATGGTTTTGAAGATTGGACAATCTTGAGAGAGCTGAAGACGCCATTTAAATTGAAACACCTGCTTTCGCTCTTTTTCTTCTTCTAATTTATAGAGTTCGTTTGAAAGATGTGCACTAGCAGCAGTCTTAAATTTATTAATTTATCTTTTTAAATTTTATAATAGTTATTTTTTAATTAATTATTTTTTTAGAGACTACAAAAGATAAAATGAACACAGATTTAATTAATTAGATTTAATTAGCATGATATACTTTAGAAGGATGAGTTTGAAAAAAAAAATTTATGGGCGCAAACAAAAATATTCTTACCCTCCATTTTATCTCACTATTTGGCAAGATTATGATTGTTGATCACCGGAAATATACTGACGATAAGAGTGGATAAAATCAAATCTTAATCACGTATCAAAATTAAAATATCCAAGTCATTAGATAATTTTCCATAATTTATTCTTTTTATTTAATTAAATTTAAACTAAAAATACCGTAAAGAGTAATAATATTCTTTTCAAATAGAAATAACATGGCAATTAACATAGCATATCAATCACTAAGATTTAATATAGTAATATATTATTAAAATGGGTTGTCTTTGATTCTTTGCCTTTATTTTTTAGATCAAGAAGAGTATCTACTCTACGGTAAAAATCAATTCTTTGAGTCAATTTAAGAAAATATTTATTATATCTACTAATCAATCAATATTATATGTAGAAATTAATCTTTCAAAGTTGTATCATTCCCATAAAAGATGATATGACCGAATTATATCATCTTATATCTCGAATGACATAAAATCAGTTATGATATTATAAAGTGTCAGTCAAATGAGGGCTACCAATTTCTCTATGAACACATTAACTAGAAAAACTATAGTCCACTTGCTATACCGGTACAGCAATTGTGTATTTGTGTAAAAATTGTAAACACATTGTAAAAGTCGTAAACGAATGAATAAAAGTTGTTTATCAAAAAATGTAAAAAAGTCGTAAATGAAAAGCATGTAAAAGTCGTAAATACTAATTTTTTTACTCGTTTACGATTTTTAAACATACATTTACGATTTTTGTATGCTACATGAAGCTGCTGTATGGGTACAGCAGCTGTACTGTAGCATGACTCCACATTAACACATAAACGCCATAAAGGGGACTTCAACGGTCATGTCAATGGTGCTTAACCATTTCAACCCATTGGTACACTCGTAAGTGCATTATGATGTTCTTTAGGCCCGTCCTTCCACAACATTGTACCATTAACGTAGGCAATATTAAAAATAAATTAGAGATTTTAATTTTAATTTTAGAAATTTTAATTAATTAAGGTTTTGACTATTATTAAGGATTTTGACTTTCTAAATTGAGAGTAATCTTAATTTGAGTTATTTTTCTAATAAATAGTTTACTATTTGATCTAGGATTTTAATTTTAGTATTTTCTTATTTAGTTGGAGTTAGATTCTATTTCCTACTAGATTTTATTTCCTAGTCAAGTTATGATTCTTGACATTATAAATAAGGGTCTTTAGTTATTTTATTTCTTAGGTTGTTGAATATGGATTTTTGATCTTTTAGTAAAAAGATTATTTTTCTCCCTCAATTTCACTCTGCTTCTCCCTCAATTTCTTCTATTATTTCTCCCCTTTACTCTGTCTATATCTCCCTCTATTTCTTTTAATTTGAGGAACCTCGTTCCTCATCAATTGGTATCAGAGTATAGTTTTGATCCCCTCTTATACTATTTATCCTTTAATTTTTTTATTCAACTCATAAACCCTAAACCTTTGACCACCATTAACTTACTTTACCCAATTTCATCTTCCATCACCCCTTCAATAAGGAAAAAAAAAAAGTTACAATCACTATTCATGAACGTGTACTGTTCATACCGAAACTACTGTTCACCACAGCACATAATTCAATTTGATCTTTTTGCCCCTTTGACTTTTGTTCTACTTGTTGATTTTATGGGTATTTGAGTAATTTTGCATCAATTTTGCCTAATTTTATCATATTATGATGACTGGAAGCAAGAAAAACCAAACTTCATTCCAAATTGAAGCCCCTGACACATCTAAAACCTCAGTTCAACAACCTGAAACACTCCAGCTAGTGATACAAGCCTCAAAAAATAGGACAAACGTTAGGATTGATACTTTGAAAAATAGAATGGACGCCATGGAAAATAGGATGGTAGAAATATTAGCAGCTATAAAAGGCCTTACAAGCTTCCTTTCTCATAATATAAGACCCTAATTTGGAGTAATCTATCAAACATATGAATCAAGAGATTTTGGGTGCAATTCCGAAGAACCATGAGGATGAATATGATGATTCTGGTGGAGATGATGAAGCAAACAAGATTGATCTTGAAGATGGGTATGAATCTATAGGTGATATTGAGATTGAGAGTAAGATAAATTCTAATGATGATATAGAGCCTGCATGTGAAGAATCTCATGAAATCATTCAAGAAGTTGATTTTATATGTTGTGATTCATATTTAGGTTCTTCTACTCCTATCATTAGGTCAACGATGAAGTCTTCAATGGTAATTATTATTTCTCTACCATTATTGAGAACTGCTGAAGCATCAGTAATTTTTCTATCATGTGTGCTTCTAATATTGGATCGTCATGAAGCGAAGATGTGGATTGACGACTTTCCAATGATCGTGCAAGATAAGACATGATGTTTTCTTATGTATTGGCAACTTCCTCCTTGACAACTCACCAGGAGTCGAGTTCTTTCAAGCGGGGAAGAATTGACATAGGACATATTAGGAATAAATTATGGATTTTAATTTTGATTTTAAGGATTTTAATTAATTAGGGATTTTGACTTCCTAAATTGGGAGTAATTCTAATTTAAGTTATTTTCCTAATAAATAGTTTACTATTTTAACTAGGATTTAATTTTAGTATTTTCTTGTTTAGTTGGACTTAGATTCTATTTCTTAATAGATTCTATTCCCTAGTCAAGTTATAATTTTTGACATTATAAATAAGTATTTTTAGTTATTTTATTTCTTAGGTTGTTGAATATGGATTTTTGATCTTTTAGTAAAAATATTATTTTTCTCCCTCAATTTCACTCTACTTCTCTCTCAATTTCTTCTATTATTTCTCTCATTTTCTCTGTCTACATCTCCCTCCTTTTCTTTTAATTTAAGGAACCTTGTTCCTTATCAACCATAAGTCAATATTAGGTTTGCATAGAAAACTTTGTACTGTGACTCAAGCTTTGTACAGACAACAAGTCAAGCTCTCTCCAAGCGACCTTCTATTGTCATTTCATCAAGTAAGCTCATTCAATCAAAATTGCTTCTTTGCCATTCATGGTCAGGTCATATTATTGACATGGATAATTTCTTTTTCTTTTTTTTTTTTTTAATCTCCATGGAAGGATGTTAACCTTCTTAAAAGCTTTTGGCCATGCCTTTTTTTTATCTCTACTAGGACAAAGTATTTTAACTTTTACAAGGGGTTTTTTTTCTGTATTAAGATAAGAAGTACCTCTCCAAGGTAACAAAAAAAGTACAGTTTGAGGGCATGTATCAATTTTGATAGACTATGAACCCGAATTCCTTTTAAAAAAAAAATTGCCATTCTACAAGATGGTAAAATGAGTTTCATCCATATATTTCTGCACATTAAATAGTGGAATTTGTAAACTTTTGTTTGGTGCATTAGCATGAGTTCAATAAAAGATAATAATATATAATATGAACAATAAATACAAAATAGTAATTAAACAAAATTTATTTATATAGAAAGTAAAAACATAAACAAAATGATAAAGACTTTTTTGATATCTAGTGATTTAATCTGTATCTTAGAGAAAGTCTACAACTTCAAGATAAGTGGTATTCTTTTTGCCAAAATTTTCAAGAACATTTGTATCAACGTCTTTCCCTTTATTTATTCCATCTGTTTGATAAAAGTCCAGTAAGTCTTGGGATATGCGACAATTTCATGTCTAGAGGCCTTTTGTTCCACATTTATAGCAGATGTCTTCATTAGTTTTAGAAGATTTTTTTTCTTTTATTCGTCTTGTCTTCAAAACTATCATTTTCAGAGGTTTCTTCTTAGTAGTCTTTCTTGTTATTTAGATGGTCAAAAGATTTGTGACCACCCTTTTGTGATTTCTACGACCTTGTTCATGTCCTCGATTGTGATGTTCATTTTTGTAAGTTTTGGCACTCACATCTAGAATTGGTAAGGTACCGGTTGGGCATGATCAATGATTTCTTTAATAAGATCTTGTTGTTCCTCTAAAAAACCAACAAACATGTGATCAAATCAGAAAATCTCTTGAAATGACTCTCTTAATAAATTTGTTGCAAAACAATAGTTAAGGAGTGCAACGTTGTTAAAATCTTGTCAATTTTATTCATCTTAATCACTTTTTGACCTTAAAACTTTGATTACAAAGAATGTAAAGTGCTAATTTGTATTAAATAAAAGTCTTGCAATCTTGAAATGGCAAGTTGTTCCAGTTTTGTTGAGCTTGAAAAAGCATAACATTTATCTAGTGATGAAATATCTCTTCCAAGCTTTTTCATAAAATCAGTAGGTTTTATTCATCAAGATAATTGGCTTGCAACTTCTCATTCAAATGATGGAGTAAAAAATAATTTGCCTTGTACGGAATTATGGTTTTTTTTTTTATGGTGTCTTCAAGATTTAGGGGAGGGCATTGCTCAGGTCAAGTCGGGTTTGACCCAAAAGACCTGAGAGTTATTCTGGTATGGTCAAACTACCCAAGATCGGGTAAAAATATGTGAAGAACCAAATGGATCGGATCGAGTCGGGTCTGTTTGGGTATTGGATTAAGCTCGACCATTTCCAAAAATTTATAAGCAAAATTAATTAACAAAGTCCTAACCATCGGATTTGAAATCTATGGCCTTTAAATAAAAGGAATAAGAAAAGATTAAACATATTAATCAATGGATATTTACCTTTTCCCCCCTGAGTTTAAGTGAAAATATAATTCTCCCTATATTTTTAAAAATTACAAATTACCCTTTAATTTTTGAATTCTGACATTAAATTAAATAGCGTGAGGTTAAAATCGAAAACAAATTTACATAGAAAAAATAATACATAAAAGAAAAAGCTAGGAGACAATACCAATAATAATAATAATATTTTTAAAAAAATTCAAGTAAAGCACATTTTTCAGCCTAAAACTTCACCATCATTATCGTTTCTTCATAATCACCAAAGCCACAGAAAAATCAATGTAGAACACAAACATGCCATAAAAAACCCAACAACATCTTTATAACATATACATGCCAAAAGAAAACCCAGCAACATCTCCAGAACACACCACTCAAATTCTAGAACACAACCCCAAATTGCTACTGTTAATATCCATCAAACCCAAATCAACTAAGAAAATTAGCCAAAAAATCAGCTTAAAATAAAACGTTTACATGAAGTGATAAAAAAATCAAACCAAACCAAAATTGCACCCAAATTTTTATCACAACTTCCCATTGACCTAATTAAATAGGTAGAAATCAAATAAGAAATTCTCTACCACACCCTGCTTTTCTAGGAATGGTAGTGGGTTAAAGGAAAATGGTTAAATGTGGAGATTCATTGATGGGTGAAAGAAGAGAGATGAGGGAAATGGTGCAAAGGGAGAGGAGAGAGAGGAAGAATGAGGAGGAGATGATGGCTGTTTTTAGTGATATCAGCAATGAGGAGGAGAGCGAGGGGAAAGAGAAGAGGGAGGCAGTGCAGCGATGTAGAAGGGTAAGAGATGAAGAAACGTTGGGGGAGAGAAGAAGATTTGTATTTTTATTAATTTTTTATTTTTAATAAGTTTTTTTATTAATTGGTTTATAAATGTATTTTAGTTATATTGTAAACCTTTTATTCTCTCTTCTCTTTCTGTTTAATTTAACATCGGAATTCAAAAATCAAGGGGTAATTTGTAATTATCAAATTTATAGGGGGGAATCGATTTTTTGCTTAAACTCAGGGGTGAAAATGTAAATATCCCATTAATCAATAAATCCTTAATTCATATACATAAACGAAATAAAATATCTGTTGGATGAACTTAAGCCTTGTACACGTGTCTATTTTGTTGTTATCTTATGAGAATTAATTCGATTCCAAAAATACCCAAGCGATCCTAATACAATTAGATTTCCTATTCATTTAGTTGCCTAAAACTCAAATAACTTTGTTAGGAAAGTCCTTGTTGAATTAGGAGACACGTGCTTAAGTCCTATTTCATATAGAAATAACTTTAGGACTTTAATCAAATCACATTAGGACAATTCATAACTAGACGTTTAGGAAACATATTTAACTCATTATCCTATTTCTAACTCTCCTAATCACATCTTCTTCCAAGAGAGTTTATCCTTGTAGCAGAAGAAAGAGACTCAGTTCGAAAGAATTACAAATCGCCTTGAACAAGTTAAACTTTCTCAAAAGAACTTACATGGTCTAGAAGGGACATAATAGTTTGTAAGAAGTACATATCGCCAGGAATAGGCAATGCAGTCTTAGAAACTCGCCTTGAAGAAGACATCCACCTTGAAGAAAGAATCTCTCTTGAAGAAAGACATCTCCCTTGAAAAAGACATCTACCTTGAAAAAGGAATCTCTCTTGAAGAAGGCATCTCCCTTGAAGAAGGTATTTATCTTGAAGAAGCAATCTCCATTGAAGAATGAATCTGAAGTCTACTTTGAAGAAAGGATCTTGAAAAAGAAATTTGAAGTTCGCCTTGAAGAAAGAAGTCAAAGAAGAAGAACTTAAAAGAAATCTAAGTCACATGGAATTGGACAACCAACCGACACACATGGAAGAGTTCCTTCAAAGACTAAAAAGCACATGGTTGAAGAGCACGTCAAATAAGGTAAAGTTTGAATTAATTTGAAATCATCAAGAGATATTTGATATTTTGCAAGAATTTACAAAGACAATGGAAAGATCCTCAATGAGTGTAAGAATCAACTACATGATAAGAACTTCCCAGTGGAGGATCCTGCGAATGCAAAATCTAGGAGATCAAGAATAAAGAATGCTAAAGCATAACGAATCAAAAATTTTCCTCAGTGAACTAGAAGAGATCAAGAATAGAAGCAAGAATACTAAGAAAAAGGCCATGAAACCCTAATGAATGCAAAATCTAAAGAGATCAAATAAGAATGAGAAATACTTAGCTGAAAATATGAAAAATGAAAAGTCTAAAGACCGCAAGGCAGTGCATGATGGACGTTTTCTCGATGGGCATGCATTAGAAGAAACCGTAGGAAGTATGTACACTTAAGAGTGTTTTTAAACCCTTAGAATAGGCACAAGTCCTAATAAGAGGTGCACCGAAGAGTTTTTGAAAACCCTAGGAAGTAAGTAAACCTAAAAGTGTTTTAAGCCTTTAGAATAGGCACAAGCTCTAAGAAGAGGCCCAACGAAGAGTGTTTAAAAATCTTAGAAAGTAGGTGCACTTAAAAGTGTCTCATCTTAGCATCATAAGGACGCACATGTTTGTACTAGCAAAATGCACATCATGCATCATAAGGATGCATTCCATGCATTAGAAGAATGCATTTGTTCACACTAGAAAAGTGCATTTCATGCATTAGAAGGATGCACTTTAGCTCATTAAACGGCACATAGCCCTTAAGTGGACACACTAGCCCTCATGTGGGCACATCTCTTTTTGTAGGATTTGAAAAGGAGGGCAGATGATGAGAAGTCTAATAAAATGCAAATGAGGGCGAAGATATCAAGACGAGAAGAGAGAAGACGAAGTTAGAATACTTTGTCAATCTTTGTATCCCATGCACAAACTTCTCCGAGGTAATGGACAAAC
This sequence comes from Boswellia sacra, assembly GCA_013180625.2. Lineage (NCBI taxonomy): Eukaryota > Viridiplantae > Streptophyta > Magnoliopsida > Sapindales > Burseraceae > Boswellia > Boswellia sacra. The sequence goes on along the minus strand of SNVD02008873.1, from coordinate 218,285 downwards.
TGTAGACACTTGATTTTTAGCTCGATGATAAAACATCGACATGTGTTAAGCAATGTGGAATGGCCAAATTAACCTTGAATGGAAAGAAATGTGTGCTAAGGTGAAAGACCAAAAAAGTAGAAAACTAACACCCGAATTTGAAAAATCATAGAAATTAATCCAGAAAAAAATCTATCAATGAGTTATATACCGTTGTGAAGCTGCAGATGTCTAGTTTTTATAAAAATTTACGAATTATAAATCAAAGTTCTATACCAAAAGTTTTAGATGATTGAACATAGTTGACTCAGAGTGCACCATTCATCCAATGACACTGTTCATCAACGGTATGTACTGTTCACGATGGTAATGTTCATCGTTATTATTTATTTGAATCCCATATTAGTTTTTTTATCAATTTTTCGCTCTAAGGAAAGCCTATATAAGCATACCTTTGGCACACTTCTTAGGATACATAGACATCTTCTTTTCTCCTCTTGAAGATACACTTGAGAATTCAAGGAGTCTTTTCTAGTTCAATATTTTTTAGGTGTTCTCTTGCTTTAAACCCAGAAAGGGTATGTCTTGAGAGCAATTCTGGCTTCTCCCTTTTCTTTTCTTCTTTATTTTTATTGCTTTAGAATAAACATGTTTAGGCTTGTTTATGCTTAAAATTAGCATGTTCTGGATTTAGTTTGATGCTTCGGAGCATGATTAGGGTTTTATGAATTGTTTAACCCTTTCTTTATTTTGCAAGATGGAAATACCTGTAAAGGTAAGTGATCTATCCCTTTATTAGAATCACGTTTAGGAGTTTATTTTCTTTGTGAATGCTTAGAAATATGCTTAAGAGCACATGTCTTAGAATCATGCCTGGGAAGACCTATAATTAAGTATATTGGGAAATAACATAGAATAGGCAAGAATTGCCCTGATTTGCTTTGATTGCTTGAGTTAGGCTAGAATAGCCATAAGTTGCTATATTTGATTGAATTAGGCTAGAATATGCCATGATTGCCATAATAACCATGATTATGCTAGAAATGTCATGTCTAGGCAAGAATTGCCATATTTAGAATTATCATTATCAATTGAATTAGGTTAGAATAGCAATAGGTAGAATTACCATGATAGAATTATCAAATTAGATAGAAGTGTCATGATTTTAGTTTATGGCTTTGTGTATAATTTTAATTGATTTGTTTTAATTAATTGCCATGACTAGAGTTTGATGAATATATGAATGATGCCATGAAAGAGGCTTGATATAAATTGAATAGACTCACATATGGTGATGAGAAATTCGTTATCTATCGAGTGTCAAATTGAATGTTTGTATTGAATTTATGATATGCATAAGTATGCAATGAATATCATAAATGATATGAATGTGATATATGAAGTGTTTGGAAGTAGATTTACTTTTATTGTTAAATAACAATTGTTGTAATCCTTCTCCCATTTCTCCATGTTTGCAATAAATTGTAACTCTATTCTTCTCATCTCTTTCTTTGTATGAATATATACTGCTTTGGTTGAATACACCTCGCATGAATAATAAAGATAAAATTGACAAATATGTGCATAAAATGAACAACTTAAGTGGATTGTATGATAATATAAGCTATTCTTATTTGTGTATACCCTAATGGAGGCCAGATTTAGATCCGAACGAGGCGAGTGGCTCGTACCTAACTTCCCAAACCCATCTCTAAAGGGATGATGGTAGTTTAGATCCTAAAGCGAGGAATCGGATTGCCTCATTCATTCCCAATTAAATAATTGGGTGGTGACTCCATTCTCCAACCGTACCCATGGCTTTTTGTATTCCTTTAAATCTCAAAAGAGGCTTTGACACAGTGTCGTGGTCAAAAATACTCTGGCGGGATGAAAGCGTCATTCATGCACGTAGCATATTTATAAATAATAGAGCTATAATGTATTGTAAAACTAAAAATCATATGGTAAGTGCAAGAGTAATGCAAAGATGTAAGTGAAAGAAATTAAAAAAAAATAATAGTAAAAGGATGAAAGTGTAAGCAAACAATGAAATAAAACAAAACAAAAGCAACACTAGTACATCACTAAAAGCGAGTACGTGAAATTATGGGTGTTCATAAGTTTGGATTCAATGGATTTAGCTAATAACTAATCTAATCAGATATTGATCAGTTCGATAATTTTTCAATCCAATCTAATTTTATAGAAACCATCATTTGATCCGATCCGATCCAAACTTTATAATTTTTTTTAACAAAAGGTTTAATATGGTCCAATCAAAAAACATAATTTAATGTGAAATGACATAAAAAATAATAATAATGTACTGACACAAATTTAATTATGAGTAATAGCTCATAATAAAAGACATAAAAATTCATTTCTAAATTAATTAAAGTGCCGAATATAAATGATAATAAACATTTAAATCATCCAGTATACAAATTGCAATTTTAAATAAATTCATAAAACTCTAACGAACCATGCACAATATATGGAACAATTTATTTTTGCATTAACGTCAAAGTTCATGTATAATGTAGAAATTTTTATTTTTCATATATTAATTTAGAGCTAAACATATTTTATTATATCAAAATTATAATGGGCAGCCCTCACTTTTATTTTTTAGATATTATATTTTTAAGTTTCGTTATATTTGATCAGTTTATGATAAATTTTTATAATAGGATTCATCATTCAATCCAATTAATTTAATTTTTAAAAATCTTAATTCAATCCAATCTCATTAATTAATCATATCCAATCAAAATTGGATTGATTTAAATGAGATCGGTCTATTTAAGTGAACTAGTTTGAATTTTAAACACCCCCACGTAAAATGGGAGGGAAATGAGATGAATCTTATAACTCAAATTCAAGCCATCGAGTGATGCCTTCGGTGAAACAACGGCCATATTTATTGGCCAAGATGTGTCCACAAGCCAAGTAGAGTGTTGCCGTCTTGAGTAAATGTCATAGTTCTCTCTGGTTTGGAGTTTGTGTCATGTGCATAAAGTGATAAAAGTCCACGCGTCACATAACAAATATATATATATATATATATATATATACACATATATATATATCTATATATATATGATTGTCTATCTAATTTTGCTTTTATTCATATGTATCACATAGATTTTGCGGGATAAGACCTATCAATTTTTTTTTCTAATTATAAAATTTTTAATTTTTATTAAAAAATTTTATCGTCATAACTCTCTTAATTAAATATAACATATCCTAGAGAAAACTCTTGAAAATTAAAAATATTTGTTTATCGTCGCAATTCTCTTAATTAAATAAAAGATAGCCCAGGGAAAATTCTTGAATAGTCTACTGCCAACCAATGCATCCAAAACTCTTTTTTCCGCGGTCGAATAAAAATTTGAGGGCATTTTCAGAATTTCGGTTGGAAATATATCCACCACCACAAACTCCAACGGCTCTTTGTCGGTCTGCCTCTAACTTGTCTGTGCTTTGCTTGCTTCTTTCATGGCTACCGAGCTCTTTTCCACTTCTCTTCTATTTGTAAAATTTCAAAAACACCCACGTCAGCTCCCTCTTTTTTCACTTCCACCCCTGAGGACCATCTCTTCTGGGTATGGTTGCTTCAAGACTGTTTCATGCTCTACAGTCCCGTCATCATCGACACCATCAATAGTTGTTTGTGCTGCGCCAGAACAAGTCATCCAGGCCCCAACTTCAGATTCCCCAACTACCCCTCCTTCCTCTTCTAAGCTTGTTCTTGTTATTGGTGGCTCTGGTGGTGTAGGTAGGCTAGCTCGTCTTTGAGTTAGTTTTAAAATATATTGTTGTTTTTTTGTTTGATTGAATTTAACTGTGTAATTCTGTGTAACATTTCAATTTGAGAGATAGCATTTTTTAATATATTTGTGGGAGAAATTTGTGTGTGTGTGTGTGTGTGTGTTTGTGTGTGTTTTTTTCCATATGATCAAAAGGGTAGTAAATCTTAGCCAGCTTCAATGAACATGATGGTTCAGAGTAAGTTTAGATCATTGTAATGGAGGCAGTTTCAATTATTGATGTTTGATCAATTTCATATCTGCAGAAACTGGAAAAATATAAAAGTGTTAAAAGTATTCCTCATGTCAAGCAAAATTTTGTGTGCTGGGTTCTTTGTTGAATCATGTGTAATGACCACTTTACCCCAGGAGTTGGGCATAATCAAGCTTGTAGGGTATGGACGTAACCCTTTTTAGAATTTGGTGAATAAGGAAATGAAGGTCGAGACTCGAGAGGTTTTTGGATAATAAAAATCATTTGATCATGCATCATTCATCGCAACTTAGAGTTATTAATTTTTGTTGGGATTATTATGCAAGTTTTGGAGATAGATTAATTAGGACATGTCAGTTTTACAACTCAGAAATTCATTGCAATGATGCATGCAATCATTTGCACAATTAATATGCTCGGATTCCAATTTACCCAACTCAAATTCACTTGTACTGTGTGGAATAGAGTGATGATTTTGGTCTAAGGTCTGGGGATTTCTTTTCCATTTATTCCTTAGTTTATGCCAAAGTTGCTTCTTGAATATATTTAACAAGCTAGTCCCTCTTCAGGGCAATTGGTAGTGGCATCACTGCTAAGCCGGAATATCAAATCTCGCTTACTACTAAGAGATCCCAGGAAGGCAACTGCTCTGTTTGGCAAACAAGATGAGGAGAAAATGCAGGTCCCACTTCTCTCCATCTTATGGAATCATCAGAGAGACCAATATTTCTTATTTTAGGTGTTACCATATTTTTTCTTGAATTTCATTTTCTTTCTTCTGGAGGTAAACCTTTAGTTATATATAATGAGCTTTTGAAACTTGATAGGTGTGTAAAGGAGACACTCGGAACCCAAACGATATAGATCCATCTATCTTTGAGGTGAATAATCCATCTAGCTAGCTAACTAGTTGTACCTTTCGTTCATCTTCTCTGTTAATTAAATGATTGAATTGGCTGAATTACATGTTTAATTATTTACCTTATCCAAATATCGTAATATCTGAAAGCTTTCCATGTAGGGCGTTACACATATGATTTGCTGCACAGGAACAACAGCCTTTCCTTCAAATAGATGGGATGGGGATAACACAGCTGAAAGAGTAGGTAATGATTGTACCTTTCCAGTAATGAACTTGCTATATAATAACTTAAACCTTTTCTTTATATTAGCTTTTTAACCTGCATTTTGTAAATATCTTAGTCCTGAAAAATCTAGCTTATAAGAAAGTGACCAAAGCAGCCTTATTTTATTAAGTCTCTAGGATCAAATAAGAGGAACTTGCAGTCAATTAGTCAAACTGTTGAGAAACTGTTCATCCTAAAAACCAAAAACTTCTCTTTAGAGAATATGGCTGGATGCTTGTGACTTTGTATTTTACATTGTTGAACGGTACCTTTGATTCTTGAAACTCTTGTAACCCTGAGCGCGTGGAAGTTAAACAATTACACATTATTACATGTATGCACACCCAAAATATCAGGATACACTTCCAGCGGTTTTGACAATATTGTAATTCTTGAAGATTGGGAGGGTGTGAGAAATCTTGTGTCTGCAATGCCTTCTTCACCAAAGAGATTTGTTCTCGTTTCATCAATTGGTGTCACCAAGTCCAATGAACTACCATGGAGGTAAGTCTCCTCCTTGCTTGGATTCTAATTGATGATGTACTGGTAAATTTCTGTATAATCTATTGGCATGTTAATTTCTTGATAGTGTACTGGATTGGTTTATGAAAGGGAAATTTGGAGTTATGAAGATAATGATGACAGATTGAACCAAGCAATCACATTAAAGCAACTACCTAACTAGCATATAAGGGATAAATAAACAATCAAGTGCATTGAATTTTCAATTTACTAGATTAGTTAACCCATAGAAAATGTAGTTCTTGTCTTCTATATTAGTTTTGGTCTCACTTCAAGGCATTTATTCAGTATTTCTAATTTTTTTCTGCAATATGTGGATCTATAATTACTAATTGTTCAACATTCCCTCTCTACAGCAAAAATCATATAAGATGTTGCTAAATATTTTCCATATGCTATTTACCACTCTGCTAGTTGGAGAAATGATAATAACTTGAACTTCTTATAATCTTTGCTGACTACACATTTACCTAGCAGTCCAAACAATGAGAAACTTTTCTGTAGCACTAAGCTGGGCTTCTTCTTCACCTGGTAAATGCCCTATTAACAGAGTTGGAGCCCCTATATTAGTGTAATTATTTTAACATGACTAATCGTTCAGATGCAACCTCACATGCATTTCTTAATGGAAACATATTTTGTGCTAACAAATGAGAAGAACACTGTTATACATGTAAACAACAAAAACATTAAAGCAGTTAAGACTTTATTATCAAAAGATTATAAGTTGAGCAACTGTAATTGTCCAGTTCTAAGTTGGTACAAAAATAGGGTCCTTGCTGATCTTATTTTGGCATTTGTTTAAGATTATGATGTTGACATGAACTATTTACCAACATGGGAACCTCTTTGCAAGAAAAATCTGCATATTAATGTCACTCATGGTTCAATAACTTTGTCTCAATATAATCTTTCAGCATTATGAATCTATTTGGTGTTCTCAAATATAAGAAAATGGGGGAGGATTTTCTTCGTGAATCTGGTCTTCCATTCACTATAATCAGGTCAGAATGGTTAACCGATTTTGTGTTACTTGATTTTTGGAAAATATTTGGATTTTTTTTAGGATTTAGAAAAGGATTTTAATTGTCAGTGAATATAGTTATCCAAATTCCTCAAACTTATCCTTATATTAGATTTTTTGTATACCAGACCTGGTAGATTGACAGATGGACCTTACACATCATATGACCTCAATACTCTGCTTAAAGCTACTGCTGGGAAGCGCCGTGCGGTTCTTATTGGCAAAGGTAAGCCATCATAATTCTTCCAAATGGAGTAAATTAAAAATACATCTTATAGGCAAAAAATAAATATAAGAAGTGGATTACTACTCTACAGGACTGTACTTGCATCTTTAAGGAAAGAACTTTAAACAATAATGAAGAATTATTTATGCTTACTTCCAAAATTTTGTAGCTTTGAATTCATTAATAGAGGCATGTTCGATAAAAATTGTTTTTAATACAATATGAAGGGGTTCATTTATTGTGCATTTCGTAAGTGGTTAAGAAGTTGTTCCATGAAGGAATCTAGAGGCCAGGAAAATCAAGAACCAAATAAGCTCATACAATTATTATCCTAGAAACTGAAAACTGTCTCTGAAGGAGTACGGTTTGCCTTTTATTGAGTGGTTGTTTGACAAAACCTGACTGCTGTTAATTTTTTATAATTGTTTGAAGAAGAAATGTTTCAATAACTTCAATAGAATCATGGACAAATAAAAAGAGCGCACAGAAGTAAAAAGGGAGAGAAGGTTAAGGCTCTGAATGACACACTCAATCTTTTGAATCATCTTTATTTATTGCAAATGTGCACAGGATGAAACATAAACAAAATCATTATCTGGTTACACAGGCACCTGATTAATTATTTAAAAGGGGTATGTTGAAAACTTATGATATGGTATAATTAGAATACCAGACATGAAAAAAAATACTAATATTGAGAAAAAAAAAATTAATATTTTAGTTGGTGAACTCTATTATGTATTGTGATGAATTGATGATTAATACTCTACCATGTATTGTGATGAATTGATGATTAATCTTGCATTGGCCTTATCTACATCCAATCAAATATTTCAGCTAAAATGTATACTATATCAATTTTATTCTTGTGTCCTCTATTTATGGGGTTTGTCTTTGGGTTTCAGGGGATAAACTTGTTGGCGAGGTTAGTAGGCTCGTGGTAGCTGAAGCTTGCATACAGGCACTTGACATAGATTTTACTGAGGGCGAAATCTATGAAATCAGCTCAGTTGAGGTAAGCTTGCAAAAGAGAATTGAAAGCTATATAGAGCTTTCATTGAGATTCCAGGTATTTTATTATTATATTTTAAATGGTTGAAGAGAAGATCTTAAGTATATAAGGATGACGGTTCACTCAACCAAAAAAAAAAAAAAAGAAAATCAGTCTTTTGGGTAGCATACTTGATTCTTCTAACTCTTGCATCTAGTCAAACTTCGAAATATCTATATTAGAGCTTGGTTATCTGGACAAGATGGTCGGTAATGCAAGCCTCAAGTGTCATCCAGCGAGGAGAACTGTTGTCCCATATTGAATGGTCCGAGGGATTCCTTGGATACTTTATATCATTCAGTTCATATCATTTTATTGCTGAAAATCATCCTCCTAACACTAGATGCAGCACAAACATGGTTGCGTAGCAAAGTATACAAAATAACAAATAATAGGCTAAGATTCAAATTACATAAACAAGTGAAATCAAATGAAAGTTGGAAAACCCTCAAAATGGAACCAAAAATTTCCAAATTTTATTAAATTTTAATTGGTTAACAGTCTGCTGGATCATTTTCTCTGTGTTCCATGTCATGACTTCAAATATTGTTTTATTTGCTGGACTAAAATTAGTATTTATCAGGGGGAAGGTCCAGGAAGCGATGCAGAGAAGTGGAGAGAACTATTTAAAGCTGCCGGTGATCAATGATCAGACGCCAATATTTTTAATTGGCTCCATACGGTTGATACTTCAGAATTTTTGTGCTATACACTTAACTATGTGAACCTGAAAGAATTAAGTCATATATTGTAAATATTATATCTCTCAACTCAAGCTCTCTTGCTTTATTTCCAGTTATTTGCATTGTATCACTTCTGGAATCATAACAAGTACTTTTTACTAATGAAAATATCAATGACAACCTATATATGAACTTGAAAACATTGAAGTACTTTGCATATTTCTTTAGTTTTTATTTGATTTTACTTTGTACTATCAGAAAGATGATGAAAGGATCAGCGACATTTTGTTGAGAGGAACTCTCACAACTTATAAATTTTACAAAGGGTTTGTTTGTTTGGACTTTATCTAGGGGACCTTACCGAATTTTAGATTTTTTTAAAGTTTGGATGAATAAATATATAAAGTATTTATTAATGATAATTACCAAAAAGAGTTTTGATAGGAAAAAATAATAAGGTAAATCTTTTAAAATATGGTAAGGTTATATTTGATATTTTACAATTTTAAAAAAGTTCAAAGAGAGTTTTTGTCAAAAGCTTCAATTTTGGGCTTCACCTAAAAGTCAGAAAACAGTTTTTTTAATTACTTATAAACTATTCTTAGGTAGCAATCAAATAACAAAAAAAAATTAAAAGATTTTTTTTTATATAAAAAAAAATTGACCAATAGAGAAACTAATGCGTTCAAAGTTTACAAAAATTTTTTGCTTCTACAATTTCGGTAATCTTCCCAAATTTAGTTATTTTATATAAATGTTTCATGAAATTTCATCTAATCCTAAAGGTTGCATCAAAACATTCTTAAAATTTTACAAATCACACCATGCACAAAGTGCAGAAGCAAAGTAACAATAAATTAGTTCTTTATTTCTTCGTTTATTATTGAAACTTTGATGTGGAGAATACATATCAAAGTGATCCAAACGGCAAGTACTGTAATGTAAAACAGTTTTAAACTCCTTTTAGCAATTAGGGATCCGACATACGCAAGTGTCATCTGGATTCGTGACTGTGAGGCAAAATCCATGAGCATCTTGAGCAATATACTTGGCCTTGCACTCCTGATCACATTCATTGACCGTGCAGCCTCCTCCATGCAACCCCCTATCGCAACTCCCTATTGCAGCCAGAGCAACACCCGTATCCCCTTCATTTCCTACACTTGCACAAGTCAAAGTAGTTATTTATCTGATAAGTTAATATTTTCTATTCATCTATTCATTATTGAGCAAACAATAAAGACCACATTTATAGCATGGAATACTAATGTTCAAGATTGTCACTTTTCTAAAAGCTTAGATCTGAAAATGTAGATTTAACGTTATTTACTTAATTTTCTAATAACTAAGTTCGTACTACAATACATGTAATTTTTGTAATGACATCAAAAAATCATCAATAACGTTGATAGTGAGCTCGAAAACATGCTTACGTTTGCTTATACAAATGACATCAAATAATATATATTCTTAAAAGTAAATAAACATTATGAATGCGATGTAAATACCAGTAGAAAACAAGATGAGAGCAAGCAAAAGCATAGCAAAAACTGAGAGGGCTTTCATGGTGGAAATCTAGTAATAATGGGGAAGAAACGTGGAGAAAGGGTTTGTGAGGAGAATATGCATGAAGCTATATCTATTTATAAGCTGTTTTGAACCATTTTCCATAAATAAAATCTTTTAATTGATTCATAGAGAGATAATATTCCCTTGATGATCAAAATTTCCATTTTCAATCCAAAATTGGTGGAATAAACCCAAAACAAGACTGAAATGAATGCCTGGAAATTTATATAAAGGAAAAGTAATGCTACACTTTCAAAATTTATATACAAAATTGATGTGACATCAGTCATCTAATGCCTTATTACTCATCAGCATTTATTACATTGATTTTTTAATGCCACATCAACTTTGTATATAGATTTTGTAAGTATAGCATTATTGTATAAAGAAATTAAAACATCAAAAATTACTTTCCATTTAAGTCAAAAATAATTATAAAGATAAAAATTAAACAATACTTACATATTGATCTCTTTCCAAAAGCACTCGTTAGAAATATATTGGTACACGTAAATCTCTATATACAATTATTCTTCTTTTTTTTTATATATGGTGCAATACCATCACGTGGTAACATGTATAAATATTAGAGCAAGTGCTCTCATTTATATTATGAGATCTCTTTATTTATTTCTCTTTATAAAGGAGAAAAATTTTAAAAACATTAATTTTTATCTATAAACCATTTTCGAGTCTTTCTGGTGTTTTTAATATTTTTCTCCTTCATAGAGAGAAATAAATAAATAAATCTTATAATATAAATAAGGATAAAATTATCTTTTTATGATATGTTTAACGGATGGACTAATAGTATATGAAAATTGAAAGTCTTTATGCTACTTCACCGAAAGTTGGGAGAAGAATATTTCTTCGCCCAAACATGAGGGGTGACAAGGGCGATTACCCATAAACATTACAATAAATAAAAGAAACTATTATAATAATGTCACCTTATACTGGTGTTGACCATATATAGCAGTTTTGTATTAAAAAAGAGAGAATTATAAGAATGAAACCAAATTAGGAGGTCTAGTTAAAACATAGACTTATTTATGAAAATTTAGATGTCATAACTATTTTACTTGAAAGATTACCCTAATGTACTTAATAAAAGTAGAAAACTTGTTTTAGTATTTATGATTTTCAATTCGATTTTTAGGTATGATATGCTTAAATCTTGAATTTGTAATGTTTCCTTATAAGTAAAAGTGTTTGTAGTATGTGAAATTAATTGGTATAAATATGAAAATGCTTGAAAGTGGCTACTTTTTTTTGAGAACGATAAAGGCTAAAGATGAGTAAGCGTGTCAAGACGATTTTGTCTAAGTGTTGAATGTCTGTTGTCAAGTGTCGAATGCTTGTTGTTGATGTCTGTTAGATATTTATTGTTGAATATCAAATATCTGATCTCGAGTGATAGATTCTTTGTTTGTCGTCTGATACTGTATTTGAAAAAAGACATTGAGTAATCTTCATAATAAAAGGGTCATGAACATCTAAATTTTTTAAAGTTGGGTCAATTTTCAACTCGATCTCTTAATTTGGGTCATTATTAATTTTTTAAAAAAAAAAGGATAATACTACTCATACAAACTATTTATACAAACTCATACATACAAATTAATGTGGCATCCCTATATGATCGCCACATCATCAATGTTAATTAATGTCATTTATTATTAATATATATTTATCAAATCACTGTATTTATTTATTAAATCACATTATGCCACGTCAGTTTGTATGGGTGAATTTGTATAAGTAGTTTGTAAGAGTAGCATTACTCAAAAGAAAAAAATAAGTGATACTACACTTGTAAACTTTCTTTACAAACTCAAATTTACAAATAAATCTGTCATTGTTGTGTGATTGACACATCACTAATTTAATTAATATTTTAAAATTTTTGGGTATACTCATCCAATTATATAGTATCAAAACAGTTCATAAAATAAAATTTGTATGGATGATTTATAGGTGCAATGTCATTCTTATTAGAACAAGTTCTTGTGTCGTATTATATGAGCCATAGTATTTTCAGTCCCATCTTTGGTCTATGTAAGAGCTTTTCACTGTTTTTTTAGAGCAAATGCCTCCGGTAATATTTTGAGACAAATTAAGTCTTATCTCTTTTTATTTTGTAATATTCTAGGGTGTTTTGTGCGCCACGTTGGATTGTATAAATTTATTGAGATTGGATTGCATTGGATATGATATAATAAGATTGGATAAATATAATATAATACTTTGTGTGGTTTAGTATAGGACGATAGAAAATTTTAAATAATGATTAATTTAAATAATTTGTATATTAATTTAAATAACTTTAAAAATTAATTAAATAATATAAATATTTAAATTATCTAATTTTAATTTAGTTAACTTATTTATTTTGTAAATTATAAAAAGAAAGATGAAGAATATTTAACTAAATATGCATTTAGCATTGACATAGATATACAATTAATATTAGTTTATTTTGGAGATATCATGCAGAGATGGCAAAAGGTCGGGCCTGCAGGTCAAGTCAAGCCAAGCCTAGCCGAAATTGCCTAAGGGTGGGCCTTTACCTGGTCTATGGGCAGGCTAGGCCGAGCCAAACAGGCCAGCCTGGACAGATGTAGGCCCATATAAACTAATTTTCCTTTGTTTTTTTAAATAAATATAATTTTAACTTTTAATATAATTACAATAATTTTAACTAATAAATATTTAAAGACAATGTTTTTTATATAATATAATATTTATTAGTTGTCATTGTTAAAGAATACATTATTTTGTTATTCATAAAATTTTTCCACTAATATAATAGTATATTTTTATGAAAAATAATTTATTTCAATATTTTTATAAATAATTTTATTATTTTTATGTTTATAAATCATTTATTTTAATTTTATAAATTTGTTTAAGTTTTGGGAATTTCACACGATGCCTTTGTACACTTTGCACGATAGAGATATGCAACATTACATAAATTTTTTTTTTTGAATGACTACATCATGCACTTGTATGACACTGTAGTGCTCTAAAATAACGGAAGAAAAATTAATAATGTTATGCATAGATAATAAAAATGAATAATTCTAATAAATATTATGATATGTACCATCTAATATAAAGGAAAATAACCATAACTCATGAGTCTCTCATCTTTATTCATGGCAACACATACAACAACTACACAAGTAATGCTAACTTTAGAATACATAATATAATTTCTACGATGAACACTTTATAATTGCTGAGGTACCAATGAATGCAAGCTTGTAATTGTTTCTCCTCCTCCTTATTATAGCGTGTCTAATATGGTTCTCCTTGGGCAATGAATAATAGATATTCCATGAATGTATTTTTAAAAATAAAATTACAAATGTTACCAGTAAATGTTTGTATTATCTGGCCTTGTTTGTCAACTCGTACTTCAGAGATGGTGAAGTACTGATGATATTAGGGATTGTTAAATAGAGGTCTTGGACCAATTGGAATAACACGAGCTTGTAGGTCTTGTGCATCTTCGTCCATTTGGTGGTCAAGAAGGTTGAGAGAATTGCAAATTATTATTGAAGAGAGAAAGTGATTGAATGAGTTGTGTAACTTGTGCCATGTTATTGTGAAAAGGAGAATGCCATGTTATTGTGAAAAGGAGAAGTCCTTTATATAAGGGTTTGAAATATTAATGTATTTAATAAATTATATTTTTTTTAAATAAGGTTGGTTAAGTAATTGAATTATGGAAGTTAAGAATTAAACTGGGGTTGGTAAAGTAATTCAATGACGACTTAAATTGGGTTTGATGAAGGCAAAGTAATTAAATTTAGAAAAGTTTGTTATTGAAGTTCTTAAAAGACAATAATTAACAATAAATTAATAAAAGAAATTTTATTTTATTATTAATAGAAAAATTTCATAAATAAAAAAAATCGTCTCAAAATAGAAATAAATTGACTACTTTTTATTTTATTATTTTTATCTCTTTTAATTAAAAAAGTAGACTAGGTGCTAGGCCATGTAGGGCAGGCCAGGCCCAACATGCCAGCCTACAGTCTTAGTTTCATGGCCTGGCCCCGGCCCCATACCAGACTAGGCTTAGCCATGGCAGGCCTGCCCAAGCCTTTTGCAATCTCTGCCCTTGGGCAGCTAAAACCATTGCAAACCCTAAACCCTAATCCGAACGTCCCTCTATAAATACTCAGGCCCTTGCAAACACTAAACCCTAAACTAGACGTCCCTCTGTAAAGACTACCAAAGCTCTCTCTTCTATTCTCGAGTTTGCAAAGTCACCATCAGGTCAGCCGTTGAGAGTAGCAGTAATGAGACCTCCAAGAGGTAATTCCTCCTGCTTTCTACCTTTTGTTTTTCTCTTCTTGTTTTCATAAATATCTGTTATATTGATTGTTGGATTGATTTCAAAATCCAATTTTTTCTCTTTAAAGTTTTGCATTAAATATTACTCTCTTGTGTTGTTCGATCGGTAAAGGAAAGCTACTTCAATATTGGATTTTTTTTTTGTGATATGATTTTGTTTTTGGAAAAATCAAGCTTTTGTTTGAATAATAAGATGTGTTGAAGGATTTCGCAGAGCTTCTGTTTATCCAGCAAGATTAGATTAAGCTTTATTTAACTCAGTCTAAATGCAGCTGTTTAGCTTGATTGAAGTTGGGGTTCCTTTTTAATTTATTTTATTGAATTTTATTTATTGAATTTTATGGAAACAAAGGGGGATTTGAATGCAGCAATGAGTGAAATTGTTTTATTTAGAAGAAATGAAAGAAAGGAAACTTAAAAAATGTAATGAATATTTTAAAATTGTTTTGAAGCACCATATTTCTTTTCTATATGTTCTCTTTCTTAAATTTTAAAAACTGTTAGCTACTTTAATATCAGTTTTTTGTTTGTTTCTCAGAGATGTGAATAACAATGGAGTTTTGTTTGTTTTGTGTGTACAGGCCGTGGTGGTGGGTTCAGGGGAGGCAGGGCTGATGGAGGAAGAGGAAGAGGTGGCGGCAGAGGCGGTGGAAGAGGTGGTAGCGCTATGAAAGGCCGTGGTGCTGGACGTGGTGGCAGCAGAGGAGGAGGGCGTGGCGGTGGCCGCGGTGGAGGAATGAAAGGTGGGAGCAGGGTTGTTGTTGAGCCTCATAGACACGAGGGTGTGTTTATTGCAAAGGGTAAAGAAGATGCTCTCGTCACCAAGAACATGGTTCCTGGTGAGGCTGTCTACAATGAGAAGAGAATTTCTGTGCAGGTCATTAACTTTCTATACTTGTATTTGTTTATTTTTATTTATTTAATAATATTATTTTAGGAAAACATTTCCTTTATTGCTTCATGAATGTAACTTCAGTTATCTAAAAGTATTGTATTATTTTTGTGCTAAGAAATGAGTCATGCTCTCTCACCACCATGTTTATCTTAATTAAATATGTTTCTAGAATGAGGACGGAACTAAAGTGGAATACAGAGTTTGGAATCCCTTCCGTTCAAAGTTGGCAGCAGCTGTTCTTGGTGGTGTTGATAATATATGGATTGTAAGCCTTCTCTTCCCATTTTGCTACTTAACAATTTCCAATTACTTGTTATTTATAATTTATAATTTGAATTTATGTGCTTCTTTGTTTGATTAAGAAACCCGGTGCTCGAGTTCTCTACCTTGGTGCTGCTTCTGGTACAACTGTCTCTCATGTGTCTGACATTGTTGGCCCTGTAAGTTGTCATCAGAAACTATACTTCTTTTTTGTTTATGCATGTGTTTTAATCTGCAGAATTGCTTACAACTATTTTTACTTCTTTTCTCTGCCTTGCAGACAGGAGTGGTTTATGCAGTAGAGTTTTCTCATAGAAGTGGTAGAGATTTAGTCAACATGGCTAAGAAGAGAACAAATGTTATACCCATTATTGAAGATGCTAGACATCCCGCTAAGTACCGAATGTTGGTAGGCATGGTGGATGTCATATTTTCTGATGTTGCTCAGCCTGATCAGGTTTGCTTCTTGTGCATATTTTCCTTTGTTCCATATCAAAATTTAAGAACAAGTTATAAAGAAAGAATGAGGTTTAATTTTTTTTCTTGGACAAATGGTAGTGGGGAATGAAGAAACAAAGGTGGCTTGTTTACTTAGTGGATATCTATTTTTGCACCATTTTTCTTTTGGTACTTTTTTGATTCTTATTTTGTTGGCCATAATTTTACTATTAAGTGAAATCAAGGCATACTTGAACTATCTTATTTAATTATTAACTTATGGTGTATGTATCTTTGTTCTTTTTCCTTTAAGATTGTAATTTTTCTGATTACGCATATGATGAGCTTTACTCGGATTCCCCTTCAAGACAGTTGGGTGATGCAAACTCGAGAATCTGATGCAATACTGATTCAATTTTGAAAGTTGCAGTTGGTGGTTTTTCTATTCACCTTTCCTTCAGGAAAATGGCACGTGTTTATTGAGTTTTCCACTGAGTTCATTTATAGTATATAATTGTTACTTATCTGTTAATTTTTTTCTACTTGGATTGGGATCTAAAAGATGCTTCCACTTCATCAAGGAACTACAGTGGATCCCATCTGCTTACGTATTTTTCAGTATATTTCTTCTTTATAGAAATTGGTTTACATTTTTATAATGATGCATATGATGAAATACTCGGATTCCCCTTCATGACATTGTGGGTGATGTAAGCCCGAGTTTCTGAGGCCATATGAAGCCATTCAACGTTTCAATGTTGTATGACAAATCTATGTGTTCTTCCAATTTTCTTCTTGCTTCCCTCCCTCGTCTAATAACAATGTCAATCCTAGCAGAATTCATCGTAATTTAGCAATATTGTATGTACATAAACATTTTATGAGAAATGCTTGTTGCTTAATGGTTCAGCCAGCCAAGAATTATTCTTTGAATGAAAATGATCCGGTGTTTGACTGCAATTAAATTTCATGTTCTTCCATGTTTTCATTATTACCCAAGAGTTGGTAGCCATCCAAACATTGGTTTATAATTGCTTCGTAGCTATCTAGATATTGTGGGCACTGTTTATTGAACTTTCTAGGCTTGATGGATGATCACAGGCCCTGAAGAAAAATCTATCAATGTGCTAATGCACCCTCTTAAATTATCCCAACAAATACTGGTTACAAACAAATGTCTGGTGCTTTCAATTTCTAGGAATGTTGTGCTACTAGCATCAGTTTTATGGAGAAACTGCTGATGGGCCAAAATTTATGAGGACTTTAATTATTAGGCTTGTTTCTTCAAGTCATATTTTTGGTGACATGACTTCAGTTTCATGATAATTAGTGTTCTAGGCAGTTAATATGTTCTGCTGCTTTTACTTATTTTCTACTACCTTTGCCCTGTTTAGTTTCTCTTGTGATTTGGGAAGTGGACTTTTTGTCCCTTGACATTTCTACTTGCACTGACACATGAAGTATCCTTGTTTTTTAGTGATCTCACTAATTTCTGGCGTTGGTCATCTACATCTTTTACTAGATATTTATATTTCTGAGCCTATATTTGCATTGTCGATTTTGTTCAGGCAAGGATTTTAGCTCTGAATGCATCTTATTTTCTCAAAGCTGGAGGTCATTTTGTTATTTCAATTAAGGTTGGTCTTAAATCTTTAAAACTCGTCATGATATTTCTTGTTCTCGTAACGTTCATGATTACCAATGATATGTAACTTGGTTGTGGTTGAAAATCTCAGGCAAATTGCATAGATTCCACTGTTCCTGCTGAGGCGGTGTTCCAGAGTGAAGTGAAAAAGCTGCAACAGGAGCAGTTCAAACCTTTTGAGCAAGTCACACTTGAGCCATTTGAGCGAGACCATGCTTGTGTTGTTGGTGGCTACCGAATGCCGAAGAAACAGAAGGATTAGATGATACATTGTTCTTCCAAGTGATGCAAACGTAGCTGATGAACTTCAGGATCGTCCTTTTTATTTTTAACTAGGCTAGAGGTTTTGTGCCATTTGCTGTATTGTTGTTTTATTTAGATTGAATCTAAGCTCAATATATTTATGTTAATGTTGTCTAAACCTTTGCTTTTTGCATTTCTTTGTCTTGTTTTGTTTTGTGGAATTTAATTTGCTTGATCATTCCGCTTAACCTCAATTGTTAATGCCCTCTGAAAGCATAGCACCTGAGAGTTCCGATGTCACTTGCTCCCACCTGGAAAAAAATTATACTAACCGAATGTGATACAAAGTTTAAAGAGAAAAAATCGAATTTTGAAACCAACCCAACGATCACAATATCAGATATTTACAAAAGCAAGAAGAGAATGCTCGAAGCAGGAGGGATTACATCTTGGAGGTCTCACCTCTGCTGCTGTCAACGGCGGACAGGAGACTGACTTTGCAAACTAGAGGAAAGAAGGGAGAGCTTTGCTAGTTTTTATAGAGGGACGGTTAGGAGTGGAGTGGCGTTACTGATGATGGTGCCCGAACGGGGTGCGATACGGTCACACTGTGCTGATGATGGCGTTTCGGAAACAGCTTTGGGTGCTTGCGATGGTGAGTTCGAAAGGATGGACGGACAGATGGGGATGAAGGCTTGGGGTTGAGGGAGATCGATTTAAAAAAAAGGGCGGGGGGGTTGGGGTTCTATTTAGATGCTTAAAGTTATGTAGATAATATTACCATTTTACTCTTATATCATTAAATTAATTTTTTAGTAATGTTACGTCTACAACTATATTTTATAATAAATTCTAATATGAGTCAGTAAAAATTTATTAGAGAAATAGAAGACTAAAATAAATAAAGTTACAATTTTATAAATTCAGATCAAATTATAGAAATAGTTAATTGTAAATCGGAAGTAAAGATAACATTATTCTAAATTTATTTATCGAATTCTAATTGGAAGGGCAATATGCAATATCAAAGGGAAAAACAAGAGGGCTGAAACGGCGTTTTACATGTACATATAGAATTATAATTACTAAGTGGTATTTAATTGTTAATATCACGTGGCTAAAATGAATTTCACATACATAAAAGTAATATTTCCAACTTCCTCTAAAACAAACGATCTAGATTATGTTCTTCCAAATTGTTGGTTTCACAAATATTTTTTCAGTTGATAAAATTCAAGCGATTATTGCTCCATAAAATTTATAAAAACGAACAAGCAAACAGAGAGGCTCGAAAAAATTGTATGCCGAGATTTATATATTAAGGTATATGCATGTTAATGGAAATTTTTACTTAAAAATCAAAAAGTAATAATATATATCCCAAAATATATGATAAAATTATTCATCTAAATAATATAATAAAAATTTAAGATTAACATACTATTTAATACATCATCAAATTATTTCTTGTTTAATCATTTATTAAATACACATAATATAATATAAGATATAGATATTGGAAAGAGTACAAATTAAAACTAATTTTGGTTTTAAAGGGATGAGAAGAAAAAATATAGCATGCTTTAGCATGGGACAAAAAGATTTACTTCTTTCCCTTTAGTCCTCAATATAGTTGTCCGTTTCCTCCTACCTCCTTAATTTTTAGACTATTGTTCCGGAGGTTTACAAAAACTTTAAAACATAAACAATAATTTTAAAACACCATTGCAATCCACATCCAAGATCACTCGAACACATCTAATAATACTTTTCTTTTTTCATGAAATAAATCCAAACAAATCAACAATTTTAATCACAATTTGACTGATAACCATTTCGATTTATCAACGAATAAAGTAGACTTTTCACGAATTTGTAAAACTAAACCCGATACCCGTTTTTATCAATCAAATTCCTATCATGTTAATGCATCAGTGGAAAATTTGCTAAGCCTACCAAAGGGTATGTCCAGCAGCAGACCAAATCTCAGGGCAGGTCAGTGAATCAATGAAATCTTTAACAACATTATTGACCTTGTCCAACCCAAAATTTTCAATAAGAGCATCGCCACGAAAGCATGCAATTATATATGTTACAAGCAATGCATTTTCTACAACATCTCTGAGTACAATAGACGATAAATTACCTGGAGAATTAAGAGCACTAAAATTGTGAGAAACAAAAGGAAATGAGAATAAAATTACTTGTCAGCCATCTAAGCTGTTACCAATAAATTCTCCTCTTGAATCCCAGGGCCGGTTTTCAAAAGACTTTCCAATGATGCTGCGCTTCTCGCTTATAGTCCCATCCTTGCAGTAGTACTCCGGAAAGTAATCAAGGAATTTCTTGCTCCCTAATTCTTCAACTCCACTAAAGAGGAAGTTCCTCAGCAAATCCTGTATATTAGATTCGAACGTCATGCATTGCAATATTTTCTTCTTGATCA
The DNA here is from genome assembly GCA_013180625.2 of Boswellia sacra. Classification (NCBI taxonomy): domain Eukaryota; kingdom Viridiplantae; phylum Streptophyta; class Magnoliopsida; order Sapindales; family Burseraceae; genus Boswellia; species Boswellia sacra. Next base: position 197,782 of record SNVD02008873.1, on the reverse strand, counting down.
AAATCCAATTAATTATAATGGAAAAGTAAGGACCTCCACAATTTATCCATGGTGAAACAAAGAATTTTTGCAAAGTCATTAAAGGTACCTTTGCAAGTGTCTCACCAATCAACTTCTTCAACATTCCATGACCCGGATCCTGATTTCCCCAGGTGGCATTAACCAAACATAGCCAAACAAGTCAGGAAATTATTTCAGGCCATGCCATCTATAAAATTCTCATAACTTCAGTATCAACAAGAATGATATGAGCACAAATACTCCATCCGTACCCCCTAAACTGCTTGACAGCCTTCTTAGTAAGTAAACTGGGAATGCAAAGATTCTTATTCGATGACCCTTTGGTATAAAAAAAAACCTTCAATTCAGGTAGCCCTACAAACTTTTCTTCCTAAATGGACAAGCTCTATCACAGATGTGACCATGGTTATCTTGGGGTAAAAAATTGATCATGCATTGACAGAAGACATGAAGGCTTGTTAAGGATTACCTTTTCTGCTCTCCATGTTAGATATCTATGTTGAGCTTCATGGTTGCACATAATCTGAGACACATCTGTCTCCTCTACTGCTTGGTCCATCAGCTCAAGCCATGCCTAGAAGACAAACAGAAGATGAGATATACAACAATAATTACGCGACCACAAAAATAATAGTCGAATACAATCCCATTAATAGCATGTCAGCAGTATAATTCTGAAATATACTGCAATGATGAATGCAAAGTTAAATAGGTTCAACCTTATAGTACTCCATAAATGCAGAATATAAAGCATCATGCTTGTCTTCGCTTGAAGTAAACTTAGTCCATATCACTATAGGTGAAAAAAATTTTATAGACTCGCTTGTAAGCTTTCCTCCCCAAGGTAAAAGCTGCATGAAATCTGTGTTCAGTCACCATACCATAAATTGTAGAAAGGATCAGTTAATGATTATCATACTTTACGAGATCGGGATATATGTAATAAACCAGGACCAAACATATCACTTACCTCAGCATACTTGAGACCAAGAGGCATCAAGCTTTTGTAGTACTTATCCTTGTACTCTCTGTGAAAAATGGTACTATGCAATGGATTTAAGTCCCTGCAAGTAAGGGTACACAAATAAGTTCCAAGATTTGAAAATTCTCCACATAGTCTCCAGACCAAACAGACGCAGACTTCGAGAAGTTAACAATTCAAACATTCATACTCGATATAGGAGAATAAAAAAAGGCCTATATATCGATAGATGAGAACTGTATTTTCCAAAAAAAATAAAAAAAATCATTTAAGAAACTGGTTGATCTAACACAGGGATGTTGCATTTTCAGTTGAAATAGGGCGTCTCAAGAAGAAAAGGGATAACCCCAACATCACAGCTCTAAAAACTCGAGGCATAAAACTAGTTAGAGGATGAACTTTCTGTAATGACCACGAATTGCTGACTGCCTCTATAGTGGCCATCATCTCACACAGAAGATTGAATTTCTGGACCATAATCCAGATAACATTACTCAGTCCTTGACTTGGCTTAATCAAGCATCAAAATAAATAAATAAATAAATAATAAGAGATGAAGCAAAAGTTTGACACAACATTGAACCCTTAAAAGATCATAATTGATTTAAAGCTGAAACTGTTTGTAAAGAATTTAGCTTGAAATCAACATAGTGCCAAAGAATAAAAAAGGGTGTCACAAACAAGTAATTTTGCCTCTTCCCAACTAAGAATGATTCACGGACTAATTTTATTTACGATTCAGATGAATTATGGCCACAACAATTAGTGGCTTTCCATGGCAACTTCACAAAGGTAGCATAATAGGAATGACACAATACTGATTTGTTATGGGTTTTTACAACACTAACAGACTCAATGTAAAAACCAGTAAGACTCTATGCCTTAATCTCTAGGAGTCAAAGTTGGTAAAGAAAAGAAAAAAGACCTATAATTAGAATGGCTGACTTGATACTGGGGAAATTGCAAGGTAGTATATGTAAGCATCAAATCCCTGTCAAGAAAAATATTATCTATTTTCAGTTCATTGCACCCTCATGGTTTTTTTTATGTGCCTGACAGTTCAAAAAGCGCCTTACTTACTCTAGGAAACCTAGGTGTTATAAACCAACCTGGGAGCTCTCATGCTAACAATACAAAGATCTGGTTCATGGACTTGCTTGCATCCACTAAAGTGCCTTGTGGGCCTCACCCAATATCTTACTGTGTTCCTGCTTTTATACAGCTGGTCATTATCTCATACGATATGGAATATATTATTAGCTCTGGTTCCAAGCATTTTTTTGCACTGGAAATTTGGTTTTTGGGTGTTACAACTTGATATGCATCTTACATACACAGGTAATTCTTCCCCTTATAAGCATGAAGAAATTCCCCTTCCCAGGCAATACAGGATGTCAACACCTCTTCCAAAAGCCCTAAAAATCCTGACCTCCTTTATACATCATCCACACCTCTACTAAGAATTTTGTAATATATCATAATAATATCAAAATATGCAAAATTCCTAAAGACAAAGTAAATTTCATACTTAATCTTTAACATAAAAAAATTCCAATACATGGATGTAAAACCTTATAAAGTGATAATCAGCAATAAAATCATGCAAAATGATTAAGTTTCAAATAAGTTTAATTGGAATTTTTAAGACATAGACATAGAGTAAAAGTCATAGCAAAATTTTTATTTGTGAAGCTACAGAGTTTAGAGTGGTGCTACACTTCAAACTATACATAAAAATTTACTCATACAAACTTCAAACTATACATAAAAATTTACTCCTACAAACTCATATGACTGTCACATCATCAATCTCAATTAATAAAATTAATTTTTGAAATTCACTCCTCCACTCAAATCATGATACATCAGTTTACATGGTACATTTGTATAAACAAATTTGTAAGAGTAGTATTACTCATAGAGTTTATATCTACAGAATCAATATTTCATCACTTGTTGTGCAACAAAGAGATTTCTAAAAACTAAATGCAAAAAAGACAATTTTCAACTTCTAAGGACCCAATGGAAACAAAATAAATAAATAGAGCAAAAACATAATTCCAATGAAAACTATACCAATAGATAGCCTAGAAAATGTAAGGGATGTATACATCCCAAGTAGGGCGCCGCAAACGGGATATACATGTGAAGTTGCAATTATTAAATTCCAGTTTCTCTAACATTTATGAAGCTAACAGTTGACCCCACAATAGAGGTATGGCCACATCACACCAGATAAGAGGTATGATCCCTCTGCTAACCATCACTAAGAATCTAAAATTAATGAAGGTAAACAGGTTTTCTAGGCCCTGAACTACTGAGAAATGCTAGCGGAGATTAAGAGCTGAAGAGGCTTTCTTCCATAGTAATACATACCAGATACAGATATAAACTTAAATATAGATATGCATCAATAGAACATATATGCAAGCAAACTAGAAGAGTTGATGAAAGATGTGAGAGTGTTAAAGAACTTTTAGCTAAATATTGTGAAAGCAATGAAAAACCCCTTGTCAAGTACTTAAAAATGTATAAAAAAGATAAGGTAGCAATGTCCTAAAAATTAATTGGTTTGCCTAAATTTCCAAAGAGCTTTGCTTGCGAAATGGCAGGATTCCACACTCACACACAGAGCAAACACCAGATACGATAAAAGTTTTTCTTGGAAACTTTAGAATAGCAGAATGAAATTAGAAGAAATTTCTAGGAAAATTTAGTATTCAGCTGTCAGATTGTTCCCAAGTAGCCTCAAAATTAGGTAAGCCTCTCCATTTGATTAAGACCTCAGGTACATTTCCTGATTCTTCTTTCTTGTGGTGCACACCCAACACACTTTCAGGTTCAACCATCAACTCCAGGTCTACAGTAATTTGGGTAGGAATGAGAGGTGAGACAGGAGCAGTTCCCAACACTTTTCTAAGCTGGGAAACATGGAAGACTGGGTGCACTAGAGAACCCTTTAGTACTTTTGATCTATAGACAACCTGTCCTACCTTAGCTTCCACTGGATAGGGTCCATAATACCGTGGACTGAGTTTTGTTTCTGTGCCTGGCCAGAGTTTGTTGCTTGTAAGGCTGCAATTTGAGGTAAACTAGTTCCCCACTTGAAATTGAAGTTCCGACGTTTTCCATCAGCCCACAATTTCATCCGATCTTGTGCTTCAATCAAATTCTGTTTTAACTCATCAATAATTGCATCTCTTTCCTCCAGCAATTGCTCCACTGTCGAGACAGTAGTAGAGTTTTGTCCATAACGAACTAGCAGTGAGGGATCTCTTCCATATAATAATTTGAATGGGGTAGATTAAACTGATGTGTGGTGGGTAGTGTTGTACCAAAATTCAGCCTAAAGCAACCATTTTACCCATTGGGTTTTACCAGCCACAAAACATCTTAGATATGTCTCTAGGCAGTGATTAACGACCTCTTAATTTATTGGCCATCCATTTGAGGATGGTAGGCGGTATCGCGCTTGAGAGTTGTGCCCTAAATTTTGAACAATTCAGTCCAAAATATGCTTACGAATACTCAGTCTCGATCAATAATGATTGAGTGTGGAACTCCATGAAGTTTAACAATTTTCTTGACAAGAATGGCAGCCACTGATTGAGCATTGAGGGGATGTTTCAATGCTACAAAGTCCCAATATTTAATTAATCTGTCCACTACCACCAGGATTGAATCGTACACCTGCGATTTTGGTAACCCCTCTATAAAGTCCATAGCAATATTCTCCCAAACCTGATTAGGAATTGGTATAGGCTGGAGGAGACCTGCCGGTGATATTGACAAATACTTATTCTGTTGGCAAACTGCACAAGACTCTACATAACCCTTAATCTCCTTATTCATTCCAGGCCAATAAAATTCCTGAAAACTCTCTAAATAGTTTTAAGCAAACCTGAATGTCCTCCCAGGGGGCTGTCATGAAATTCCTTAAGTAGCTTAGGAATTAAGGCTGACTGTTTACTCAATACTAGTCTGCCCTTATATAACATATTACCTTGATGGGTAGAATCCCCTGCCAAGATAGCTTCCTTAAGCTTGAACAATTCTTTATCTTCGATAACCTCTTTCTGTATCTCATTCAAATTAAAGGAGGGTGATAATGAGAGGGCAGAAAATTCGAGATGTCTGGACAATGCGTCAGCTGCTTTATTTTCCAAACCAGTATTTCATACTCATACCCCAATAGTTTGGACAACCACTTTTGATGCTCGACACTCACCAGCCTTTCTTCTAAAAGATACTTAAGGCTCCTTTGGTTAGTCCTTACTATAAATTTCTTGCCCAACAGGTAAGGTCGCCACTTTTGAATTGCCATTACTATGGCAATCAGCTCCCTCTCATAAACTGACTTCAACTTTTGATTGGGAGGAAGCATATGACTATAATAAGTCACTAGTCTGTTTCCTTGCATTAACACTGCTCCAATCCCCAATCCAGAAGCATCAATATCAATTATTAAGGGTTTTATGAAATCTGGTAGTGCCAACAGTGGAACAGTGGTCATAGCTCTTGCTTCAATTTTACAAATGCTTCGTCAGCTTTAGCATTCCACCCAAAACTATTTTTCTTGAGTTGCCTTGTTAACGGAAAAGCTAGACTGCTATACCCCACTACAAACTTCTTATAGTATCCTGTAAGCCCAGAAATTCCCTCGAATCCTTCAAATTTTTAGGAGTGGGCCATTGCTGTATCACCTCAACCTTAGAATTATCAACAGCTACCCCTTCAGCATAAATTATATGGCCAAGATATTCCAATCGAGTTTGTGCAAAAAAAACGTTTTTTTAAATTGGCATATAATTGTTGATCCTTCAGGATTTTCAAGACAATTGCCAAGTGTTGTTGGTGTTCTTGCAAACTCTTACTGTAGACCAGGATGTCATAAAAGAAAACCAACACAAATCTTCTCAGATACTTCCTGAAAATCTCATTCATCAAGGCTTGGAAAGTTAAAGGGGCATTGGTCAGTTCAAATGGCATTACCATGAATTCATAATGCCCATCATGAGTCCTAAGAGCTATCTTATGGATGTCTTCAACCTTATCCCGGATTTTATGATATCTCGATTTGAGATCCAACTTAGAAAAGACACAAGACCCACGCAATTCATCTAGAAGTTCATCAATTACTGGGATGGGTTACATATATGGTATTGTGGCCTAATTGAGTGCTCTATAATCCACACAAAACCTCCAACTGTCGTCTTTTTTATTTACCAGCAAGAATGGACTAGAGAAAGGACTGCTACTCTCTCGAATCACTCCAGCTGCTAGCATTTCTTGACCCAGTTTCTCAATTTCGTCTTTCTGTATTTGTGGATAGCGGTAGGACCTTAAGCCTATTGGTTGTGTTCCCTCTTTAAGAACAATGGCATGGTCCCTTCCCCTGCTTCGAGGTAATTGAGATGGTGCATCGAACATTGCCTGGAACCTGTTAATGATTCCTGCCACTTCTACAAGAATAATATTTCGAGAATTTGAATCTGCAAGAATGGAAATAGCACTTAACTCAAACAAAATTCTTTGTCCCCCTCTTCTCATTGCTTTTATGAAACTTTTGAATTTTACTTGAGACTTACACAAGCCACGATCCCCCTGCAACACTACTCTCCTGCCATCATCCTTGAATTCCATCGTTAGAGCATTACAATCAAGTTTAATAACTCCCAAATTCTCCAACCATAGCATTCCTAAAACCAGATCAGTTCTTCCAAGATCCAGCGGCAGGAAATCTTCTACTACCCTAATTCCTTGTAATGACAGAACAACCCCCTTACAAATTCCATCTCCCTTGACCGGGTTTCCAATTCCTAACAGTACCCCATAGGCATCTGTATTATCGATGGATAATCCGATTTTCCTTGCCAAGGCCCCAGATACAAAATTATGGATGGCCCCGAGGTCTATCAACACAAGAACTTCTTCCACTCCAATCAGTCCTTTTAGTTTAATTGTTTTGGGCGAAGTAAGCCCCACTACTAAGTTCATGGAGAGTTCTACAACTTCAGGATTAGACTATTACCTCCAATTGCTTTTATAAAATCATCTTCTTCCTCCAGCTAGACCTCACTTTCTTCCTGCACTACCATGGCATAGAGCTCTTTGAGTCAGCACCTATGTCCAGGAGAGAATTTTTTGTCACAACGATAGCACAACCCCTTATTTCTTTTTGCTTGCAACTCTGCATCTGTCAACCTTCGGAACTATGCATCGTTCTTAACTCCAGCATTTTTTCTAGCATTGTGGTGGTTCAGTAATTGCAATTTCCAGTGGCTTTTGACGGAGCAGGCGTTATATTGTCGGAAGTCCTTCTATCAGTGAACTGGTTGGTGGGCTTTGAACTCCTCAAGGCCAGATTCTTGCATTCTAGCCTTTGGGCCACCATCACGATCCGGTCCAGGCCCACAGGCCCAAAGGCTTCCAGTTCAGCCTTAATGTCAGGACGCAAGCCATTTATAAACTGGCCTTCGAGAATGTGTTTCGGCAAGTCTCCCATCGACGACGCTAAACTCTCGAACTGCTAGCAGTATTCTCCCTAAAACGCTCCAACAACATTCCTTTCAACTCTGCCTAGGATCTAAAGGCCCTCCAAGATTCTTCCCACTAGTGCCAAGCGAAAGCCTCACCCTCCATGGAAACAACTGCCGCCATCAACCTCTCAGCCTCACTCATTCGATTTAACGAGAAGAAGTGTTCAGCCTTATAAACCCACTCATCGAGATCTCCTCCTTGAAACACTGGCATCTCAACTTGTTGGGTTCGGATCTCACCTCTCCCGAAGTCATCAATTACCCTGCCTCCGGCAACATACGAAGTCGTTCCTCCTCCGTTTCCCCCCATCGGTGCTTTCTGTTTCGTCGACGACGCGAATTGATGAGTATTTTTCTTGCTCTCACTCGACAGGGCTTCTAGCTTTTCTAGAATCGCCGCCATGCTCTGCTCCAAGAGCTGCATCTTTGGCATCCCTTATTTGACCTCACCGATGTCGCTCTGCAACATCTGAACCTTCTTCTCTATCGTGTCCATCCTCCCCTCACCCTTCTTCGCCATGCCTAGATAAGCACTCTGATACCAAATTGGTAGGATTCCACACTCACACACAAAGCAAACACCAGATACGATAAGACTTTTTCTTGGAAACTTTAGAATAGCAGAATGAAATTAGAAGAAATTTCTAGGAAAATATATTATTCAGCTGATAGTATGGCAGACTTTCAAGAGGTCTGCTAGCTCTCCCTTAAGAGGACTCCTCTTTTCCAAAAAAAAATTTGGAAAATATTTACACCCCCTCTCTCTCTCTATCCTCCCTTATATTTTCTAACTAACTTTGCACTAATCCCTATCCAGTGATAACTAACCCCCACAACACCCACAACCCCTAGCAACAGCATAACAGATAACAATAAAAGGAAAAACCCAACACCAGCCCCCAAAAAACCCCCCTCTGATTAATCCAATTCACATTTCCTCTTTACCACCTTTGTGGCGTCTAGAATAGGTAAATTGTATTGAAGCCTATCACGAAAAGAGGTTCCTTCCAAAATTATTTTGTAGCAAAGGGAACAGTTTGCCATTTAGCAATAATGCTTTAGTTAGTATAACTGTAAAAGTGAAACAATTACTTAAAGTAGAAAGATAACAGTTTTTCTGAGAAAAAATAATAATCATAATAAAGTACAGTAATGCTTACAAGACAACAATGTTCATCCTAGCATTGGTGAAAAAATTGGCACAGAATATGGGTAAATCCAAGTCTGGTTTTGGAAAGACAGCAAAATCCAAAACCTACAAAGAAGTAAAAGATCGGTGTTAGTACAAAGAAATTCATATAATTATCATGCACATCCAAATAATCCATGCAATCAAAAAATGTTTGAATAGATATTTTGAAGCTTAAACCAAATTATCACCAATCAATTCAGCAAGGCTGTCATTGTTTCTCTTCTTCTATTCCTGGTTTTCTACCTGTCATTGTTTTATATTTTTATCTAAATTGTTATCCCTACCTCAACCAAGGGTCTAGCCAGAATACTGGAAGTTTTCCATGATGCTTTATTGATATTAGCTAATAGTTTTTTTTTTTTTTTTCACTCAGTCAATGCATTATATAATAAAAGAACAAATGATGCTGAGCTCATAAAGCTTGGAAAATCAAATTGTGAAGGCAGCTTTGGTTGGGGCTAAAGTGGAAGATTCAGGACTTCATTTCTCTGAACCCTGATTTATTATTATTATTATTATTCTAAATCTTGTCAGGTAGAAAAGTTGATGCAAATATGATGTTGAGCTCTTAAAAATGTGATAATGTTGATGAACAGAAGATAAAATCATATTAAAGATAGTACCTTCATCACTTCATTTTGTATGCTCATACTGCGAAGGAGTCTAATCTTTGGAGCTTGGAATGATAACATTTGGAGGTCTGTTTTTCCATCCATTGCAATCAAGGTATTAAACTTTTCCTATTTACAAAAAATTTTATGTATATCATCAGGGGAAGTAGCATAATAAAAAGTCTTATAATTCAAAGCTATCAAGTATACGAACAATAGCAGCAGCAAAATAAAATAGCAGAGCACACTTAGGACTTAGAACTAGGAATTGCAAGAGGAGTTATCTAATTGCATAGATTAATAAAGTGTAAGATATAAGAATGTTAGATATTATGGGCCTTCCACGGAGACTGGCCAGCAGATATAAGAGGCAATGGTACCCAATTCTGAACAATTAGGGCACTACATTCAAGCAACCTTCACGTTCATCCTATTAGCAGAATGTTCAAAGGCCAGTAACAAAAGCCAAAATCACTCTAGCAATTGCCATCAAGTTCAAGCCAATTGATGTTTTCTCAACCTAAAGGATGTCTAGATAACGTAGAAATTAATTTGACCTTGCTGACAGCCTCTAGAGATTTTTGGCAGTAACCTTAACCCTAAACCAAAAGTTAGACTATTAGTCTATAAAACTAAACTGGGATTACCTCAATATAAGACATCTTCTCACGACCGTGTCAGTCACTACTTTTTGATCATCAGATTTTTACAACAATTTGGAGGCCATCTATCCTTTGTAGAATATTGTAAGCAAAACCGAAATTAAGCATTAGACTACCATTGCATGATATAATTTAGTCAAGTAAGCTAATTTGACAGGATAATGCAAGCCAATATTTCACATCCTAGCTTCACCTTCCATTATATTTTCTTTTTTTCCTTTTAATTTTCATAATTTGCATTTTAATTTAGTAGTTTCCCACTCTCTAATTAGTCTTTGACCATATATGATTAAACAAACTTGGTAAATCAAGTTGATTAATACTCTTACAATCAACAAGAAATTAACACTCTTTAAAAAAGTACAGAGCTCTGCTGTGCTTTATGCTTAATCACTGACATTTCAGACACTTGCCAAAAGAACTCAAACCTACATTAACATAATGTCACATTCCGCCTATCATTACATGAGAGATAAACTGTCCTCTGAATTTGCTCCAAGAAATAAAAAATTTTCAAATGGTAACAACAACAAAGCTCTACATCATCAGCACATACACATCAACATTATCTAAACAATAGTTCAACTAGTGAATGGTAGCTGCAGCAAACATATAACTTAAGATTCAACAAAAAGCTCAGTTCCAAACCCACCAAAACTTAACGAAACTTTACTCATTCAGGACCTTGAACCCACCAACCCAAAAAAAAAATATCAAACGAACCCCAAATGAAATCAAATATGCTCATATACAGCAAAAACATGAAGATAAAGATTCATACAAATGCTTCCATAGACAGAGAAGGGTTGTATTATACTTGTACCTGCAGCGGAGAAGGGACCAAAACAGTGTGGCGTTTGGTTTCATTAAGGGCAAATTTAATGAATTTCTGGTAAGAAACTGCAGATGCTTGTAGAAGTATAAGAGGCTGCTTCTTCCTCCTTCTCCTCCTCCACCAGTTGTTATTACAGAGGACCGAAGTGAAGGTGGCTGTCAATGGAGGAGTTTGAAGCGTTAAGCAAAAGCTTAACATCGAAATGAAAGGAGGCAGAAAGAATTGAGTGAAGCAGTAAACGCTAACATTAAAGCTCTTAGAAGAAGTCCCTCTCTCTCTCTCTCTCTCTCTCTCGCTACTTCTGGAAGTGTTGAGTAACTTTAAGTAACTGTTCAACTTCTGTTGCGTAATTATAGTTGCTGTCGCTGTGTCCATACCGTAACCAGAACTCTCGAGCCCATTACATGATCACAACCCTATCCACTTTTTAGCGTGGAGGTAACATCTCACTAACAACCCAAAAGTTTTGAGCAATGTCTGACCATAGACAACTTTTGCATTCTTTTTTTAATAACCAACCTTGCATTTCTGGAAATCAATTAAGACCACCCTTTAGTGACGAAAACCTCAATAATACTTCACTTTTGGGAATTTTAAGATTTGGCTCTCTTTTGGGGGCTCTTTCAATTTTAGCCTTACTCCGAAAAACTTTCAACACAACAGCCACTAACCCCAAAAAAATTACATAAATACCCTTATATGCAATAACTTTTTGTGGCATATAACCGCCACTGTAACTCTCTCTCTAACTCTTCCAGCTCCTAAAACGACTCAAAATTAAAAAAAAATATTCAAATACGACAATAGGAACATTGCATTCAACAACTTAAACATAAAAAAAAGTAAACAATCGGATTTGAAAAGCTTTGGAAAGACATAAAGGTAATGTTTCTCTCTAACGAAGCTTCAAATCATTGCTTAAACATTTTATCATGATTTGAACCTAAAAATCCATCCCATACGTGTAGAAATAGATGAATAATGGTTGGACTAGAGTTATACAGGTAGTTTTTGCAATTTGGTGTATGAAAATCGCGTTTTCTCATCTAGTTGTCGAATCTAGGTCTGGAAAATGTCAAGTTCCAAAGAAATTTGATATGTCGACAGTTCGAATGTCGAATCGTTGAACCATCATTCGAATTACTGTTATCATCGAACTGTGACCTTCCTATTGAACTTCCATCGAAGCCAACTATCGAACTGTTGAAGATTCGTCAAACTAATTAGATAGTTCGACAGTGGCCTACTGAACTATCGAATTGTTCAATAGTTTACCCGATTCTGACCTATTTTGAAGCTTTTTTTGTTCTCAATGTATTTTCACTAATTTTTGGACATGTTTGACAGCATAGATGAGGAGTATTGGGTTTGCATTGTTCTATGATAGACATTGGGAGATGTAAGCTAGTGGAAGCATGTTTATATAGGCAGAAAGGGTTTCCCGTTATGGTTGCCAAGAGAGATGTCTTACTAAGAGTTTTTACAATTGATATGTGATACGATTGGGTTAGATGCCCGTCGAACAAAGTTGAGATTGGGCACCATGTTTAAACTCATTCGTTGTGCTATGCCTCTCCCAATCCAGAATAAGTGTGACTATGGTTTTCTTATTGAAGATAGTTTGAAACATTCGTCCAAATACACAGCGTTATATGTTGAATTTGAGCAGCATGTAAGGCAAACATTAAGACCAGCAAATATTGATGTAACGAATCACGTTGAAACATCAAATCGAAAGGCATTTGAGTAAAGAAAACAACAACCTATTTACAATAATGTGAAAACCTTGAATGTTAGAGGTGATAATGATGGTTGGTTTAGATGTGATAGTAATGTTGGAGGTAATGTTGGAGATGATGGTGATGGTAGTGTTAGAGGTAATGTCGGGGGCGATGGTAACGTAAGAGGATTTTTTGAAGGAGTTGATGTTCTTGGTTGTATTGGCTGTTGCAGTATCGAGTTACAAATGATGATGATCATGACCTCGACAGCATCAAAGTGGAAGCATTAAAGGAGGTGTCAAGAGTAAAAGACAGTTACTAGAATGACAATGAAAATGATGATGGTGCAAATGAGGGTACACATGTTCACTGGCAGGGTGGAAGTGATGGTGATGACAATGATGAGGCGGATTTGCATTTAGAACAAGACCAACTTATTCAACATAACCATATTGTTAATGATTCGATCTTAGAAAGAGTGAAGGATGTGTCTAGGTTCATCCCTTAAATACCACCATCCATAACACTTGTTCTGCCCAACACGCGTGAAATTGACAATGGTGAAGTTCAGATGGGTCATATATTTTCAGACGAGACAAAACTCCGACCCAAGGTGGCGAACTCGACATTGTGACACAACTTTGAGTTAAGGCAACTAAATCAACTAAAGCCAGGTTTGAAGTGGATTGTCATGAGGAAACTTGCAAATGACATTTGAGAGCAACAAAGGTTAAAGACACTGAATTCTTCCAAGTGAAGGTTTTCAACAACATACACACATGTGAATGTGCGGGCTTACATCCAAACCATAAGCAAGGAAGTGTAGAGCTACTTGGGGCTCATATTAAAGAGAAGTTTGTCAATGCCTAAAGAATATATCGACCTACCAAAATAATTAAGGATGTTTAAAAAGACTAGCACATTACAATTAGTTATCAAAAGGCGTGGAGGGCAAAAGAGGCCTCTTTAAACCAACTTCATGGAACTACTAAAGAGTCATTTGCTCTTTTACCTTCTTACTGCTACCTAGTTAAATCAACAAATCCAGGTATAGTGACTGCATTTGAGGTTGATCATGATAATCACTTCAAATATTTCTTTATGGCATTCGGGGCATCGATTTCTAGATATATGAGGTTGATTAGACCTGTTGTTATTGTTGATGGCACTTTTTTGACGAGGAAATATCGATGCACAATTTTCATGGCACAGGGATCGCAACAACAAAATATTCCCTCTAACCATTGCATTAGGTCATTTTGAGAATTATGAGTCATGGTATTGGTTCGTGTAGAGGCTCTATGGTATTATTAGACACATCCCAAATCTTGTTATCATCTTAGATCACTACAAAAGCATCGAGAAAGCAGTATCTACCATATTTCCAAATGCTCTGTTTGGGATTTATATGCATCATCTAGAATGTAACCTAAAGGTGAGGTTGAAGGAAAAGTTCTTAGTCTCTTTTATCAATGTAGCCAAAGCTTACCAAGAAATTGAGTTCAATCGATTTTTTGAGCAAGTTAAAGGCATCAATGTAAGGGTCACCGACTATTTAGAGCAAGCAAATGTTCGTAAATGTGCACGATGTCACTTTCCCGATCATAGGTTCAATATTATGACCATAAATATTACTAAGTCAATGAAAAACAAAATGAAAAAAGCAAAATCATTAGGCATAACTCTGATTTGTGAGTTCTACTATCAGGTATGTTACTTAAAACTATGTCATTCAATAACCTATTTGTTTCGGATATCAACAAATGTTGTCATTTTCGATTTTCAACAAGTATTGTAGGAGTGGTTCCATAAGAAAATGACTATAGTTGTAAACTCCACGATAACCCAAGTGGACAAAAGACTTATTGAAAAGTGAAAAAGATGAATCAGATGGACTTTGGGTGGCTCCGATTAGTAGGCATATATTCTAGGTTTATTTCGGTAATAGGGTCAATGTTGTGGACCTGAATGCATGAACATGTTACTATAAGGTGTTTGACTTGGATAAGATTCCATATTCACATGCCATCGCCACCTGTCGTTATACCAATCTCAAGTCAATTACGTCTTATTGTAGTCCTATGTATATAAATGAACATTTGATACTTGCATATGCCTTACCAGTGATTCCAGTAGGGATAAGCAGGGATCGGGTGGTATAGGATAAGGTCAGGACAGAGGTTTTACTCCCGTCGATCACTTGATAACTGGCTGAAAACTGATATTTGTAGAGCATACCTTCTACAGGTGAGGCGGTTAGACAACGTACATACGATCATTATAACTATAAAGGTCATAACATGTAGACATGTCAGAATCTTATACCCCTTCACTGACCATCAGCTGTAGACGAAGCAAGATTGTCCAATGTCGCATAGTTTGCCAGTTTTTTAGTTATAGCGTTCGTATAGTTCACACAAATCTGTTTTGTTAAACTGCATAGTTTAGCCTTGTAATAAAACTTTTTGTTGTCATGGAATTCTTGTAATAAAACTTTTTGTTGTCATGCAAGTATTGCTATGTATATATTACTTTATTATAAAGCTTATATACATATGTGAATTGTGCCACTACAATAACTAAACAAAACTACATTATTTATAACTTATAATCAAGACCAACAGTATAAAGAAAAACATGAAGTATAAACTGTACATATCAAAATGATCTAACAAACTAATAACCCAGCTAACTAACAATATCAACAAGACCAGCGTGAACTAATAAACTAATCAAAATATAAATCACAAATGTACACCATAACAAACCATACAAAATCCAACACTTGTGGTCTCGCTTCCAACGAATACTTCGAGAATGCCGATGTGTGATCCATTCCTCCCATATGCCAAATCTTCATCGCCAGCTGCTTCCTTAGTGTCGCCTCATCCACCTCTACTATGACGTCTACCCCCACTCCAGAACTTAAAAGCTCAGCATATGTCACACAATAAATGCCATATGCTCTCCTTCTTTCAGGCTGCTGAGGGACATCCTCTTTAACACGAAAGATGGAAAATGGGCTGGTATTGTGGGAGATATCAGCATGATTGAGGAAGAACTAGGCCTTCTGTATAAGGCACAATATCATGATCGACAAAGGTTTGTAAAAGTCCAGCAACTTTGCCGTGGTTTGCTGGGTCTAGAGGTATGTAGGAGTCATAGATAACGACCTCCCTGTCTTTAAATGCAATCCGAGCTAAGACCCAATGTTGACCCTTGACATTGATGGGGGCATAAACCTATAAGAAGGAATCGGATATGCATTAGTGATGATGTAAACAATGACGTGAAAGCCATAAAATTAGAAGAGATAGTACTATGACTCACAACATCGAGGTCAGCCTATATTTTGGTCTGGCCTATATTGATCCTGTCTGTATACTGGAACAACAACGTCTTCCACGCGATGTTATCCAAGTTGTCTTTGTACCTCTTATAGGTACTAGCCAATCAAAACTATTCATATAGTTTTAAACATGATTAGTCTTATGGGGTAAAAGCATAGCAACGAATTTAAATGTGAACTAATATTGAAATACTTACAAAGTAGCCATGATCATGGCAAGTGAATCGCTGCGGTATCTCCCCAGAACTATGTCTCCGTTTGCAACATAAGAAATACACAAACGAGTTGATGTGTTGCAAAGAACATATCAATTTTGTTAGTAATGTATAACTTAAAATCATGGGTATGTTGTGCATGAAGGTAAAAAGAAACTCACATCATCGCCTAGCCACGAACCACAATGAGTAATGTCAGAAAAAAAGGCTACTCCAATTTCCAAAATAACCTTGTCTAAGCTGGATCCAAACATGATCGACAACACACCATCCATCATAGCATAACTCAAAATGCAAATTGATGAGGGACTACTAGTCATAAGAGGAAGGTGAGACAATAATTGGGACATCCTGTGATGACTACCTTTTCACCTGTTGGTCAGGATTGGTATATAGACTCAATAGGTATTGTGCTTTTCTACACACTCTGCTGGTGTAAACCTTCTCCAACTAGTACACAATAGGTCATGATCCAATGATGTGGACATTCTCATTAGGTGAGTCACTGTCAACCTCAACCACCCCTAGCTTTGTATTGCTATTGTGAGACAAGTGAACCATATCATCGTTTATAGATGAGTATTGTCTGTATTCAGTGATACATCCAAAAATAGGATTATCTCCCAAGTATAGGAGTGTTGAATTAATAAACCCAGCAAGACCGGGGTCGATCTACAAGGAAGAGGATTTAGCGGTACAAACTATAGAACAAGAAATATGATATGAATAGTTCAAAGAAATGACCAGATAATATCAATAACTATAAGTAAAGATGGTAGACGGCACTACCAACCATTCAAATGTAAAACAAAAACAAAAGGTGGTAAAACCATCCATAACAATAGGAGGTAAAACCTACCATAGCGAATGAAAAAAAGTTCATAAACTAAGAATACTTAAAATACACAAGTAAAAGGAATTAACACAATATTGATGAAAGCTAAAGTTAGGGGATCCGCCATTGATATATCAAATAAGAATAGACAACCTAGTTATAACTCAATTGGTATCCACATATCAGGGAGGTTTCAACCGGAAAGCCTATTTTAGTTATATGAATTATATTTGTTTCGCTACCAATATTTATATCACTTATTGTAAATGGGTTCAAATATCCAATGTGTTAATCACCATATGTCTACAACAAATCAAAGTTCCTAAATAGACTTGTAGGTAAGGAAGAACCATACGATATCTAGAAAAGATCTAAGCATTTGATGTGCCAAGGATTGTCTACAATGGATCAAGACCTCCAATTTACGAGTGGTGTCAAGATTGATTAAGAAAATAAATATAAATCATATAAAATAAATAACAAAAGATTATGATCATTAAAAACATATCAAAAGGTTAAAAAATCATTATTCTCATATCAAGGGTTTCACCCTTTCACCTTAGCAAGAGAGAATTTAGTGAAACATTAAGCAAGAAAGAAAATAAATTGCAAAAAAAAAAGACTTATTAATAACATTAAGAGAACAAAACACAAGAGGAAAACACAATAACAAGAGATCCCAACCAAAGCCAAGATTCCCTTATGGATCACAATGCACCTCTATTTATAGATACATTCAGGGGCAAACTTGTCAACTTACAAACGGACAATTGTAAAATATCTTGTTGACAATTTGGATCATCATGTGCATCGACTTTGACTACCGATTTCAGCATCGAATTATTTAGAATTTTGATCACATGTCTTCATGAAAGTTACAGATATTTCTCTCAGCTTTCTAGAACATCTTGATTCATGTGATTTGGATACGTATATCAAGAGATATGGTCAAAATACGGAGGCATAGTCAGACTGGGCTCAAACTACAGATGGGTTCACTTCAAGCCCATTTTCGGTCCACTAAGAGCCCGAATTTCATGATGCTTATAAAATATGATCTTGTAGATAATCTAATCAAATTTCTAACAAATCAAGATTTGTACCATTCTGATCTATAAATAAACAGTTATGCCCATTTTACCGAACCTATAACAAAAACCAAAATTAAAATGAAGTTAATTCAAAAGATGCAAAAACTATAAATATGCTAAGTTGAGAAATTTAATAACACTATTAATGCAATATGATGAATTAAACTCTTATTAAGCATACATATTAAAGCATTCATCATACCCCCAAACTAGCTTATTGCTAGTCCCTAGCAATTAAAGCGTTATTATTTAGAAGTTATTTATAGAATTTTACATCCAAGGTGACTATTATTGCACTTTCTTTGATTCTTATCCAAATAAACAAATTCTCAAACGATTTTTTTCTTTTTTTTAAATCTCGTGTACCCTTCAGTCAAAATGTAACAAACCTTTTTTTGTGCTCAGTCGACACATGACTATGATACTTTTTAGAAATAAGCCATGTCGGTTCTAATATTTGTTAAGGCTAACATCCTTAAGCAAGGGGCATTCATTCATTATTATATATATATTTGAAACAATGCATCTTTACCCATGTAGAGAGCCTTAGGCTAATGACTCCCAGACTAGTTGGTCTTAGGGCATTAAGTGTTAAGATACCCCTACGAGCTTAATGACTCAAGTTGTCGATACTTTATTTTTCCTTAAAAACTCGTGGAAAGTGCAATGTTCAATCCCATTAAGCTTGCTCCTTAATCCATGTAACGAGCGTTGGGTCAATAGCTCCCAAACCAGTTGGTCTTAGGGTATTAGGTGTTGATGCACCCCCAGACTTAATTGCTCGAATTAAAGAGGCTATGAGACCAAACTTATCCACAATTGCTTTTTTTTCTTTCACTTCTTTCTCTCTCTCTCTCTCTCTCTATTTCTCTCTCTGTTTTTTTTTTTACTTTCCCCTTCCTTTTGTTTTTATCCTAAACAAAACACAAGAACTCAAATATTGCAACATTTCATTTTGCAACCCATAATCATACATCAAAGTGTGTGTGTGTGCGAAGAAAGGTTAATGAATACTTGCTCAATGAGTACATGAATAAGCGGTTTATTAAATGATAAGGTTGTGAGAGTTCATAGATTTGAATAATTCAAAGTGAAGTGAATAAGACATTCTCGTCATAAAATCAAAAATCAAAACTAAATAATATTATGTTAGCTAGAATGAGTATTCAAAAGTACAAAATCAAAACAAAATGACAAATTGGAATGGGTTTCAAGAGTTCAAAATGGCCCTCTTTACTTTACCATTCCAGACCCAGAATGCGTATCAAGAGGATTTGAACTTCTTACATCGCACTCTGATTCTAATTACTAACTCGCTTTTTTTTTTAGAAGAAGAAAATATAAGACACATTTATGTCTGTTATCCTTCCCCCTAACCTAATTAAACATTGCCCTCAATATTTAAATGTAGAGAGATAAAGTATATGAGACATTACCTGAAGCTTTAGTTATTCAAAAGAGATGACCTAAAAGACACGTAAAATAAAATGTTACAAATAAAATAAAAGAAAAATTACAAACGGAGATTCAGATCCAATTTACACTTTTTGTTTTATCCGCTTGACCAATTAATTTGAGTTATAACTAGGTAAGGTTCACACTCGACTGCTTGTAATTTGTCAAGTAATTCACTAACAATAGTGGCAAAAACAAGAATCTGTCGCACCGAATGAGGGATAAAATTCTATTCTACAGCTGCATCAACAAAACGTATCAAAGGATCAAAGAAATTTTTAACATTCAACAAACCTCTAGGATTTTTTATGGAGATTCAGTTGAGCCCAAAAGGTAATTTGAAAAATTCTGTTGAGAGTACCAAGCCACCTAGTAAAGCAATAAAGGCATCCAAATTGATAAGCATATATGCCATGCATTCATGCATAGCGGAGACCTGTAACTCTTGCCCAATCGTTGTTCCAATGATGCTTTCTATAGCTAAAGCTTTAGGAATCACATCTAAAATTTGACTGCCTCCTACGAGTGCAGCTGTTGACACACGACCCATTAACCCGAGACTACCTGACCCATAAACCACATGAATCTTTCTTTCAGCTAATAGCCTACCAAGATAATCTGCTACTGCTACAAACTCTTCATTGTTTCTAGGTCGAGATCCGTAGAATACACATATCTTTTAGATTTGACGTTTTGAGGTTCTCTCTATGTATATGCAACTCTCTAACTATGTATGTGAAATAAAGAACAAAGGATGTCATATTTATGGAGTGCAAAAAGGTATTCTAATGATGACATCTATATAGATAGCTCGACTGTTTGTTGAAAAAGTTTGACAATAAAGCATAGAAATTTAAAAAAATGATAGAAATAAGAAATGCACAAGTCAACCGAAAGATATAAATTCAAAAATGACAGCTATAAGGCATCAAAATTCAAAAATGATAGCACACATGTATATGTATAGCTAGTTGTTACTGTGGCTCACATCTTCCTCTGGTTTTACATCCAGAAATGACTTAAACACCTTCTATGACTTGGGGATATGCTTCCCGTCTAGTTTTCTTATAAACTGGTAAACAAGGTCGTTTTGAGTCATATTCCTAAGACTGTAATGTGCTTACTCTTCTCGAAATTGTGTCCATAGTTTCGAAATTTCACGCTGCACAATTCCACAAGAATGTGTCTCAATAGTCAATTGGATATTATCTAAAGGCTTCCTACTTAGTCCATTCTTGATGAATTGTAACTTATCGTCTCGATTGTTAGACAAATATCCCAAGAAGTGGCAACGCTGGTTACAAGTTCATCTTGCATATTTATGACAAACTTGTAACATTTTCGCTCTTCGCTTTTTGGCGTAAGAGCTTTTTCCCAAACCCGGCATGTGAGAAACAAGATCATTTGAAAATTCAAAGAAAATCAAACCTTGACTTCATTTAATCATCTTAAAATGACAGGAATACCCTTGGGCATCAGCATCCTTAGTCTTTCTGTGCGAGCTTTGTAAATTTTAAGCAAATAATTTTGAGGAAGAGAGGGAAAATGTCTGTGCAGATTTGAGAGAATGGTATCCATATGAAGAAATGAGATAGAAGAAAAGAAAATGAATGTAAGGTGAGCAACAGTTTTTAGGAAACTAAAAAATCGACTTTAAAAGTCACAGAGTACCATATCCACCACTTGACCAGGAAAAATCAATCCTTAAAAAGGATCGATTAAAGCAATGAACTCTTCATTTTGATCAAAATTTTCAAAGAATGGTTTTAAGTATTGTCTATTAACTTTAAAAACATTATCATTCTTTGGGTTCTCAATTTCAACAACTCTGTGAGAGAAAACATTTTTAACAATGAAAGGTCCAGTCCAACGAGACCAAAGTTTACCGAAAAATAAATGCAATCTTGAATCATACAAAAGAACTTTTTATGAAGGTTCAAAAGATTTTCTGACAATGAATTTGTCATGAAAAACCTTCATTTTTTCTTTGTAGATTTTAGAATTTTCATAAGCCTTATTCCTGATTTCTTCAAGTTCATTCAGTTGGAGTTTACGTAACTTGCAAGCATCATCCAAATTTGTGTTAAAAGTTTTAATGGCCTAATAAGCTTTATGCTCAATTTTCACAGGGAAGTGACAAGGTTTTTCATAAACTAATCTATAAGGAGACATTCCCAATGATGTTTTGAAAGTAGTTCAGTAAGCCTAAAGTACATCATTAAGTCTTAAAGACTAATCTTTACGGTATAGGTTAACCATTTTTTCTAAGATCTGTTTTATCTTCCTATTAGCTAATTCAACTTGTCCACTTGTTTGCGGGTGATAAGGTGTAGAAACTTTATGGGTTATTCCATATTTCTTCATTAGAGTTTCAAATGGTTTATTACAAAAATGTGTACCCCCATAACTAATAATGGCTCGAGGTATTCCAAATCTACACAAGATATTCTATTTCAAGAATTCGATAATTGTTTTGTGATCATTGTTTCGACATAGAATTGCCTCGACCCATTTTGAAACATAGTCTACTACAACAAGAATGTACACAAAATCAAATGATGGTGGAAAATGCCCCATAAAATCAATACCCCAACAATCAAAGATTTCAACAACAAAAATGGGATTCAAAGGCATCATGTTTCGTTTGAAATAGATCCCAATTTTTGACAATTTTCACATGTTTAGCAAAATGCATGTGTATCTTTAAATAAAGTGGGCCAATAAAATCCACATTGTAAGATTTTAGCAACTGTTTTTTTAGATGAAAAATGTCCTCCACATGCTTTGGAATGACAAAAATTAATGACACTACTTACCTCATTATCGGGTATAGATCTTCTAATTATTTGGTCTAGATAATATTTGAACAGATATGGATCATCCTAATAATAATTTTTTACCTCGGTCAAAAACTTCCTTTTGTCTTGAGCATTCCAATGAGGTGGCATTTCTCCTGTTGCAAGAAAATTTACAATGTTAGTAAACCAAGGTATTGCAACAACAGAGAATAAAAATTCATTAGGAAGAGAGTCATTGATAGGTGAAGTTTCAATTAATGTCTTTGTCATTAATCTTGACAGATGATCTGCAACGACATTTTTGGCTCCTTTTTTATCCTTTATTATGAAGTTTAATTCTTGGAGCAATAAGATCCACCGTATCAATCTAGGTTTTACATCTTGTTTAGACATTAAATATCTCACAACTGCATGGTCAGTGTAAATAATCGTTAGAGAACCAATTAAATGAGATCGAAATTTGTCCAATGCAAATACTATTGTAATTAGTTCTTTTTTTATTTGTTATGTAATTCATTTATGCATCATTTAAAGTTCTACTTGCATAGTATATCACATAAGGCTTACCTTCTTTTCTTTGTCCTAAAACAGCACCAACAACATAGTCACTCGCATCATACATCAATTCAAAAGGCAAGGACCAATCAGGAGATTGCATAATTGGAGCAGTTATTAAAGTCCAATTAATTTATCAAAGGCATTTTGATATTCTTAAGTCCATTCAAAAGAAGTATATTTTATTAAGAGGTTACAAAGAGGTTTAGATATAGCACTAAAATTTCTTATGAACTTCCTATAAAATTTAACATGCCCTAAGAATAAACGGACCTCTTTAACTGTTTTTTGTGGAGGCAAATGGGAAATTAATTCCACTTTTGCTTTGTCCACTTCAATTCTAGGAAGACACCACATGACCTAAGACAATTCCTGAAGTAACCATATAATAACATTTTTTTCAATTCAAAATAAGGCATTTTTCCTTACACCTTGTTAGGACTTTTTCTAGATTTTCAAGACAATTATCAAAAGAGTTTCGAAAGACAGTTAAATCATCCATGAAAACTTCTAAATAATGCTTAACCATATCACTGAAAATGCTTAACATGCATCTTTGAAAAGTAACTAGAGCATTACAAAGTCCAAAAGACATCCTTCTAAATGCAAAAGTACCGAAGGAGCACGTGAATGTGGTCTTTTCTTGGTCTTCAAGTACAATAGGAATTTGATAATATCCTGAGTATCCATCGAGAAAGTAGTAGTAGGAGTATCTTGCTACTCTTTCTAAAATTTGGACAAGGAATGGCAAGGAAAAATAGTCTTTTCTGGTGACAGCATTTAATTTTCTATAATCAATTGACATCCTCCAACTAGATGAGACTCGAGTTGATAACGATTCACCATTTTCATTTTTAACTACTGTAATGCCAGATTTCTTAGTACTACTTGTGTAGGACTTACCCATTTACTATCAGAAATAGGGTATATAATTCTCATATCAAGTAGTTTGAGAACTTCATCCCTAATGACCTCTTTCATGTAGGGATTTAATCTACTTTGAGGTTGTTGGGATGATTTGGCATTTTCTTCTAAATGTATTCTATGTGTCCAAATCAAAGGGTTAATGCCTTTTATGTCTTTTAAAGTCTATCCAATTGTATTTTTATGTCTTTTAAGCACTTCTATCTACTTACCTTGTTGCTCGCTTGTGAGGGATGAAAAAATTACCGCCGGATATGTTTGATTCTCCCCAAAATATGCATATTTTAGTCCTTCAAGTAAAGGCTTTAATTCTAACTTGGGAGCTTCCTCTTCCTTGCTTTCATTCATTTGTCCTAATTCTTTGAATTGTGGCTTCGAGCCTTTGTTTTTCATCACCTATCCACAATCCAATAAAGAATACATATTAGAAAGATTTGGCTCCAGTTGCATACTTGATTCTAATGAATTGACTAAACAGGTTTCCAAAGGGTCAGAAAAGCTCTCTTTTTAGATGTGGTCTTCCACAATAGTTTCAATTATATTAGCCTTCTCGATTTCATCATCTTCTTGATACAGTTGTTTGCACATATTAAGAACGTTAAGTTCTAATGTCATGTTCTCGAATGATAGCTTCATGACTCCATTCCTGCAATTAATTAAATCATTAGTGATGTAGGACATGTTAGGAATAAATTAGGGATTTTAATTTTGATTTTAGGGATTTTAATTAATTAGGGATATTGACTATTATTAGGGATTTTGACTTCCTAAATTAGGAGTAATCCTAATTTCAGTTATTTTCTTGGTTAATAGTTTACTATTTTATCTAAGATTTAATTTTGGTATTTTCTTGTTTAGTTGGAATTAGATTTTATTTCCTAATAGATTCTATTTTCTAGTTAAGTTATGATTGTCGGCACTATAAATGTCTTTAGTTATTTTATTTCTAAGGTTGTTGAATATAGATTTTTGATCTTTAAGTAAAAAGATTATTTTTCTCCCTCAATTTCACTCTACTTCTCCCTCAAATTGTTCTATTATTTATTTCCTTTCCTCTGTCTATATCTCTCTCACTTTCTTTTAAGTTGAGGAACCCTGTTCCTCATCAATTAGTATCAGAGCGTGGTTTTGACCCCCTCTTATACTATTTATCCTTTAATTTTTTGTTCAACCTATAAACCCTAAACCTCCCACCACCATTAACTTACTTTACCCTAAATTCATCTTCCATCACCCCTTCAATTAAAAAAAAAAAGTTATAGTCACTATTCATGAAACGTGCACTGTTCACCCCCGAAACTACTGTTCACCAGATTTACTATTCACCACAGATACTGTTTACTGAGCTATTGTTCATCTTAGTTACTGTTCACCGTGACCACCATCATACTCTTCTTGTCGATAACTACAATGTGTCCTTCATTACAAACTTCAATACTCTCAATGATACAAGCCTTAGAAAATAAGACAAACATTAGGATTGATGTTTTGGAAAGTAGAATGGACGCCATGGAGTAGTAGAAATATTAGCAACTATAAAAGACTTACAAGCTTTCTTTCTCACAAAACAAGAACTTAATGTGGAGTCATCTACCAAACATAGGAATCAAGGGATTTTGGGTGCAACTCCTAAGAACCATGAGGATGAGTGTGATGATTCTAGTAGAGATGATGAAGCAAGCAAGATTGATCTTGAAGATAGGCATGAATCTAGAGATGATATTGAGATTGAGGGCAAGATGAATTCTACTGATGATGTGAAGCCTACATGTGAAGAATCTCATGAAATCATTCAAAAAGTTGATTTCATAGGTTGTGATTCATATTTGGGTTCTTCTACTTCTATTATTAGGTCCACGGTAAAGTCTTCCATGGTTATTATTGTTTCTTTACCAAAATCGAAAGCCACTAAAGCATCAGTAATTTTTCTATCATGTGTGCTTCTAATATTGGATCGTTATGAAGTGAAGATGTGGATTGACGACTTTCCAATGATCGTGAAAGACAAGACGTGGCGTTTCCTTGTGTATTGACATCTTCCTTCTTGACAACCCGCTAGGAGTATGAGTTCTTTCAAACGGGGAAGAATTGATGTAGGACATGTTAGGAATAAATTAGGGATTTTAATTTTGATTTTTGGGATTTTAATTAATTAGGGATTTTGAATTCCCAAATTGGTAGTAATCCTAATTTGAGTTATTTTTCTAGTTAATAGTGTACTATATTATCTAGGATTTAATTTAGATATTTTCTTGTTTAGTTAGAATTAAATTCTATTTCTTAGTTAAATTATGATTGTCAGCACTATAAATAAGTGTCTTTAGTTATTTTATTTCTAAGGTTGTTGAATATGGATTTTTGATCTTTTAGTAAGAAAATTATTTTTCTCCCTCGATTTCACAATACTTCTCCCTCAAATTCTTCTATTATTTCTTTCATTTCCTCTGTCTATATCTCCCTCCCTTTCTTTTAAGTTGAGGAACCCCGTTCCTCATCAATTAGAGGTAGTTAGAAATGAACGCTGTAAAATGACAGGAATTGAATTACATACTTCCACTGGTTGTGTATCCAAGATGATAAAATTCACTGGGTAAATGAATTTATCGACTTGAACTGACTCATCTTCTACTACTCCTCTTGGCATTTTAATTGATTATCAGCAAGCAAAAGAGTCACAGAAGTTGGTTTTAACTCATCTAGATTGAGTTTCTAAAAAACCGAATATGGAAGTAAATTCACACTAGCGCCAAGATCAAGTAAAACTTGTTCAATTTTATGATCTCCAATAATACATGAAATTATAGGACAACCTAGATCCTTATATTTCACTGTATTATTGTTTTGAAAAATAAGACTTACTTGCTCAGCTAGAAAGGTCTTATTTTTCACATTCAATTTTCTTTTCACAGTGCACAAATATTTCAAAAATTTTGCATAAGAGGTACCTATTTGATCACATCTAGAAAGGGAATATTGACCTTCACCTATTGAAAATTTCAAAAATTTCAGAATTGTGGGTTAGCTTCTTTTATGTAGCTAATGCTTGAGAAAATGGAGGTGCAAACGGGGATTTGGTTCCATCTTCATTAGGTGTTGGTTTGGTAACCTCTTCCTGACCTCTAGAGATCGATTTTTCTTCTTTCTCGTAAGGTTTAGGAATGTATTTTTCAATAACCTTACCATTGTGAAGGGTCATGACTGTTTTGGCTTAGTCCACATAATGGCTATTTGAACTACCCGTACTTGAGTTAGATTGATCTTTGGGGTTTTGTAATGTTTGAGAAGGAAATTTTCTTTTTTCTTGAATGCTAAATATAGATGCAAATTTTGCAAGAGTGTCTGACAAATTTGCTAGTATTTGGGCAGTTTGACTATTGAAAGTCCTTACTTTGTAATGAATGAATGCAATATTTCTTCAAGGTCCTTCCTAGGAGGAGGAGCATATGCATGATCATGAGAATTTTGAAAATTTTGACGTGTTTGAAAAGGGACTTGTGAAGTTGTGCATGATTGTCATTTTTTCAACTAAAATTCGGATGATTTCTCCAATCGAGATTGTAGGTTTGTGAGTATGGATTGTGATTTGGCCTTTTGAAAGTGTTCAAGACATTGGTTTGTTCATAGAGACATTCCCTAAAGGCAGGCAAAGTTGGGCACTCATCAGTGGGATGGTCATTATCATTACAAATGTGATAAACAATCTATTGTGTATAATTCAATTGACCACTCTTTTTCATTTTTAAAGTTTCGATTTTTCTAGCTTGGGATGTATATTTGGCTTGAAGGTCATGGTCTTCCCTAAGGTTGTAAATGCCTCTACTGGATTTCGAGGGTGGGGCTTTGCTTGGTATCTTATAGGTGACAGCAATGTCCCAATTTTGAGCTTTGTCTGCTAATGAATCTAGATAGTCAATTACTTCGTCAGGGTCTTTATCTCCAAATTGTCCGTTACACAGTAGTTTTACTAGTTACCTATCTTGAGGTGTTAACCCTTAATAGAAGTGTGCAACTGTTCACCAAGTTTTAAAACCATGGTGAGGACAGGTATTAAGTAATTCTTTATATCTATCCTAACATTAAGGGTTTCTCTTTGTTTTTCAGTGAAAATGGTGATTTGTTTTTTAAAAAAATTTGTTCTATGCGTAGGAAAAAAATTTTCAAATATTGTTGTTTCATCTCACCCCATGAATTGATGGAGCTTGATCTCAAATTTTGTAGCCATGTTCTAGCTTTATCTTTTAAAGAAAAAGGAAAAAGATTTAATCTAATAGTGTTTATGCTACAATTTGAGTCACTATAGGAGTTACACACCTCTTCAAAGATTTTTAAATGTGAATATGGGTTCTCCATATCAAGGCTATGAAAGGTGGGTAAAAGTTAAACGAAACTTGATTTGAAACTAAAATGGATTGCATCGAGAGGAGAAACTACACAAGATGGTGCACTACTCTTTACCGGATTCATGTAATCTCTAAAGGTTCTTGGTTGGTTTTGGTCATTTTGTTGGGAACGATTATCCCCTTCATCCGTGAACCTTTCCACTTGATTGTTGGCCATATTTTCTAAGAAAGATGATGTTTTCTTAACAACTCTACCATTAGATGTGTGTGACCAAATTTTCATGCAAATTTGAAAAAGAAAAGAAAAGAAAAGATGAATACACGACAAAGAAAAAATTAAGATCTAAAATGAGAAAAGAGAATACTTATAATTTTGCATGCCAAATTTTACCTTTCCTGACAATAGCACTAAAAACTTGACACATCGAAAAATAGAATTATCTCCCAAGTATAAGAGTGTCCAAGTAATAAACCCCGCAAGATCGAAGTCAATCCACGAGAAAGGGGATTTAGCGTTACAAACCATAGAACAAGAAATATGATATGAATAGTTCAAAGAAATGACAAGATAATATCAATAAATATAAGTAAAGATGGTAGGTGGTACTACTGACCATTCAAATGTAAAATAAAAACAAAATTTGGTAAAACCATTCATGAAAATAGGAGGTAAAACCTACCATAGCAAATGAAAAAAAAAAAGCAATAAACAAGAATACTTAAAATACAAAAGTAAAAGGAATTAACACAATAATGATGAAAGCTTAGGTTAGGGGATCCACCCTTGATATATCAAATAAGAATAAATAACCCAGTTATAACTCAATTGGAATCCACACATCAAGGAGATTCCAATAGGAAAGCCCATTTTAGTTATATGAATTATATTTGTTTCATTACCAATATTTATACCACTTCTTCTAAATGGGTTCAAGCATCCAATGTGTCAATCACTATATGTCTACAACAAATCAAGGTTCCTAACTAAACTTGTATAGGTAAGGAAGAACCATACGACATATAGAAAGGATCCAAGCATTTGATATGCCAAGGATTATCTACAATAGATCAAGACCTCCACTTTACGAGAGGTGTCAAGATTGATTAAGAAAATAAATATAAATCATATAAAATAAATAACAAAAGATTATGATTATTAAGCACATATCAAAGGGTTAGAAAATCCTCATTCTCATATCAAGAGTTTCACACTTTCACCTTAGCAAGAGAGAATTTAGTGAAACATTAAGCAAAAAAGAAAATAAATTACAAAAAGAAAATGATTTATTAATAACATTAAAAGAACAAAACATAAGAGAAAAACACAATAATAAGAGATCCAGGCCAAAATCAAGATGTCCTTATGGGTCACAATGCACCTCTATTTATAAATACATTCAGGGGCAAACTTATCAAATTATAAACGGACAATTGTAAAATATCTTGTTGACAATTTAGATTATCATATGCACTGACTTTGACCACCGATTTTGGCACCGAATTATTTAGAATTTTGATCACATGTCTTCATAAAAGTTGTAGATATTTCTCTTAGCTTTCGAGGACATCTTGATTCATATGATTTGGATACGTATATCAAGAAATATGGTCAAAATACAGATGCATGGTCAGGCTGGGCTGAAATTGCAGATGGGTTCACTTCAAGCCCATTTTCGATCCACTAAGAGCTCGAATTTCATGATGATTAATGAAATGTTTGCCCCAATGATGGCCTTTTTTATCTCATTCGTCTTACGATCGAGGAAAGAAGAATTCAGTCAGGCAGAACTTTGCCAAGGCGTATTTTCCTACGTGTTATCGAGCCGAAGTGAAACAAGAGAATCTTGTAGATAATTTAATCAGCTTTCCAACAAATCAAGATTTGCACTATTCTGATCTATAAATAGAAAGTTATGCCTATTTTACCGAACTTGTAACATAAACCAAAATTAAGATGAAGTTAATTTAAAAGATATAAAGACTATAAATATGCTTAAGTTGAAGAATTTAATGACACTATTAATGCAATATGATGAATTAAGCTCTTATTAAGTATTCATATTTAAGTGTTCATCATTCAGGATTAGGCTAGGCGTGAGTATGCGGAGTTATGGCTGAATGGATGGTTTCCTCTTGTAGTAAAATACAAGATGTTACAATACATTTAATGAAATTTATAGTTTCAAGTACCTCGAGATCCTCAACATCCAATGCATGCTCCTCTCTGAGTTCTTGGATCACTTTATGCAACTTCTAGACCTCCTCTGACAATGCCTGGATCTTTTTAGCTTGTCCAACATACTAGTAAAGTAGTAGCTAACTCTGCACATTGAACTGCAAGCTCAACCTGAATGGCATCCAATAGACCCTCAGGATAGTAGAACTAAAAGTCATTTGCACGAAAGACAAGACTATTTTTAATTCGAAAACAAACAAACGATAATGCATTGTATGTCTAATCACGGGATTATACTAACTTGGCCCTCTACATGTATTGCCTTAGACTTCGATGGCACCTAAGATGCTTTGGGCAGAGACACCTCGATATGCACTATTTCTTTCCCTTTTGACTTCTTTTGTGCTTTGATACAACAAGCAAGGGTACTTTATTAGCCTTAGCCCACTCAACAAATAGTCCTTTAGGTCTGCGAATCCACCGTCGATTCTCAATATAACGATCGTCATTCAACTCCTCTAGTTTTGCTTGAAGACTCACCTTGGGGGAATCCCCCTCTTGAAAGAAAAGTGTTAATATATAAAGTATGTGTAATAAACCTATGTGCATTATACAGTTCAATTCCAACATCCTTACTCATCGTGTTCCATCAAACACATCCCTCAGAATCTTAGCTTAGGTAATGAGCCTGCTGCTACTTATCTAACTCAGTATACGTGAGATATTTTTTGCGAAATTTGATCCATTCCTTGTGTAAGACTCTCTAACAAAAGAAATTGTCTCGTACAACCAGACCTACAGTTAACATAAGTCACACAGTT
Source organism: Boswellia sacra (assembly GCA_013180625.2). Classification (NCBI taxonomy): domain Eukaryota; kingdom Viridiplantae; phylum Streptophyta; class Magnoliopsida; order Sapindales; family Burseraceae; genus Boswellia; species Boswellia sacra. The sequence continues at coordinate 166,660 of SNVD02008873.1, read as the reverse complement.
AATGTAATGTAATTAACCAAAAACCAAAACCAAAAAAAAATTAAGTATTTAGAAAGCATATGAGCATCCATAAAGGTTATACTTCTCCCTGTCGTGTGCATCCTTTATCGTCTTCCTTTGTTAGTGCTTCGATACATGATCTAACACATCAGTCCTAAGGTCGTGATACATCTCCTTCCATGCCACTATCCCCTAAGGATATTCGCTAAACTTATCCAAATCGTCTACCAATTCAAGGTAATCCAAATTAACAAGTAATGTTTTCAACTGGCCCAATGGGAGACACTGTAAAACCTAATGTGCAATCAACTTCACTACATTTGAATCCCTCACAGTTGAGAGATCCAAATTCTTAGTCCATGTCTTAAATTCATTCAACTTGATTTGCTTTCCGCCAAGATATTTGTCGTGCAGGCGGTATTTAGGGTTCTTGTCAAACTTAGGCAACGAACTGAAGCTCAATCCGGTGGTCAAAGCGAACTCATGGGGCAAGAATCTGATGGTCTTCCCTGCATGATCAACATTTCGACTGTCAATATAAACTCAGAGTTCCATTAGGGAAAGTTAGCTCACGAATGCCTTACAGACATCCGAAAGCAAAAGGGTCAATAGTTTACCAATTTGCCAGGGAAAGTCAACTCATGGATGTCCATCAGATATCTAAAATAGGTCTCCTTCAGGAACATCTTCTTTTACTTTTTCGATAATTTTTGGAACTCTTTAATGTAGTCCAACCTTACCATAGCCGTAATCGTCGTATCGTAATGGTCAGATTTTGGTGTTTGAAGGCCAAAAGTGATCCTCGGCTTCATGGCTCCATGTCTAAACTTGAAAGTAAGAGTAAAAATTGTTTTAGAATCATAAAACCATGTATAAAATGCTCAAAAAAGCATTTATGTCCAAAAATTTGACAATTTGACTAAGTGCAAATCGAATTATTGAATTGCACATTCTGACAATTCGATAAAGCAAATGTTACTTTGACAAGGGTAACTACAAATCCGATGGCACTACTCACGATTTGACACAAGTTTGACACAAGACAAATTGCCCTTCACCCAAATGACATGTAATTTGACAGATTGACTACTCAATCCGATGGTTCAATGGCTCCAAAACTAATCGTCGAAACAACATCTTTAAAATTCAACAAACATTGTTCGATCGCTTGACGATGGCATGCATAAATTCAATGATATTTTGATAGAATAAACAATTAATTACACAGTCCAACAGCACAATTCGATAAGTTTCTACAAACAATTTGAGTGTTTAATGATGGTTTGACATTTGACACCATTGAATCATCTTTTTCAACCTTTAAAACAACACTTTTCACACTAAACAAACAACTAACCACAAGAAAAGCACACCAAATTAAATGAAAAAAACACAACAACCAAACCCCAAAATCATGCAAACCGAATCCATTATAAAAAAGAACCATAAAACATCAACCAAATAGCCACATGTATTGTTGTTTCTCTTTCTAATCACAAATTTTGCGTTATATCTAAAAATAATCCAAAAACCCACATATTTTACAATATAAATTCAAGGTTTTCATGGTTACTTATTGGGATTGAAGATGGTTTAGCAATCAAGCTTTGACAACTCCCCATTCTCTCTCTAAAACAATGAACTTTCTCTCTCTTCATGATCATGATGGACTCCCCTTCTCTCTCTAGAGTAGTAGCAAAATCAACTTTGAATACTGACCGAAATTTTTGTATTCAAAGTGACGATTTGATGGTTTGTCTCGAGGGAGGAAGAAGGGTTATTTGAGTTTCAAAATATACAAGAGCATTGAGGTAATTTCAAGGGTAAGAGGCTATTGGGATGAAAATTTTATGGAGGAAGGCTAAAATTAAAAAGGCTCTGAAGTATCATATTAGCATGTCAGTTTTACTTTGGTTTAGAGTAGGTCATAATGTCATGTTAGCATGTTTGTTTTGTTTTTAATTGTAATTATAATAATCATTGTAATTAAGTAATAATTATAATTGCAATTAAGTAGATGTAATATATAGTTATTCAAGTAGTAAAATAAGAGTATCAATGGATGGATTCAAAACTTTATTACGTATATGAATGATAGTCTTATTTGAACAATTTTTTTTTTTTTAGTTTTATATGTATATTTAGTGCCTATTTGATAATATTTCCAGCGTGACTAAGCTATATCCATTTTAGAATGAAAACATTAGAGAATTTGAAATAACGTTTGGATATGAATTTAGTGAAGGAAAGCATATAATATAACTTAAATAGACATGACTCACGTACAAGGCCTTAAAATATTGTTTCCTCAATGTCTTTCACTTGACTCCATCTCATCTATGAACATATATATAATCATTAGCCATCATCTTTTTCTCCTCCATCCTCCTACGTTGTTCTCTATGCTTGAGTGATAAAAGCTTTTCCCTTCTTTTCCACTTCCTTATTCTTATATCTTAAATAGCACCAAAAAAAAAAAAGACTTGCACTACAAGTTGATCTAGTAGATCCATGCCCAAACTCTCTTAATGTCTTTTTCCATTTTTTATTGGACTTCCATGGGATTTCATCAAATTCTTGTTCATAAAAGTGTTGCTTACTTGATTGCCCACTTTCCAGTAGAAACAAACCCTACTTGTTGAACTTTATTCCCTGAAGATGGCGCCTGAAGTTGATCGATGAGTTTTTTATTTCCATTTTGTCAACCTACAACAAATTGGCTTGATATTTGTATTTCTATATTTGCACCATTTTAGATATGTACAATCTCAAAACCTTATACCATAAACATCCAAACATGATGCATGAACAATCAATAAATTATATTATCACCCTTGTAATTCCATTAGATGCAACTTAATGTATAGGCTTTTGTAATAAGGCTTTTTGTTTTATGGGTCTCTGAATATTTTTGAGATCTTACACTAGAAAATGTTCAAATGAATTCTTATCTATACTTATTTCAAGTGCTTCCACTATTAGAATTTTAATATGTGGTTGATAAAATTATGTTGGGTCTTAACATTATAAAAGTATTGTGCCAAGAAGAACTCTATAAGTCTCTATGCGTGTTGCACTACATTCAAAACATATTTTATAGATAAATCTTAGCAGTCATACTTAAATAATCCTTTCAACATATTACTGATAGTTATGCTAACATTAAACTTACAATCCATACATAGATCATGAAGTATTGGAACTATGAATCATACTTGATATTTACGTTTTGTATTTAGTATATGTTTACATATTGGATACACTTGATTGCATTGATTATTTTTTTTATGGTTGTAGATGTGACGGGTTTTAATAATAGGAAATAGCACATAGTTTGTATTAAGTTTAATTTGGTATTAAGCTGATGATCTTCAAGTTGGTTATGTGCAAGAATTTGTTGCGATTGTTCATCAAATTATGTGAACAAGGGTATCAATACATCTAAACATATGGCTTTTCTAATTTTGTCAAACATAACCCTGCACGTAGATGACTAAAAAGAAGGAATTATAGGTTATATCTTGCAAATTTGAGTTGTCACTTATTACATGGTTCTTAATCATTTGTTATATGGGACATAAGATGACTTACTATTATGAATGAAATTGTTTTAGATATTAAAATCTTATGCATAATTTTGCTTTATTATTGTTATTTTTTTGTTAACACAAACTTTATTACATCATTTCATGCCTACATCATGCTTTATGGACCCACAAATAGTCATGACGCAAATCAGGATGCATATAACCACAATTAGTTTATATCACTTCACTACAAGAATTTTTTAAATACATGATATATACCCTTTAACTTATTTGATAGCTTTTTTTCAAAACAGTCAGATGTGATATACAAGTAAAAGTCAAACCCGATTTCTTAAAATATTTGATGGTGTTTTAGTTTAGCTAAATTACATATTTGCCACAATATAAATGGACTTACAACTCAAACCTAATCTTACCCTCTTCTCATTTTGCAACCCTCGCCATTCAAAGCTCATTCTCACGCTCACATCTCATTACGCTCTCTCTTCATCACTCAATTGAATCTAAACAAGCTTAACAATTATACATATTCCATTCTATTCTTCCATTCCATTTGGTTCTGTTTAACTCATCTTCTTTCCAAAGTGTTTCGATAATTTCTCTACTTCATGAGAAAGGCCATACATAGAGTAACTTGGCCTCTACTTCATGTTTGGACTGTACGATGCAAGGATAGTATGATTGAGAGAAACCTTCGCTGGAGAGAGAGTGTGGCGTTTTGCCTTCAAAAGGTGGTAGCCCTTCCGATCTCCTCTTGCTTGCTAGCTGTGGCATGTATTGCTCTTCTACTTTCTTTTTTCTTGTTTTTATATTAGATTTATTTTAATGGTAATCATTAGAAAACTTTTAGGTGTTTTGCAAAATTAGGTTTTGATTATGGAAAAAGAAAACAAGAAAAGTGAAAAATAAAAATATAAGCCCATACGCCTCATTAGTTCTTATCCTTCTTGTTGTCATCACTTTTATTGTTGTTTAGTTTGAAAAGCGAACACGAAAAAGGGAAGCAGGTGTGGTAGGAATGGCGTTGATAAGTGTTGCATCCAAGGTGTTTGTCTAAATGACTGTTCGAATTTTTTGTTTCTCTTTTTTATTTTGAGACTTTTACTTTTCTAATCTCTTGGTTAATTGATTTTTTATTTGGGTTTTTATTTACATTGATGCAAATCTCCCTTTCTATGCCTTTAAGAAGATGAACAAAATTGAAACTAAAAATGAAGTGTTTGAAGATGACATTAGCGAGCTCTCTTTTGCTTTGCTTCACTAGAATAGATTGGAGACATAACAACACTTAATCTTGGGATGCTTGGGAAGCTCATTTATGACATTCCTAGTGTAGAGAACATACCTGAGATGCCTCCTATTGTAGCTTAAGTTTTTAATATTTTAATAATGCGTATACATACCGGCACTGTCCATGGCTGCGCAAATAATAGTTAATAATTAACAACTCTACTATTTGTTCATTTATTTTGCAGGTGACCAATTTCAAATATGAAGGATTTCTTCTTAGGTTGTGCACAAACCATTGTGTGTTTGGTAGGATTGGTGCAATGGAATTTATATTAGTGCACATCCTCAATTGGTAATGGGACTCATGATAATTTAAATTTAAGTTTTTATTGCATTTAAGATCTATAAGGAAAAAAACCTTTCAAATACTAATATTCAAAATATGTTTTGCACAAATACTTTTAGAAAAGGTAGAATTTATGTATAGGTGGGTGTTAATTCTTAATATAAGAAAACAATTTACAATTACAATAATTAAAGAAGGCATCAAAATAAGTACATAAATATTAATATAAAATTATAGAGATAGTACATAAAACTTAATTATTGGTTTTTTGAGGAAACATTGAATAAGTGACTATGACCCACTTTCCACTTGAAGTTGTGAATTACTATATTCATGTAGCCATATTATTTTGTTATATTATGTTCTAATTCTTAAAAAGAAAAAAAAAAGAATTGGTTTACTTGTAGTTGTAATATAATAGTATTTCATCACAATCATTATTTTTTATAAAAAGTGATCATGTAACATTTTTCTCTTACTTTTGCTTATCATTTTGGGGTGCACTTCTAATTGTCCAAATTGCAAGAACACAATGGTGGAAATGTGAGCTTCGGTTATAATTTTTTATTAGTTATTGAGTTCATACAAGCATATATATATATTATATAGTTTAACATGTTATTGATAATTTTGTTCTTTCTTTCTTTTTGTTCTTTTAATTTGGGCATATATATACTTTGAACTTCTTAGAAACAGAGCAAAATCAAATCAAGAAAACTTTTCAACCAATCACTAGCAATGCGAATGTAAGAGAGGAGATTAAATATAGTGTTGGAAAGGTTAGACTTTATTACAAATATTTGTTGTTTCCTTTTTATTTTTTAAGCTTTGTTGGTCCAGTAGTGGAAGTGTAGGATATAATGAAACTTCTCCAAGCATATATATGGCATACATTATACAAGCCGTGTCCTCAACAAGACATAAGCAAATCAAACAAGCCATTCAAATCAACAATATTGGCCTTGCAAATGTGAGAGACCAAGAAAATGAAAATCATGGTGGATATGTGAGTGATTTTCGTAAGTGTTTATAATCACACATATTGTTGCCTTTTTTCCTTAACAGGACAGGACAATACAAGAAATTTTGAACTATTGAGTACTGAAATCAGTTTATTATCCACTCCTTAAACCTAAATGCAAATCAGTTTATTAAGCTATTTACTCTTTTGAATTAGACTATGGGACATGTGTCCTTTATGAAAAAAAAAAAAAAAAAGTGGCTGATTCTGATTTTGTGAAAATTTGTTCTACTTCATGTTCATTGTATTTGTATTTTAGGTTCATATTTAAATAGTTACATTGCTTCTATTAATCGAGAGATAGCATCATAGCAATAAAATGTTAAAAAATATTATTGGAATGCATTATCTTATAAAACATATACAATAAACTAATATTGGAATTTGCCTATCACTTAGAAGTTACATGGCATTGTTTTTACTGCATTTTGTTTTATTTTTTTCATAAAACTGTTGTTGGACTTCTATCAAACCAGCATTATCAATTGTTCAAGCTGAGTTTGATATATATATATATATATATATATATATATATATATATATATATGTATGTATGTATAATTTTATAGTAAATAACAATTTACTTATTAATGTGTAGGAGCTAAAGCAGGAAGACAACTTTGAATGTGGGTATTATATTATAAGAAACATGCAAGAAATCATGTTAGAGCCCAGCATCCTTTGTGATAAAGTAAGTTTGTTATAACAATTTACTTATTGGTTTTGTTGGTATGTTTGTACAGTTGCCAACATGTCTATATTGGGCTTGTCAAGTGGTGGTTTAGAAAGAATAGTGGTTGTTTTGGGCTGGTAAATCAGTGGCTCTTTGAAGAATAGCTAACTTTGTTTTTAAAGGTTACTAGAGATGGGAAGGAGTTTGTGGGCAACCTTTTTGGGGGGCTTTTTTTTTTTTTTTTTTTTAAGGATAGTGATATGTTTAGTTTTTACAAATGCATGCAATTGTAAATTACTCATTATGATCAATATTTGAACGCTTTTTGAATGGACGAAATGCAAATCTATATGCTCTTATATTTACTAACTTTTATGATATGAGTTTACCAACATGGAGCACTGCAGACTGTTGTTTTGTGAAGATTTTTTTTTTAACATTTTAGTGGCCGTTTTCAGGAATGCAACCCATGCATGTTTATCAGTTGCAGATATATAATTGATAAGAATGCATATGTTTATGATATTTTATATAGACTGCTCTTCTTTTATAATCTTGGTTATATTTTTAATGATAAGAATGTGTATATAGGATAAGAATGCATATAATCTCGGTATGTTTTGTGGAGTATTGTGTTACAATGTAAAGAATTTGAAGGATAAAGCTTGTACACTTTTATCTTTATGTGTAGGATCCTCTACAATGCATGTATTGTGGATTTGCATGAAGAATATGGTTTCTTTATTATTTCTCTCAAGTAATTTTATTTTTTTTGTTAGGCATGCCTTACTGGAATGTATCTTAATTTGCTGGAATATACTCAACCATTTTTAGGACTTAATTAGCCTAATGGCCATTATAGGAAATAGATTCTTATAATAGATTTTATAACTGAAATTCATATTTTTTGGCTTTATGTTTTATTGCAAGCTATTATTTTATTTAATTAAATTCCTATATTTTCAAAACTAGAAAATATATCAAAAATACCTATTTTAAATACAAAATAAAAAATATAACAATAAAATATATGATATTGTCATGTATCATATACATTATTATTATTATTTTAATCAATCATGGTTGCCATGGAAAAAGAGTCAAATATGATATTATTATAAACCATCAAGTGATAGTCAAATATGGCTTCGCACAATATATTTGACTTTTAGAAGCAGACGAATATGCATTTCCTTGTCTAATATATTTGACTAGGAACGGTGAGTCAAGTATGTTACTGTATGTATGTATTTGATTGTTTATCCAACAGTCAAATAAGTCAAATTATATAACATTTGATAGTAATGCAGTTTTATGTATTTTTCAAAACCATTTGTGCCTAACTGTACTTTCCTTGACCATTATATAGGGAAATAAATTTCATCTAATTTTTGCAGTTCTTTCATTTTTCATCTTATTGTTTTAATACTCACTATTGTGTAGAAATAATTTTATAAACAACTGATATAAACGAAAATTATGAGTGATTAATGTTCATGTAATTGGTTTTTTAGTAAATTTAACTAATGAAAATTTTATTATTAAAAAGTTAAAAAAGTAATAGGTTTTTTTAGTTCAATAGTGGAGATAGATACACCACTAAAAAATAGAGGAATGCTATTCAACTCTCACAAAGTTCTCCACTGGCTCCATGTCTAAATAAGCACCATAAAAAGTAATATACCAGTTTTAGTTCCTCTATTATCCTTGTAAAAGAAATACTAGTGTATTCCCTAATAGCATCTATTTTATGATATTTGTTTCTTTGTAGCTTTTTCTTGTGGGTACTAAATTCTTCAAGTGATGTAACTAATTTTATGGCAAAGACAAAGATTTTAAGAAATCCATCTTTTTCTCTCTCTTTTTCTTTTTAATTTCTTATTAATGAGTTAGGATTGTACATCCAAATTCAAAACTTTAAATGAAATGGTTAAAATATTCTTAGTACTATCCTCACATTATCTCACTTTTTTATTACTAAACAACAAAATCTCTGTAAAAGCAATAATTGACAAACTCATGTTTCTCTCTCTTAGTTTTTCGCTTCTTTTATGTGATTTTTTTTCTCTCTTGAATTTTATTACTCGAATCACACTCCCATAGAAAACCAAAAATATTAATTAAACAGCATTTATGGATTCATTAAAAAGTTATTTAGCATAGTATAATAAGTAATCAAATCAAGAAGGATGCACTTAGGAAATAAAGAGAAATTCATTTAGGTTTCCTCTATGGGCTAAAAGACTATATAGGGTAATTTTTGCATTTGAATAATTAAACTTAGTAACTATGTAATTTTTGAATTATTTGCTGGGGTTTGTTCAGAAATTTAAGAGGGTTGGATAGCATTACTGAAAAATTAAGTTATATTTTAAAATGTTGTTATTTGAGCCCACTTTTGATAAGTGAGCTCAAATTTCTATATAAATATGGATAAGATTAAAAAATTCAAAAGTTATTTATTAAAGGTGCAGCTGGTACGCTAGTTCAACGAGCATAAGTTTGTATAAAATGTTTAAACTATGTTAAGTAGGCAATTTACATTAGATAGACTATAAAAGCACGTACAAAGACGGTGAAAGAACCTCATTATTTGTCAAAAATAAACCCATCACTGACCTTGGGTTTACATGGGATAACAAAAAAATCGAGAACAAAAGTTGTCCTTCCCCTATCTCTCTCTCACATAAATTTTTTTTTTAAATTTTTGTTTGAATAAATCTAAAAAAAAAAATTAGATTGTAAAAGAAGTATATTTCAATATATGCAAATTTGGATTTTTAATCAAATATTTTCATCTCAGTTTACTCTCTCTAAAGCTTAATGAACATATGCACCTCTAAAATAAAATTTTAGATCTAGAACAAAACCAATCCACAAGGCCAATACACCACCAAGAATCAACAACTCCTCTAACAAAACCCACCATATAAATATTTTTATCTCAGTTTACTTTCTTAATTTCTAGCGCCTCATGCCTTTCACCTCTAACTCCTCCAACAACATCAAGACCAGAAATACCTCAAAGCCGGTACACACTAGGCATTTTGAAGTTGATTTAAAAAAAAAAAAAAACAAATGGAAGAAAAGAGAGACGAAGAAATGAGAGCCTACTTGTTTGCATATTTTCAATCATGTTTTAAAAATTTTGTCATTAGAGATCGGGGGAATTCTGTTTGTTTATAATATGAAACTTTGTTTTCCAAAACATGCATTTTTGGTACTACTTATATGCACAAAAGCAGCTACTGTAAGGGGATAATAAAGTCATGAATGTGCAATTCCTTACTTCACGTAAAAATTGGTCTCCTTCAAAAAGACAAAATCTTTGCTACCGTAATTAATGTCGCTCTTCTCCAATTTATAGTTCTAGTTGTTCTTGCAATTAATGCCTTATCTACATCAGCAAACATAAATTTTCGACCTTTAAGAGTAAAAATTTATGACCAACCATCCATTGTATTAACTCTTCATTCACCAGTTGAAGCTTCCACTACTATTGAAAGCTGAGTGTTACGTTCTTCCTTCTTCAACCAATCATATTTGGATGTTAGTCCTTTCACTTTCAAATCTACTATCCTACAGTATTGATTTCAATTTTATAAGCATTGGAATTTTGCTTATAGTCTTAAGGCCTAGTAATGATAGCCAGAGACATCAATCAGAGGTCTCTTCTAATCTGCAAGGACATCGAAGCTCAAACACTGAAAATGGGATAGAAAGCCAAGTAGGCTTAGGACTGGTTCGATACCAGTAGTGAGTGGTCGAAACCTTAGAGTTAAGAGTCATGTTAGTGCCCTATGTTTGTTTGCCCTAAACTGTAAATGATGGTGTTTAGACTCAAGAAATGGGATTGAACCCTTAACCTAGGGTTTGCGCCTTTAAGATTCTAGGTACACGAGTGCCTTTAGTCTTAAAGACGACTCACGAGCGCCTTTTACCTAGAGTTTCACATCTATAGTACTAGGCACCACGCCTTAGAACAATCTAAAAACCCTCTTAGGTAAGGCATGCACCTATAGTCTACTAGGTGAACCTTATACTCCAATCCCACATTCGAAAAAGAGCTCATTTTCTGACCATCTAGAGCCTATATAGAGAAAGTGGCTCTGAGTTCTAGGCAAGCGATTTGGTGCAAAAATACCTAAAAATAAATATATTTCAGAGATTTTGAATAGCTCTCTTTCAATCAAAATTTTTAGTGTTTTCTCGGTGTTCCGGGTGTTTCTTAGATTATTCTAAAACTCTTGCACTAGTCAGGCTTTAGCTTCTAATTAAATTCAAAATTTGGTAAGTTTTTTTAGGGTCTCTTTTTTAGTTTAAAAAATGATATGCTTAAACTAGGAGTAGTTTAATTAGTAGTTAATCATGCCATACTTAATTTAGGAGTAGTGTAATTAGTAGTTAATTATGCCATGCTTAATTTAGTAGTAGTGTAATTAGTAGTTAATTGCCATGTTTAGTTTAGGATTAATTTAATTATGTCATGGTTAATATAAGAGTAGTTTAATTAATAGTTAATCATGTCATGCTTAGTTTAGAAGTAGTTAATTAGTCATTAATTATATATGCTTGATTAGTAATTAATTAGTCATATGCATGGTTGATGGTTAATTATGCTATGATTTCTGATTAATTATGCATGTTTAGTGTAGTTAACTAATGATCCTTAATGCCATGATTAGTATAGAGGTGATATGTTTAGTTTAATTATGTCTTATCATGTTTGTCATTACTAATGCCTTTATTTGATGTTGAAAGGTTAATTTAAGACTCCTTTAATTTATGGTAATGTTTAGTTTATTGCAATATCATTTGAATTGTTGTAATCCTCCACCTATTCCCTCATGTTTAATAGAAATGCATGTAATCAATGCTCCTCCCTTTTTTATGTATGTATATGAACTATTCACCTCACAGGTAATAGATAAATAAAACATGATTGTGTGCATAAATGAACTTAAGATCAAGATAGGATAACATTAGTAACTTAAAGCTTTGAACTTAGTAGACTTTAGTGGAGGCCAGATGAACGTTCGGACGAGTGTAAACCATACCTAACTTCCCAAACCCGACTCTAAAGGGATGATAGGTAGTTAGGTCCAAAAGCGAAGGATCGACTGTTGTCGTCCATATTTTCTCATGGTTAATTACCTGGGTGGCGACTCTATCATTTCTTATGATCTTGTCTTTATGACTTGACTCGTAAGGCCCTCTAAATCTCCAAAAGGAACTTAGAAAAGCAGTGCTGAGGTTGTAAGTGCTTGGAATGGATAGAAGCCCCGCTCACAAATTTTATGTTATATTTCCCTTTTTTTTCAATTTTGCCCTTCCTAAGGTGGGAAGAAGATAAGAAAACACGAAGCATTCTCTTAGATTCCCAACCTCTTGCTTCTAACGGTTGCCATCTCTAAGCGCGATGTATACATTCAGTATAAACTAAACAAAAATTTGCACGGATCGATGTACAATGTGTAGCACATGGAAAGTAACAAACACATGTGTTTTGTACCATATGGAAATGACAAGGCTTGATTCTGATGCTTTAGACTATGTTGGCATATACTAGTGCAATTATGGTATAGTTAGTATCGTGTGTTACAAGATTATGAAAATGCTAAAGGTGAGTTATGGAACAAAAAATTATTTGTATTTAACAATTATTGAATGGTTAGGCAATGATTTGGAAGAATATTTTATTAACAAATATTTCAATTTATTAAGTACGGACATGAGGTTGCATGGATGAAGATGTGTAAAAGTGGGTAGTGTCCTAATGACGAGGATCGATTTACTATATATATAAAATTCATCTAAATTTTGGTATTGGTTTCCTATAATGGATATTTATAAAAGGTTTGATAAACACTGTAAGCATTGAAATTTTGCTTATAGTTTAGAGCCCGATAATGATAACCTAAGGCATTAGTCAAAAGGCCATTTTGACTAAAAAAGACATCAGAACTTTGAGAAAACATTAGAAAAGCGTGAAAAAGAGAGCAAAACACATGAAACCAGATAGGCCTAGAATTAGTGGACATTAATGCTTGTGACCTAGGGTTCATGCCTGTTCAACATATGCACTACCCTAGCCTTTAGGGTTACACCGGCCTTCAGGCGCTGCACCACCCTACGGCTTAGCGTTGAAGAGCAATCTAGAATTAGGGTTATATGTTTAATACACAAACGCACTACAAGCACTAGGTTTTGCTTACAATTTTTTAGGCCTAATGATGATAATTAGAGACATCAAGTCAGAGGATTACTTCAACTATAGAAATGACACCATAGATGGGGTAGAAAGCTAAGTGGGCTAGAGACTAGTATGGTATCGGTAAGAGAGAGGTTAAGACCTTAGGAGTCATGCTATCCCAATGCACATACGGATCGACCTTCATGATAAGGTCGTCGTGGGGTTGAAAGAGGGCAGGAAGCATTCTCCTAAGAGCTCGGGGGTAGCACCTCCAGGCCTAAGTGGTGAAAAGACGAAAAAAAAACCTAGGAATAGAGCTGATGCCTCTAGTAGAAATGATGCCTGTAACACTATAGGCACGCACCTCTAATGGAGGATGACGCCTATAATACTATAGGCGCACTTTTCTAGGGTTTGTGCCTTAGAAGGGTTTGAGAACCCTGTAATGCCTCTTATTAGAGGCGCGCGCCTGTAATCACAATCCCACATCAGGAAAAGAGCTCATTTTTTGCCTTTGGAATGCCTATATAAAGGCATTTGGCCCTAGGTTTGAACAAAAGTGGAGTAGTCTTGGTGAAAATACTTGGAGAAACAATATTATGGTGATTTATATAGTCAAGATTCTTCCTCTAATAGTGATCAGAGTTAGGTAAGGTTTTGAGGGCTTTTTTCTAATATTCAAATTTATGTTTATTTTAATTAATTGCTATGTTAGCTTCGGTATATTTAAGAGATAATTATGCCATGTTTAGTTTACGAAAGATTTAGTTAATTATGCCATGTTTAGGATTAACAATAGTTGATTAGTAATTAATTGTCATGCTTAATTTAGAATTATTAATTAATAGTCTAATTATGCATGATTTGTAGTTAATTAAGTGGTTAATTAATTGTTAAATATGCCATGAATAATGATCAACTAGTGATCAATTGCATGATGATCAGTGGTTAGTTACGTGATAGTTAGCCATCGATTATGCATGTCATAGGCTAGTCAATGAGTAATATCATGTTTAATTTAGTTGAAATTATATCTTCTATTTAAATTATGCTTACCAATACCTCTATTTGATGATGTGATTCACTTTTTGCAATTACTACGAGAAAGTATTGTAATCCTCAATCATTTTCCCTATGTTTGATGAAAATATAATTAATTCTCCTCCCTTTTTCTATGTATGTATATAAACTATTGGCATCTCACACATAATAAAAAAATAAAAATAGTTGTGTGTATAATAAAACTTAGGATCCAGCGAGTCACATAATTGACCTAGAATTTAGAACTCATAAAACCTAGAATGGAGGTCATATTAATGTCTGGGCGAGTGTAACTCGTCCCTAACTTTCCGAACCTATCTTTGAAGAGATGATATGTAGTTTGGTTTAAAAGTATAAGGATCAGCTACCATCATCCAATTTTTTCTATTATTATTTACTCAGGTGGCAACTCTGTCTTTTTCTTTGAGTCTTGTCTTCGTGACCTGACCCGTACGGCCCTCTAAGCGTTGGAAAGGAACTTACGAGAAACCAAGTGTTGAGGTCAGAAAAGCACTTGAAGCGGGATGGAAGCCCCGCTCAGACGCACATTTGTATGGAATAAGTGCGCCGCCTATTGCTATAGTCCCACACAGAATTTTTAGGACATTTCATGGAAAAAGAAAGCCTATATAAGAAAAACAGCTTTCAACCATAGTTAACCAATTTCGGGATCAAAAATACCTAACATCAAGTAAAAAGAAAGAATCTAAATATTATTCAGAAATTCTCTTTCGGTATAAAATTGTTGGTGTTCTCGATGACCCTAATGTTCCTTGCATAATTATGGAAAGCCCAACATAGTCAAGATTTTACTTCTGATTATGCTTAGAATTTGGTAAGCCTCTTGAAGGCCATCTTTCTTTTCTTCCCTATTTTAGTTATTTTTGCCATGTTTAGATTATGAGTAGTTAGTTATGCATGTTTAGGATAGTTAATTATGTAGTTAATTATGCATCTTTAGTGTAGATAATTAGTAGTTAATTATGTACTTAATTAGCAAGTTAATTATACATGTTTAGCGTAGTTAATTATGTCGTTAATTAATAGTTAATTATTCATGATTAGTGTAATTAATTAGTATTTAATTAATGGTTAATCATGCCATGATTAGTATGATTTGTGATTAATTATGCAATGATTAAGGATTATTTATGACATGATTAGTAGTTACTAATGTCATGTTTAGTGTAGCTAGGCCATGCTTAATTAGGTAACCATGCCGTGTTTAGTTTAATTATGCTTTATTTTTATTGTAATTACTAATGCTTTTGTTTGATTTTGAAGAGTTAATTCAAGATTCCTTTGGACCTTCAGCATCATTTAAATTATTGCAATTTCATTTGAATAGTTGTAATCTCTTTCCCATTTCCCATGTGTGATGGAAGTATAATCAATTCTCCTGCCTCTTTTCAATGAATTTATATAAATTGTTGATAGCTTATATGTAATAAGAAGATAAAATTTGGTTGTGTGCATAAATGAACTTAGGATTAAGTAGAATAGCATAATTAACTTAGAACTCAATAAACCCTAATGGAGGTCGAACTTTGTCTGGGTAATAACTTTAAACTTAGAACTTAATAAACCCTAATGAAGGTCAAACTTTGTCCTGACAGATCAAAGGTCCATACCCAAATTCCCAAACCCATCTCTTAAGGGATGACTGTAGTTTGAGTCTCATATATCAAGGGGATAATCATCATCCAAAATTTTTTTTGTGGTTATTTATCCGGTTGGCAACTCCATATGACTCTCTAGGTCTTATTTTGTGACTTAACCTGTTTGGCCCTTTAAATCCCCAAAAAGGAACTTAGAAAAGCGGTGCCGAGGTCGCAAGCACTTTGAGTGGGATGGAAATCTCGCTCACAAACACATGAATATGCTTCTCTTGAGAGAGAATTTTTAGTATAAGTTTTCAATATTTACTGCTAAAGTATCGTTATTAGAATACTCTTAACGTGTATTTATGGGGTTTATTTTCGAAATTCATTACCAAACATATATCCATTTTCAAAAACATAATCATTATCTTTACATAGTAAAAATATTATTTTTATAATTAAATACCAAACACATATCTGTTTTAAAAAAACATGATCATTACACTTACATAAAAAAAATATTATTTTTAGAATTCAATACCAAACACATATTCATTTCCAAAAACATAATAATTACATTTTCAAAATATATACAAAGCCAATATTTATAAAACTCAACTCAAAAAAACATAAACAAATACTAAAAGACTTGTTAATCTATAACTTGAACCCAAAAGAGATGACGAGGATGGAAAAGTAAAGGGAGAAGAAAAGAGAAAGAGAGACAGAGAGACAGAGAGACAGAGAGAACAAATGTTAAATAAAATAAATAAATATTTGTGTATTTCATAATATTTAATTAATATGCTTTGTACTTTTAATCTCATAATTTTAATAATATGCATTATAAAAATAAATGTAATTTTATTTATGAAATTAATATAACATAATTTTTAGTCTCAATTCATATCTTTTATTTTTAATTAAGATTTGAATGATATTATTTGTAAATTATTTAAATTTAGTTTAAAAAACTAATCCAATCCAATTCAACTTTTTACCAAACATTATAGTGTTCAGCATTTATCCAATAGAGTGATATACCAAACATAGCATAGAATTTAGATAATCTTAGGTAATGCAATGAAAATTTAAATAACTAATGTATCGCACCAAATGCAGCCTAAGGTATTCACTCTATTTCAATTTATCCTCGTTTCATATATTATAAAATTACAATGTCTTCAACAAGTTTGGATTAATTGAAGTCATGGTTGTTGATAACTTTTCAGTTTTCCTTACACAACTCAAAGAAGGTAAAATCAAAATAATGCAGTTTTGCTTTGTCCAAACATTTTCATTAATATTATGAATAAACACAACCTTAGAAGAGACAAGTAAACTCTTCCAATCGTATTTCTTTATTTTCCTAACAAAAAAAAAAGGGTTGGTAAGGTTTTAAGAATTGCCAATATTTCTTTTCTTCAATTAGACTAGCACTACAAACTTTGAGCTCATCCATTGAATTGTATTGCAATAATTTTAAACTAAATTTCTTATGTTTTGAATATATATATATATATATATATATATATGTATATATATGTATGTATGTATGTATGTATGTATGTATGTATGTATGTATGTATGTACGTATATAAATTAGGACCTCTCATAATTTGAGCTTTCCTAAGCCTTTGTAGATATTGTGACACGTAAATTCTCTCCTAATTTGATTTTCACCTAAGCAAAATACAAACATAATTGATGGTTAATACAAAATACATGAGAGAAAAGAGAATGTAATAAATCTCAATCACTCATAATAATAAAATTTACGCGGCACAAGATCTATAAAAACTTAGGAAAGCTCAGATCAGGAGACGATCCTAATTCATATATCTAATTTCGTAATTAGCAAGGTGTTAAAGAGACTGACAACTTTTCCTCAAAACTCTTGGTAGGAGCTCCACCAAGGATGAGAGAGAATAAGAGAAAAACAAAAAAAATGATAATGAACTTATTAAATTTTTATTCAAAATTTGAATTTTCAAAGGCAAATTGAGAATAGAGGCTTTTAAAAAATTTTGTAAGTACTATTAACTCTTTTATTTATTTATGTAATTTTAACATATCCCCTAAGGTTAAATGTTAAAACCTAAAAAATTGTGTATTTTTATCATAATAATCATTAAACAATCTAAAATATCATGTTACGTTAATTATTTCACTTTATTCAATGAGTTTTAAAATTAAATATATAATTTTTAAGGTGATTTCATAATTTTTAAACAAAAATATACAAGTTCTTAGGTTAAGACACATGTTAAGACTATCCTATGTTTATTAGGGAAATTATGAAAAATAATCAAGGCTGAAGGGGCTTGTTGAAAAATATCACATTTCTAATTTTCTTTGATTTATATAGCTATGTTAGGTCTTTAAGACAAAAATTTCCCTTGTTTACATCTTAAACATTACTCACAAACTCAAATATGTTACATTTCATCTCATTCATTCACTCTCCACAATAACAAATAGTAATAAAGATCGAATCAACTGCAACATTTGTTTTTAGCATCCATAGTTGTGTGGTAAGCTTTCTCTCGCTCATTTTGAACTTTTTGAGGATTGAGAAGTTGTGTAAGAATTAGGATGAATGTTGTTTAGTTGGCTTATATCACAAATCAGATATGGAAAAAAATCTTTAAAATGTGATTTGTAGAGAAACGACTTGTTAGCGCATTGATAGGCTGATGGGCTTGCCTATTGGTTCGTTCATTCCACAAAGTTTGCCCATCAGCTCGTTGACGAGTAGACAAGTAGGCTTATCAGCCCATTAACAAGCCAATAGACATCGTCATGACGGGCCAATGGGTTGTATCTTCTTTGACGCCCCCTAGTTTTTTTAGCAATAAATCCCAACTTTCGACCTCCAAAAATTAGTCTATTATTCTCCAAATTAACATAAACAAGCATTTTCACCAATTTATAGTCTATAAACTACGTATTCAAAGCAATATATTTACAAACATCTAATTTCAAGCAAATCTTACAATCCAATAAGCATCAACTATCCATTCCATTTCATCCCTTCATTTGTGATAAAAGGTGTTGTGAAGGGAGGAGTGGAGGGAAGGGATTTGATTTCAAAAATGGGTAAGGGATGGAGTTATAGAGAAAAGGGTATTTTTGTCCAAATTGGTCAACTTGGTCACATAAATAATAAAAATTTGTTAACATGACATTTTTCAACAAGCCCTCTTAGTCTTGGTTAGTTTCAATAATTTTTCTATTTATTTACTTTTTGTAAATTATATCCTTACTATAAAAATAAACAAGTTTACTTTTAAAATTAATAACATCACATTATATTTTAGGTCAATTTGTGCTTGTTGAAACCCAACAATGTTGTGCTAAGCCTAATTTTGCTTAACACTTGGGCTATTGCTCATAGGGATGACTCAATTTCTCATGCTAAGCCTTAATTTTGTAAATTGTAATATGGTCAATTAACATGTTTAGCTATATTACGTAATAGGGGTGGGCACTTTTACTCAGACCCAATCAAATCGAACCGACCCAATCAGGTTGTTTCAGGTTTGATTGGATATGTTGCTTGGGAAAACTGAGATCGAGTAAAAATTGTGCAACCTGAAAAGTATCGAGTTAATTTCAGGTTATTACTATAAATCCGATTATAGACCCAACCTGACAATGTAATATTAAAATGAATAAAGTTATACACATGGCAACCTTACAATGGATAGTTTAATTTTATTAGCATGCACCCACGTGCATGGCATAAATAATATATAAACTTTACAAACTTTACCAATTGAAAAAACCCTAGCTTCACCACTAAATAATCCTTTGGGCTTCCCTATTTTCTCTTAAGTATTTTATTGCTCCACCATAGTTGCATGTTAGCCAAGCACAGTCTTTGTCCGGCCCAAGAATAGCCTTAGGTCAACTTTAGTTTTTCTTGCTTCTTTTTTTTTTCTTTTGCAAAAATAAATCATAACAACACTTTTAACTCTAAAAATCCTAGCCGTTATTTCTTTGACAAATCTTAGGCTAGAAGACTTTATAATGGATTTGATGATAAATTCGAAATCTAAGTCTTTGCACTTTCTGGTAATGCTAATTTAAGCAACGAACTTCTGAAAAAGACAGCATTACTTTGCCCCAATTTACAAATGCTCAATGTGAGTTGTTGTACAAGAATTACACAAGAAGGGATTAGTGAAATTTTGAAGGGTTGTCGTAAGCTTAAACATTTAGAGATTAATTTTGTGTCAACAAGTGCATAATTTAGGGATAGATTTTAAGCCTGCCAAATTGGAGGTTTTGTGAGCGGCAGGAGTTGGGATGATGAGGGTGCACTTGTGATGATTGCAAGAACTTTAGATATGGATTATGTGAATTAAAAAAAAATGGAGATCGTTACAGAAGTGAGAAACCCGATGAACTTGATGTGACTGAACCAACCCAAATATGGTCGGATTGCATCTGGTATGTTCAACAGAATCCTTGACATCGAATAATTTTTTCAAAGCTCAATTTATTTTCGAGTTACTTTAGTTTTAGTCAAACTTGACCCGACCCAACCCGATGTTTGCCCAACCCTATTACGTAAAATCTAAGTAAAAATTATCTAGTTATATAAATACTAATGTTAATTTTTTGTTGTTTAACATAAGATTTGGGTTGAGACGTTTGGTACCAAATTTAAGTAGAATTAGAATGCCAAATGTAATGTGTTTTCTTTTTCTTTTTCTTTCTTTTTTGCCATCCCCAATTAAAAGAGACATGATCCCTAAGATTTTGAATATACAAAAGAAAACGGAAGATGATGATGATGATGATGATAATAAGGGTCAATTCCATAAATTTCTCTTAAGGTTTGCCGAAATTCTACATGAACATCTCTAGTTTTGAAGATCTCGCATGCCTCCCCTCTCCGTTAAGAACTGTTAAAAAAATATAAATTTTCTAAGTTGCCATAGTTGACTACCCAAATTTTTAAAATAAAAAATTAAAATAAAGAAATAAAGAAATTACTATGAAAGACTTAAAGTTTATAAGATAATTTTTTATATGCAAATATGACAAATTTTTTAATATTTCAAATTTTATAACTGATTTTAATGTAAATTTCTTCAATAACTTTTTTTTTAAAGTTTAAATGTCATTTATCGTGATAATAATTTGTTTTTTCAAGATTCTTAGAGTAGCAGTTGGTGGAAGATTATTAGCAAGTTTTAGGTTTTGTTTTTGTTTTTTTATATTTATTTTGAAATTTTGAAATTTTTAATAGTCAATTGCGGGTAATGTGGAGAATTTATATTTTTATAATGGATTTTTTAACGATTTCTAATGAAGTGAGGAGGTATATAGGATTTTTAGACTTGGAGGGATCATGTGGGACTATAACAAGCCTCAGAGGAGGTTTGTGGAATTAACTTTAATAATAATAATAAAAGCATATATGCGTATTAGCATACTCTAACTTATGACACTTAAATAGTTTATCCATTCATCCAATTTGTAGCACTTAAATATTTTAGTGGCTATACTAGTGACGCTACCAACATTGATAGTTTTTCTATTTTCTTAGTGGTTGCATGTAAGAAGAAGAATTGTTTCAAGCTAAAATATTTGTTTCACTCAAAGATATTAAAAGGTCAGGTAAAGATCTAATCAAGTATATGTGTTTAATAAATTGAAATAATAATTTTATAATATAATATAGCATATCGTTCTATAGTGAGTCTAATAACAAAAAGGGTGAATTCCACAATTCTCCTCTAAGGTTTGTCTAAATCTCACATGATCACTTCTAATTTTGAAAATTTTACTCATCTTCCCTCTTTGTTAAGAATGATTAAAAATTCTGTTAAAAAATATAAATTTCTTAAATTGTCCATAGTTGACTATTAAAAAATCATAAAAATTTTAAAATAAAAATAAAACCTAAAAACTTGCTAATAGTTTTCTATCAACCCCTATCCCAATAATCTTAGGAAAAAATTATCACAATAAATGATACGTAAATTTCAAAAACATTTTATTAATAAAATTTACACTAAAATCATTTATTAAAATATTGAAACAAAAAAAAATGTGTTGCATTTGCATACAAAAAATTATCTTATGAAGTTTGAGTCTTTTAAGATAATTTTTTTCTAATTTGATTTTTTCTTATTTTAAAATTTTAAATATTTTGAATAGTCAACTATGGTTAATTTGGTAAATTTATATATTTTTAACAGAACTTTTAATGATTCTTAATGGAAAAGGAAGGTACGTGGGATTTTCAAAAAGTAGAAGTGATCATGTGAGATTTTAGTAAACTTCAAAGGAGGTTTGTGGAATTGACCCTGATAAAAATAAATTATGCCATAATCTAGGTAAAAAAAAAAAGGATCTTGCTTCATTTATAATTTTAATAATATAATATGACATAATTTTAAGGGTTAGATAAATACCGTCGCACTCACACCAGTAGTCCAATATCTTTTCTTGGATGGTAATCGATATTGAATTATAATTTTGAATTTATATATTATTCAAAATTACCATTCAGCAATAAGAATTGATCTTATAATATAGTTATTATTTTTCATCCTAGTTTGAACATCCTACGAAAAATTTTTACTCACTTCCTACTTTCCATACTACTGGCACTAACACTTGCTCATGTCAATACAAACTTTTACTAATTACAATATTGGCAAACACATCATTAATTAACTAATAAAGTTTTAAGAGTAGGAGTACTAAGTGGCGTATCCTATCATTTAAGAATAAATATATAAATTTGAGATCCATAATTTTATTTCTTATGATCTAATTGGTAACATTATTTATAATTGAAGGTGGCATTTTGTATTGCTATCGGGGTTTCGTGTCAAAATAAAATTTAATAAAATTTTAGCCTACGTCGATCTAACTCATTTAACTATAAGTATCAAGATTTGAAATATTGATATGATTTGGTTATTAAATGTGTTACACGAGTTATTAAATGTGTTACATATCTAATAATCGTGTGTTAATTGCATGGTTAGCTCATATTAACTTAATTGTGCATAGCTTTCACATATTTCAACATACCCATATTAATTAAAATTATCAAAATCGCGTAAACAATTTTCAATTTATAAATTAATTAAAATAGCTACAAATTTGATATCATAGAACTTGATTTGCTTGATAATATAATGAATCTATATTATTAAATATAAAAAAATATAAGATAATTTATTAATTATCTGTGTTATTAAAATGTTCATTGATTAGATTGAATATGAAAAGTAATTAAGATATAATTTCGAGATGATGAGTATTATTTCTCAATGTAATTGGTAATATTATCGGATAACAATAATGTTATACTTACGCTTATAAAGTTTGTATACAAATTTATGTAGCATTAAATAAATACAAATATTAATACGAGTTGTTAATATAATAAAAATTAATAACTCATATATTATTGAATAAGTGATATCATATTAATTTTATATATAAATTTTCAATAATACTAAGTACACAATCAAGTTATATAACATAACTCATACAACCTGATATGGTATAAATTTATTAGATGTGTGAGTCTTATTTTATTTATTAAAAATTAATTAATTAATTTTTTATTTTTATCTACCCTATAAATTTGTGTCATCAGATTATATGAGTTAGATTGTATAACTTGATTGTATATCGAATATTACTAATAAATTTTATAAGTATAGTATTAGTTTATAGGTAATATAATGGGTTACAAACTCATTTATGAAACATTAAGTGTGTTCTAAAAATTTAGGAAAAACAACCCCGATGATGGCACAATACTTTTTGCTACTAAAAATAGAACCACTTTTCTTCTCCAAAATGACTCTTTTTAGGTTCTGCCATTTGCCATCTTTTTGCAGCCAACAACGCCACCAAAATCCGTTTTGTTTCGCCCCAATCATAAGCTTGTCAGCAACAATTGAGCTCCTACCTGCGCCCTTGAGAAACGACGTCGTCCAGGTCCTGAGGGAAAACAATGCACTAAACCTCGCTTGAAGGCTATTTCTGTCTTTTCGAGTTTCACTCCCACAACCGCGTGCTGACACTCTATTGACTAAACTCATCCGACACCGTTGGATTGTCCTCTCTCCAAATCTTCACCGCCACGTGTAAACCATCCCATAGCACTCACATTTCCGTTTATGCTTCACACAAATCGGGACTCGCTTCAGGGGAAGAATTAAAATAGAAGTTTGTTTCATTCTTAAGATAAAGAAAAATAAGTAGAAATATCTTTAAACTATTTTATAAAATAAAAAATAAATACAATCAACTTTATGTTAACTAAAAATTAATTGTGATGTCGTTGAGAGTTGAAATTTCTTTGAAATACATAATTAAGATATTTATTATTTAAAATTATTTAATACTCAAAATTATCTTTATAATAATAATATTTTATGAACTAATTTATTATTTCAAGAACAATACCCTTTTATAAATTTTACATGTAAACTCATATTTACAAACTGATATGATATTGTTTATTTATTTATACTTTATTATCCTCTATTAAATAAATTAATTTTATAAATAAACTACTTCCATCATTTTAATAATACACAAATTTGTATGCATGTATTTATATATTAATAATTAATTTATATATATAATACATATTAAGATTATCTATTTATTAAAATTTAAAAAATATAAAATATTCTTAAAAAGTTAATAAAAATTGTAACTCATCATGGCAAAATAAATAATGAACAGATGAATTTAATTTAAAAAAATAATGATGTACTTTAATAAACCTTAAAAAAAATAAAAGAAATAAAAGAAATTATACATAGAGGTAGGGAGTGGAGAGAGGAGAGAGAGAGTGTTTCTATAAACACGTTTCTCCAGAGAAAAAACAATTTAAAACCCCTCATATCGCATCTTAATTTTTTCCCTTTGAGAGATTATCATAACAACAATACAACACATTTACATAACTACTCTCTCTCTCTTTCTCTCTCCTCTCTCTCCCCTTTCTGGTCGACGATTAATCCAAAATCTACGCCCCGTCGCCTTCCCTCTCCCCATCGGCCCCTCTCTCCGTCAAACTCCTCGACTTCTCCCTTCCTTCCCTCCCTCCCCGCTCCCTCCAAACCTAAACCCAAACCTAAACCCGAACCCCCCCGAACCAACCAATCCTTCTCTCTTTTTCCTCCCCTCTCTTTTTGAAAACTTCTTTTTATTTTTTTTACTAAGCGACCGAACGACGTCGTTTCTCCCTGGCTGGTGATTTAATTCAGTTTCCGGCGATTTAGAAGGTGCGCACGATTGCTAACCTGCGCACTCCTCCTTTCGTTTACACGCACGATAGAAAAAGCGTAGACGTGTTTAGTCAAAACTCCCGTTTGCTTCTCTGCCGAGCAGAGAGTTTGATTTTCCTAGCGTTTGGAAAATCACTGGAGACTTGCTCAGTCGAGTCTTGCATTCCTATGGACGGGATTGGGATTTCTTGGGTTTTCCGATTGTGAATTTTAGGGTTTCGAGCGGACGAGGTTTGAGGGGTTTTGGCGATTGATTTTGTTTGATTTTGAGTTCGGCGTCGTGGATCTGCTGTTTGATCTGGTTGTAGGGTATGGTTTGTTTTTGGTGGTTGAGATGGGGCTTTTGTTCCATTCGTGAATGCTTGTTGGGTTTCAGCCTTCAATGAAGTGTTTTTGCTTACTTGTTTCTTATCAGTTTTTCACTGCATTTCATCCAAGAAACTACTTGAACTCATGTTTCTCTGTTTTCTGAAAGCATACTCTCACTGAGGAGTATAATATAATTCAAACAAGCTAAAACCTAAACTTTAGTGAAATTGAGTTCGATTTTTTGAGGTGGCTTAACCCAACACTCATTGTGAGGCAGGAAACAATACCCTTATAGGTGGCTGTTTAGGATCGTGTTTGTTGCATTTTTGTTTTCTTTATTGCTGGTGGGGAGTTTCTTTGTTGATTTTGAATAAGAAATCATACAATGAGACGTCTGTCCGGTTAGGTTTTACTTGGTATCTAGCTTTGATTGAGAACTGCAGCTGCTTATCTCTCTAAGTTTCTATCTGTTTCTTTCTTTTGATGTTGCATGTTGAGATTGTATCTTGTCTGTTACACAGGGGTTTGAAGAGAGCATAGCGGGCTTTTTCTGACCAAAAAGGTGTACAGTGAACATCTAGAATTTCCATGTGAGAGGATGGCTTTTTATAGGAACTTTTCGAATGAAACAGTTTCACAAAGCGTACTTGAGGACAAAGGACAAGGGCAAAGTGTAAGTAGAATTCACAGTTCAGTGGGGAATGAGAATTTAGATGGGACTTATGGTGAAAGAGACTTCGATATTAATATGGATGTACAGTATCAAAGTGATGGAGAATTGGATGATGCTAGTAGGTTACAAAATGAGGCAACTGCTGCTGACAATCATGGGAATGAGAGAGATTTAAATTTGCAGCCCTCTGGAAGGAGAACTGCTCTGGCGGGGAGATGGGGTTCAAGTTTTTGGAAGGACTGCCAACCAATGGGCCCTGCCAATGGTGGTTCTGATTCCGGGCATGATTCAAAATCTGAATATAAAAATGTTGAAGGATATGAAGATAACTCATCAGATGACCGGGATGATAGATTGGAATCAGAAGACGAGGGGCAAAAGGGAGTTGGCAAGGGTCCAAGAGTCCACTCTGATGTGCCTGCAGATGAGATGTTGTCTGATGAGTACTATGAGCAGGATGGGGAAGAGCAAAGCGACTCCATGCATTATAGAGGGTTTAGCCACTCTGCTGGGTTGAGTTCCGGGCCCCAGTCAAAGCCTGTAGCTGTTAATAACAACCTTTCACGAAGATCAAGAGCTTTAAAGAATCGTGAAGATGATGATGACGATGACAATGAAAATAATGGTGATGCTGATTACGAAGAAGAGGATGAGGAAGAAGGTAAATTGTTTCACATTGCTGTATTTCTTATGGATTTGGTATTCCTGATTCTGTAATAACAAAGAGAGGAGAAAGAATAGATGCATTGGTTCTTAAAGGCACAGAAATGTGGCAAGTTGAGAGTGAAAGTTTTGTGCCTTAATTATTTGCAGATGACCCTGATGATGCGGACTTTGAGCCTGATTATGGTGTTACAAGTGGTCGCACAGGCAACAAGGTTAGTAAATTTATTCCCAAGCTGATTTGTTAATGAGACATGATGATGTTATATTGCAATATTTTCTACCTTCCACTTGAACTTTCTGTTGATGCGAATTTTTGTACCTAACCGGTATACTATTCTCATAATATTGTGTGGCCAAAAGACCTAGAAATCTAACTCTTTGTGATATAGTTTTTTGTTTATTTTAAATTTTTTCATTTGCTTTGAGAAGGGAGATTTTTAATTTATGATTCGTATCAACCTAGTGACTAGAGGTAAAGTGCTAGTTGATTTCTTAAAAAGCATCTGAAATAAAATGGTGCCTGGTTTAATATTTTGATTCCAAAGTTTTGATCAAATTGTTGACTGGAACTCTTTGAAGCTTAATAAAATGTGTCAAAGTGAAATAATATTTTTGGATGGTTGATAAATGGTTTATGTGCTGGATCTTGAAACTAGTGACATGGAAGTTATTAGGAAATTTGCTTAATGCTGCTTATTTACTATGATTTCCGAATGCAATTTTGTGCAATAGTGAAGGGTTTAGGGCTTATCATGTGAACTTTTATTTCTTTTTTTATTGGCATAGTGGGTTTTTGATGAAAATAAAATTATTCAAGAATTATGGAGAAGGCCTTTATAAGATATCGTGAAAAGCAATTAGGAAAGTTTTAGGATTTGTTTGGAAGGACTGGTGGATTGCTGAAGATGTAGAAAATTTGGAATTGTTAGTAAGTTTTCAGCTCTCATGTGATGAGTTAAATATATTGACTGTCAAATATATTTGTTTATATTTATGCTTCATTTTTTCATGTTTTTAGGATCCATCTGGTGCAGGTATTGTTTGCATATTTTTTCTATAGTAAAGTCACATGCTGCCTTGTTATCAGCCTGATCCATGCCGACACTAATAACTTGATTTTTTTTTTTTCTCTTCTTATAATACCAGGATAAAAACTGGGATGCTGAAGACTCTGATGAGGATAATATCAGTGATGAGGAACTAGATGTCTCTGATGAAGACGATTCCTATTATATGAAGAAGCCTAAGGGTAGGCAACGAGGGGTTAAAGCCAATCGTAATGTAAAATCTACTAGAGAAAACAAAGTGTTGTATGCATCCAGTCGACAAAGAAGAGGGAAAGCATCAGTTGAAGAGGATGATTACTCTGCAGAGGACTCTGACAGCGAGAGTGATGAGGATTTCAAGAGCGCGTCCAGGAGAGGAGTACAACTCCGTAAAAATAATTCTCGGTCAACTTTGTTGGCAAATATTTCTGGACATAACAATGAGGTTCGCACTTCAAGTAGGTCAGTTCGGAAGGTATCATATGTTGAAAGTGATGAAAGTGAAGAAGTTGATGAAGGCAAGAAGAAAAAGCCCCAAAAGGTGCAGTCTACTATATATGCACACTCTCTTAATCTTAGTTTTTGGCTAGGAGTTTGTGAAAAATAATATTATATTTGTAACTTTGTGTATGTGATTGGAGCAACAGTTGTTCTGTCGGATTTATTTTCTCTTATTTTTAACTTGATAACGTGAGATGCTTAAAAATATGAAACATGGCTGGAAATGTAAAAGGATGGAAACTCACAGAGTGATGGCCTTGTTTTTGATTCTGAATTCCTAGCTGTAGTTATGATCTTATTTCATCATTGACATTAATAAGGTTACCTTTTTGTTTTTGGATAACAATGCCATACTAGAAATTTGTGTTAGTTATTTATCTTTCTGTTTTATTGGAGCTCTTTTGTCTATGAATTTAATATCTGGCTCTCCTTTAAATGATTAGTTCAATACCTCTTTATCTGTATTCATGAGGAGGTGTCTTTAAATATAGTTTCTTAAGGTGGGTGTTTGTCCTTGTTCCTTTACCATTGCTTTTACATCTGATATTTTTATTTTTGTTTTTCCTTTTATTTTTTAAATTTTATTAATTTATTCATTTGGATGTTGGATTTATTGTTCAGGATGAGATTGAAGAGGAAGATGGTGACTCCATTGAAAAGGTGCTATGGCATCAGCCAAAGGGAATGGCTGAAGAAGCATTAAAGAACAATAGGTCAACGGAGCCTGTTCTGTTAAGTCACTTGTTTGATTCTGCTCCAGATTGGAATGAGATGGAATTCTTAATAAAATGGAAAGGCCAGTCACATTTGCATTGTCAGTGGAAATCATTTGCTGAGCTACAAAATGTATGCTACTGATCTTGATTTTACATGTATATATATGTTGCTCATGCATGCATGTTATTCTGTTTTTAACTAGCTTTATGCATTTACTTTGTAGAAGGTGATTCTGCATTCAACTCTATATATTATTGTCAATTTTCTATCATTTCCTTTGTTGTTCATTGAACATCTTATCTGTGTGATTTTGCAGCTTAGTGGTTTTAAAAAGGTTTTGAACTATACGAAAAAAGTAATGGAGGACGTGAGGTACCGGAAGTCAGTCTCGCGTGAAGAGGTGATATTTAGCTTCTGCAATACCAAATCTAAATTTTGTAATTCTCATTTCTGATGCTTACATCTTTCCTACAGAATCACAATTTACCCAAACAACAAACTAACAAAATCTAACGAGAAGATCAACTATTATATTTTTATAAGATATGGTTGTTGACTTGCTGGTATGTGGGTACATATGGAAACATGTCATTAATGAGGAGAGAGAATGGATTGAAAAACATAAAAAAATAAAAAAAAATTGTTTCTGTTTCTGAGACTTTAATTCAGTAAGGTGTTGTAACCATTTTGGGTGTATTTTGAAATTGGAGTGGGTTTCTAAACATGTCCTACACATTTTACAATGTAGGAAAAACAGATTGTATCCAACATTTTTAACTAAACATGTCCTAAATTTCACAATTTTATGGTAGGAATTCTAATGAATTTAACTATTACATGAGTTTAACTAGTATTCACTAGCCTTTTATGACAAAATTTTAACTTTTGACGATGATGACTTTCTCTCTCATATGTATAAGCTTTTTGAGTGAGCTCACTGGTTTCTTAGTTTTTGTTTTCTTTGTTTGCCTGTTAGATTGAGGTCAATGATGTAAGCAAGGAAATGGACTTGGATATCATCAAGCAAAATAGTCAGGTCTGCTTTTTTGCAGTTTCATGCTTTTGTTATGACTCCTAAATGCTTTTATATTTTGTCTCTTTTACCATAGCTTTCCTGTGATTGGTTCATTATTGGCATATTCAGGTTGAGAGAATAATTGCTGATCGAATTAATAAGGATAGCTCTGGTAATGTCATGTCAGAGTATTTAGTCAAGTGGCAAGGCCTTTCTTATGCTGAAGCGACCTGGTATAAACTAGATTTTTGGTTCTTTGTGATTCTATAGAAAACAAGTTGAGTTTTTTCATTTTTGGACTGGCACAACCGTGTCCTTATTCTAATTAAGCCATAGCCTTTTTTTTCCCTCCATATTTTCTACAGTAAAGGATTGATCAACCTAATTTCTGTTAAAACAATATAGCTAACTTTCTACTCTCCTCAAGAAAAAGGACTTCACCACTTAATTTTTTGTACTTTCCTATCTTGTTCATGTTGTTTTTAAATATTAAGATGGAATTTTATCATGCCAATTATCAGTGTATAATAATGGTTATTGATGTTTGGTATTAGGGAGAAGGACGTAGATATTTCTTTTGCTCAAGATGCTATTGATGAATACAAGGTAGCGTACCATATGGGTTATTATTTTTGGTTTTGTTTTGTTTTTGCCTCTTTTGATGAGTTATGCTCTGGTTTGCACTGATTATTTATTTGATTTGTAGATTGTCATTTTGAGAACACTATAAATTTGCTTAAATATGATACTGTAACTATTTCTTTTTCCCAAAAAAAAAAAAAATCGAAACAAACTCATCCAGGAGTAATGCATTGAAATAAAGGCTTGCAAAAGCTGCTGTATGTACATAAAGAGGTTTTTGATTCAAGATATTTCAAATTGAAAGGGGAAGAAAAAAGAATGACTTATATACTTAATTAAATAATTAAAGACATCCTTGTTACAGAAACAGTAAGGCTAAATGGTTTTCTTTCCCCTCCTGTTGCTGCTCTTGGCTTCTTTTTCTTTTTTCTGGCGAGAATATTTGTATTAATAGTACTGGATTGTATTGGGATCAGTTTGGTTGAGGCGAGTTTGAGTTGACTCTTTCACCTGCAAAACTAGCTAGGTTTCATAGAAATGGAATAATTGGTAGCCAACTCTTTGATGATCACAGATGTCTAAGCAGTAGTGCTGGAGAAGGCAAGCTATTGAAATGTTGCTAGGTTAGGAGCATGCACATTCCTCTCCGTGTAGGAAGTAATTGGAAAATGTCCAATGTGAGTCGGTCATTAGGGAGCTAATATTCATTGGTTCTTGGGATTGCGATTTGATGTTTTAAATGGCTATCAAATTGTTTGATGAGGGGATTGTGTAATTATGTTGACCTGAAATTGCTGTGATTCATTTGCTTGATCGTGAGGAACTTTTCTATATGATTGTTTTTTAGATGTTTTGCAACTGATATAGGGGAGCAACAATAATCTGTCTCAAGTTGTCATCTGGGTTAGGTTTCCTTTTGCTTGGCCCCATCATTGAGGTTAAGGATCAAATCCCCTAGGGCTCCCTACTTGGGACATATATGTCTCATGTTCTTGCTACCAAGATTGTAGGGAGTGGATGTAGCCACCAGTTTAAAAACATAGTAAATAAGGCAAAGGTGCAGTGAATTCTAGGTTGTAATTTTTTTTTAAAATTTAATGCTAAGTGTATGATATATGATTTTAGTAGTCTTCCACTTTATATGTTCTTTTTTCACAATCATAGTTGTACATAAAATATCTCTTTCCATATCCTTAACTTGGAACAATGTAATCTAGCTAAATGTGGTGTGTGACTGCCATAAATTGTGTCATAGGTGTTTCTATTGTATTAAGGTTTGTGATGAGTCCTTCATAATCAGGTTTGTGGGGATGCATTTTAAAATTATGTTAATGTCTTTTTCTTCTTAATGTAAACATGAGTATGAACACAAACTGTCCAACATAATGAGCAAAAGTAGGGTTTACGGGGTTTGTGATTTGTATTTTTGTAATCAGGCTCAAGAGGCTGCAATGGCTGTACAAGGAAAAATGGTGGATCTCCAGCGTAAGAAGGGCAAAGGTATGTACTATTATGCTTTCACTCAATGTTTTTGGCTTCATGTGTCATCTAGAAGGCTGCATGATAAGAAGTAATATTTTTTTTAAAAAAATTTTTTTAAGAAGAGAAACTGTATCGTAACCTCTTTTCTCATATTTTCATTCTTCTTTCGTCTGTATTATTATCTATTTTTGAGTCTGTACAGTATATGATTTGTCATACCATGTCAAAAACATTTAATCTGAGACCTTTTTGGTATACAGCGAGTTTACGGAAGCTTGATGAACAACCTGAATGGCTAAAAGGAGGGAAGCTTCGTGATTATCAACTTGAAGGATTGAATTTCCTTGTAAATAGGTAAGCTCTTCTCATTTGCTTGAAGTTTAGGCTTTTTGATTTCATAAACACTCTCGAAATAGTACATATATTAATTAGTGTCTTCTCATATGAAAGTTGGAGAAACGATACGAATGTCATTTTAGCCGATGAAATGGGTCTTGGTAAAACTGTTCAGTCAGTGTCAATGCTTGGTTTCTTACAGGTGAAATTTTATACTCCTTTACATTTATGTACTTGGAAATTTTGCTCTCACTAGATTATGCTAAAGTTGGTTTGTATGTTGCTCTGACAGAATGCTCAACAAATCCCCGGTCCGTTTCTTGTAGTTGTACCATTGTCCACTCTGTCAAACTGGGCGAAAGAATTTCGAAAGTGGCTTCCTAACATGAATGTCATTGTATATGTTGGTACTCGTGCAAGCCGAGAGGTAATCATTTTTTTTCCATACACTTGTTTGAATTACACGAATGAATGATGCTCATATTTGTTTTTAGGTGGTGGGCATGGGGTTTGTTTAGAAGGTTTCAACTTCTGTTAATTAGGATTGTAATGAGTTCTTGTCAGGTTGCATTGTAACTGGTTCAATGTTGTGACCTTCTATTCCACAACATGTTGAAACCAGATGAATACGGTTGTTGCAAGCTCTACATTTGTTTGGCTCGGATGTTTATTATAGTAGTTCTTATTATTATTCTGTAAATATTTGTGTGAATTTTGGTTTTCCTTTGCCAATAGTTTATCAAGGCTTAGTTAATTAGTCCATACATCTATATCTGTTTACCTCTTTTTCATTTTGTAGATGGACTTTTCCTCATAACTTTGTGTTTTGTTGAATTGTCTTGTTATTCCAAGTACTTTTCTTTTCTTACTCTTCTTGTTTCTCTGGCTTACAGGTCTGTCAACAATATGAATTTTATAATGATAAGAAAATTGGCAGGCCTATAAAATTTAATTCTCTGTTGACCACATATGAAGTTGTTCTGAAGGACAAGGCTGTTCTATCCAAGATAAAGTGGAACTATTTGATGGTTGACGAAGCTCATAGGTTAAAGAACAGCGAGGCACAGTTATACACAACACTTTCGGTGCGCTAAGTTTCTAATTAATTATATCTGATTTTTTGTATTTGCATTGACTAATTTACTTTGGCCTTGGTCGAATGTAATCTGCAGGAATTCAGCACCAAGAACAAGTTGCTTATAACTGGCACTCCATTGCAAAACAGTGTGGAAGAGCTATGGTATGTATGCTTTCCTTAATGTTCATATGAGAATCACAAATGTGCACACATATTAATTCTTATTTATTAGTGAGCCTCTATTCTGTTTTTTCAGCCTTTCTTTGTTTCTTTCCCCATACAACAGAAAATGCATAAGTACAACAAAATTTAAGAAGAAAAATGTAATGTTACAACATATACTGAAAATAAAGGGTTTGCTTGGTTTGGGAAAATGATTCAATTATGGATTGTACAGCTGACTCTATTTAAGTTTCAGAAGGGAACCAAACTGACCAAGGTAGTGAAATTTTATCCTGATCCATTGCTAAATCAGTGTAAGTGGCATGTTGCCCTGACCAGTTGTCTTTTAACCATGCACATGGACTAGTGATGTAACTGATGTTAGGTTTGAACTAGCCATACAGGTCTCTTTTTGACAGGCAGGACTCTTGGGGGAAAGTACTATTTCACGGGGCTAAAAATTTGCTTTTATCTTTGATCTTTACTGGGTCTGGATTGTTGGTCATATCCCAATATTTAGTCCCAAATTCATGGGACAAGTTATCCCATCCCACTTAAAGCCACTGGGCACAGGTCAAAAATAATAACCTATTTTGGATTCAATACCTTAAAGTTTAATTATTTACACGCAGTTATAGTTTCAATATATTGCTTTAACAAATTTATGGTTATTTATGAATCGTATAATTATAGAATAGTATAATTAATATTACAAATGTTCGGATCTGTATAATAATTACATAATTAATAATTCAACAGTAAATTGTGTATTTAATATAAATTAATATGTTGCTAAAACTATTTTTTATTACTTTATAATATAAACAATTTGACTTAATGTTTAAATAATGTGTCTCTCATTTGAATTGAACCTATTAATTACTAAAAATGTTTTAGTTAATGTTGCCATTATTTAAATAATAGTAAAATTATATACATATTCGTTATTATAGGAAAATATCGAAAATATTTAATTATTAATTATATATTGATTGAATTTATTAAGCTGGGTAATAATGCAAATATTATGGTTGAACAATAACTTTGTGATAGAAAAGTGTATTTACAAATTTACTATGATAAATAAATAGAATATTTATTTTTTAAAAATAAATCTACATACACTTTTGAATCACTGTATTATCATCTTGTCTAGTTCTATTCGACAACAACCATATGACATTGTGTCGAAATATGGAACTGTCTTTCTAGTTGAATTTCTTTTACGATTAAGAGTTCTTGCTCACCAAAACTCCAATCATTCTTCTTCACCAAAATTCAAGTGAAAACACACCCCACACTCCCCCCCACCCCCCCAAAAAAAAAAAAAGCATAACCCAGTAGCCCTCTTAGTTTAAATGAAAATGAAAGGTGTGTTAGAAACTATTTTGACACTAATGCTAAAGCTAAAAGCCAAACTCTATCCCCCAAAAGTGGATGTGTTCTGAAGATGTTTTTCTAGTTGTTTTCTCATATCCTTTCTGCTATTTTTTTTTATTTTTATTTTTTGAATTCTACTACCTTAATATCTACTGACTCTCATTACTAACTTTGTAAGGTTGATAAAATTTCTTGTAGTTACTCCTGTTTGATCTCTCTCTCTCTCTCTCTCTCTCTCTCTCTCTCTCTCTCTCTTTCTCTCTCTTTTTAATCCATTAGCA
Organism: Boswellia sacra; assembly: GCA_013180625.2. Classification (NCBI taxonomy): domain Eukaryota; kingdom Viridiplantae; phylum Streptophyta; class Magnoliopsida; order Sapindales; family Burseraceae; genus Boswellia; species Boswellia sacra. The sequence continues at coordinate 131,495 of SNVD02008873.1, read as the reverse complement.
TACTTAAACGTAAATTAATTCATATGCATATATATTAATTTATATATATTTATTTGTGTATTTTTGATAGGGCTTTGCTTCACTTTCTGGATCCTGATAAGTTCAGGAGTAAGGATGATTTTGTCCAAAATTACAAGAATCTCAGTTCATTCAATGAAAATGAGGTACAAAATGTAGTTGTGTTCATTGTTCCTCACCTTAATCATTAGTTTTTGCCAGAAATCTTGTCTATCCAATGCACTTCCTCAGTTATGTATTGGGTTTACATGTAGCTTGCTAATCTTCATATGGAATTAAGGCCTCACATTCTCCGAAGAGTTATCAAGGATGTTGAGAAATCATTACCCCCAAAAATAGAGCGGATTCTTAGAGTTGAAATGTCCCCTCTTCAGAAACAGTGAGTATAAATTGCTTCATGTAGAAAAAATCTTTTGTTTAAGTAATAACCTGCTGCTGGTTGGATTTTTGTAGGTATTATAAGTGGATTTTGGAACGCAATTTCCATGATTTGAACAAGGGAGTTCGTGGAAATCAAGTAATTATTTTCAAATGTCATTTTGACAATTTTAAGGCTAAGTAAAATGATAATAATAGTGTTTACCAAATTTGACCATAAGATAATGTACATTGTTTCTGTTGTGTTAAATGGGGAACAAATTAAATATTTTTTTTTTATTCAGTGATACCCTTTTAATTGTCACTTTACATTTTATTATGATGGATAACTCATGCATTTTGGATCCTTTTGAATTTGCAGGTTTCACTTTTGAATATTGTGGTAGAGTTAAAGAAATGTTGCAATCACCCCTTCCTATTTGAGAGTGCAGACCATGGTTATGGTGGGGACACAAGCATTAATGATAGCAGCAAACTGGAGAGGATTATTTTAAGCAGTGGGAAGCTAGTTATTCTTGACAAACTACTTGTCAGGTTGCATGAGACAAAGCATCGGGTGTTGATCTTTTCCCAGGTTTGTTTTGCAAGCCTTTCTCCTGAGTATGCTCTTGTAAACTTAGTGACAGTTATTGAGCTGGGATATGATGTTTCTGTATATTAAAATGATGTCATCCTCTTCTTTTTACTGGAATCAGGCTCTCCTTTTTGCTTTTCTATAATCTAATTAGTGGTCATGAGTAGTTGAGCATAAACTATGGCTATTATAATTATTTTATTATTGCAGGAAATGAAAAAAGAACTTTTATATGTTGAAAATGGATTTACAAAGTAGAACAAACTGAAAAATTTTATATTCCTTGTTGGTGATTTCGTGCATGTGATGACTCGTATTTGTTTGTCATGATGCCTGTGAACTTGTATGCCTATTCGATTGCCCAACTGTTGTCTAATTATGTAAGTTTAAATGCCAAATAACCCCTGCCGGTTAGACAAAGTATAAAATGTTCTGTGCATAATCTGTCGGTCTTGTCTATTTTGGAATAAGTATACTCGATAATTGTTACAATGATAAATTACTGCAGATGGTTAGAATGTTGGACATACTGGCAGAGTACATGTCTTATAGAGGCTTCCAATTTCAGAGGCTTGATGGAAGTACAAAGGCTGAGTTCCGCCAGCAAGCTATGGATCATTTTAATGCACCAGGGAGTGAGGATTTCTGTTTCTTGCTCTCAACTCGTGCTGGTGGTCTTGGCATAAATCTTGCAACTGCGGATACGGTTATAATATTTGATTCTGACTGGAATCCGCAAAATGACTTACAGGTTTTGTACAAGTGTTTTTTTTTTCCTTCTTATCTGTCATGATTACTTTTTACTAGAAAAATTTATCTTTCTCATTATTATTTTTTGTGATTTTATTTGCATGTTGTAAAGGACATGTCATTCATTACTATTTATACTTGATTCTATTTTGTTCAGGCAATGAGTAGAGCTCATAGAATTGGGCAGCAGGAAGTTGTCAACATCTATAGATTTGTTACAAGCAAAAGTGTTGAGGAAGATATCCTGGAGCGTGCTAAGAAAAAGATGGTAGATTTCAAAATCATTAAGCATATCTGATGTTGTTTCATGTTATTTACCCAAAGACCCATGGGAATACATTTGTTTATTTTTGTCCTTATCTGTGTGTGTGAAGCTGCTCAGGTTTGTTTCGTGCCAATTGTTTTACATGTGCTTTTTTGTCCAATGTGTTTTTTTATAGGTTCTTGACCATTTGGTGATCCAAAAGTTAAATGCAGAGGGTAGGCTGGAGAAGAAAGAAGCGAAGAAAGGAAGTTATTTTGACAAAGTAAGGACATGAATAGAAATTTTATATATGTATAGCCCATATTTGAGATTCAATTGTAATTGGTGTTGCTCTTTCATCATTTCTTGGATATTAAGTGTAGTCTTACATTTTCCCTATCATGACTGATGCTTTATTCTTTGGTCTTAAGCAAATTCTAACATCTGACTTATGTTTATAGAATGAACTCTCAGCAATTTTGAGATTTGGGGCGGAGGAACTGTTTAAAGAAGACAGGAATGATGAGGAAAGCAAAAAAAGACTTTTGAGCATGGATATTGATGAGATACTTGAAAGAGCAGAGAAAGTTGAGGAGAAAGAAGCAGATGGAGAGCAAGGAAATGAATTGCTAAGTGCATTTAAGGCAAGCAAGTAAAACTCTTAGTTGTGGAATTTCACTTTTCACCCTCGTCTTTTTTTTTTAGTTAATTTTTTATTTGTGCCTTATTTCTGGTTAGAGGCTTGTGGAACGGAAAAAAAAGATTGAATTTGGGTGGTTTTTGGAGTTGCTGCTGTGTTAAAATGGAAGCATGCAAATTGATTTATGTCATTTCTAAAACCTTTTCCTCTTTCTTTGTTTCTACCCAGGTAGCCAACTTCTGTAGTGCTGAAGATGATGGGTCTTTCTGGAGTCGTTGGATAAAACCCGATGCTATAGCCCAAGCTGAAGTATGAACCTACTTTGTTGATTTTCAATTTATAATATTTAGCATATCTTGCTATATTACCCCTCATTTTTTTGTGGGGTTTTTGTATTTGATTTATGAATTTTGTTTATCTGTACACCTGCTTAAGATATATGTATGTATATTTTTCCTCCGTTTAGGAAGCTTTAGCTCCTCGTGCTGCAAGAAATACTAAGAGCTATGCAGAGGCAAATGAACCTGAGAGAAGTAATAAAAGGAAAAAGAAAGGGTCTGAGCCTCAGGAGCCTCCAGATAGAGTCCCAAAGCGCCGCAAAGCAGACTTTTCTGTCCCCACAGTCCCAGTTATTGAAGGAGCAGCTGCTCAAGTTAGAGATTGGTCTTATGGAAATCTCTCTAAAAGAGATGCCCAGCGTTTTTCACGTGCGGTGTGTTTTCATTACATGCTGGAAATTGTTGTCTTGCTTAGGCATCGATGATATTCATTATGGTTCTATTATCTCTTTGCTTAATTACTCAAATTTGTGTTTATTTTTTATTAAATATTAGGTTATGAAATTTGGGAACCAGAGTCAAATCAGCTTAATAGCGGCAGAAGTAGGTGGTGCTGTTGCAACAGTTTCACCTGATGCACAGATTGAGCTTTTTGATGTTTTGATCGAGGGATGTAGTCAAGCAGTTAAAGTTGGAAGTGTGGACCCAAAGGTTGGTTTTAATAGTTTTAATAATTTTCATTCTATTAGAGTGCTCAGAATTTGTTCTGATATTATGATATTGTCATAATTATTTGTAGGGGCCTTTGCTCGACTTTTTTGGTGTCCCTGTGAAGGCTAATGATCTACTTACCCGTGTTCAAGAGCTTCAAGCCCTAGCAAAGCGCATTAGTCGCTATGAAGATCCTATTAAGCAATTCCGAGTATTGTCATACCTTAAACCTTCAAACTGGTCCAAAGGTTGCGGCTGGAATCAAAGTATGTGTATGCTGGTCCTTTATGCCTGTTCTTTTTGTCTCATATTTATAGATTGGAAAATAGAAATTTTACGTTTTTGGTGATTTATCATGTTTTTCCCTTTTAAGTTGATGATTCAAGATTGCTTCTGGGTATACATTACCATGGCTTTGGCAATTGGGAAAAGATAAGGTTAGATGATAGGCTTGGCCTTACGAAGAAGATTGCTCCTGTTGAACTTCAACACCATGAGACTTTTCTACCACGTGCTCCAAATCTGAAGGAGCGTGCTAATGCTCTATTGGAAATGGTAGGCACCTGCTCTTGCTTGCGTTGTAGAGGAGTGCCTTTTCCCATTCTCAAATTTCTTCTGCTTTTAGTTCGAGATTGTGGGTAGATTTTGTTTTTTGAAGTATACTAGTCAATGTGTGCTAATTGATGTTTCACTTGGCCTGTTTGATGGAATACCTTTTTTTTTTTTGGTAACTTCGTCCACTGCAGTATTAACTAACTCCGGCCCCTTCGTCTTGCAATGTTCAAACTCTGTGTTTATTTAACATCATCCTTTTTCCCAACTGTTTTATGCAGACTGACCTACATATGAGTGTACTAGTCAGCTGTCTTGTGGCAAGCTATTATTGTGTGTAGCGGCTATTATATCAGCTAGTTGCGTGTTTAGTACTTATATTTAGGTTATGGTAGCCCTTTTGGTTCGTGTTAGTGATGTCTAATTATCGTGGATAAGCATATACTGATGATCAGACCTCTTTCACCAGGAGCTTGCAGCTGTTGTTGGAAAAAATGCAAATTCTAGAGCGAGTCGAAAGGCTTCCAAAAAGGAGAGAGAAAATATTCTGAACTTGCCGATATCTCGCATTGTGGAGAAGAAAGGAAAACCTGGTTCCCCCAAAGTCAATTTTCAAATAGGCAAAGACAGATTTCATAAACCTCAGAGAGTTGAACCTTTAGTAAAAGAAGAGGGTGAAATGTCAGACAATGAGGAAGTATACGAGCAGTTCAAGGAAGTGAAGTGGATGGAGTGGTGTGAAGACGTCATGTTTACCGAAATTAAAACACTGCAGCGTCTTCACAGATTGCAGACAACCAGTGATAATCTACCAAAGGAAAAGGTCAGTTCTTATCCGTGTCTTTTTGATTTTACACTTAGGGGCAGGATCTATGACACCAATTTCTTATACAAACTTTGAACCATTGGTTATGTACTTTGGTTAGTGAGATTCAAACTACTATGCATAATTAGTGCTTGGAAATCACATATATGAGATATTATGTGCAATCCCAACCCGAAATATATCTAGAAAGTAGAGCCATTGATCCCATATTGTTCAGAGGCTGCAAACAATGGCATCACATCTTTTGCACAAATTCTTCCACTGTATATATATTATACAGCTTAACTTCTGACATTCCTTTTTAAATATTTTCCAGGTGCTTTCAAAAATTCGGAATTACTTGCAGCTCATAGGACGAAGGATAGACCAAATTGTCTTAGAACATGAAGAAGAACTTTATAAACAAGACAGTATGTTTTTATTCATCCTTGCATAATTTGTTTATCGTTCAACTCGGTATTTCCTTTTTGTTTTTATGTTCTTCCATCTTGGAGTTCAAAATTGAGTTTCATTGCAGGGATGATAATGCGATTGTGGAACTATGTTTCCACTTTCTCAAATCTTTCTGGGGAGAAGCTGCATCAGATTTATTCAAAACTTAAGCAGCAGAAGGAAGAGGAGTCAGGGGCCGGACCCTCCCACATCAATGGCTCTGCATGTGGCCCTATTGACAGTGGGGATCTAAATCAGTTTTCTACATTCAGGCAGAAAGGGTATAAGAATGTTACTGCCTATCAAATGTCCGAACCAATTCACAAGGGTATTGATACAAAAAAATTTGAAGCATGGAAACGAAGGAGAAGAGCTGAATCTGATAACTATTCCCAAGTTCAGCCCATACTGCAAAGGCCTATGGGTAACGGTGTTCGTGTATCTGATCCAAATGCATTAGGAATACTTGGAGCGGCACCTACTGACAACAGACGTTTCGGTAATGAGAGACCTTACCGGATGCGTCAAACCGGTTTTCCGCATAGACAAGGTTTCCCTTCAGGCATCAAGTAGTAGTCTGTCTAGTATGGTATGGAGTGCAGCTGATTGAAGACTGACAGCGCTTGGCTTTCACCTGGTAACATTTACCGATTAAGCCATTGAATGTTCTCCGGAATTCTTCATTGCCTTGGGAATAAAGAATATGCAGATTCCAGTCTGGTTTTGTTATGGCTGTGGTCTGTAGAGGTGATCTATCATATGGGAAATTGCATATATGCTAGACGGCCAAGGATGAATGCCATAGGTTCAATTAACAAAGCAAGAGAGAAATGGCAGTTCTCGCCATAATTTTTTGTTTTCGTTTTCCCCTTTTTTTTCCTTAAAAAAATTCCAAGTAAATTGTTTACGTATATAGTGAAAAGTAGCAGAAAAGAAAACAAGAAAAAGAAGATCCCATTTAGTTTGAAAGAACGTGGCACGAGCGGGACGTATATATATGTATTATGCCATTGAGAAATTGTACATTATCAATTTTGCATAAATTTGTTACGTTCTTTTTTCCGATTAGGCGAACTTGTTCGTGACATTCTTCGACAATTATCGATGTTTGTATTATGCATCTTGGTTCCGGTTCAATCTTTTTGAGCAAAGAAAAAGTATGCGAGAGGTACATAAGAATCTTATCTTTGTCTTGCTTTTGACGCGGAAATTTGAAGAATTTCTTTATCAAGTTTGGTGTTATGGGATGTTGAATGGAAAAGAGTCGTCAAAATAAGTGGGTATTGGAGAGGTATTCGTTGGAAATGTTGGTGGTATGTAACAAAGTCACTCTATTTAATGAACTATATGTGGAACACATTTGAGATGGTAATTTAATGAGACAAATTATGCGATAAAATTGTTTAACGCGAATTCTTAACTTGGACTGAAATTTAAACCTAGAAGACGATGAATGAAAAAATTTAGAGAATATGTATATATATATATATATATTTCTTGTACATCTGGGTTGTATTGATCAATGAGGTTAGCATTTGTCCTTTGTCGAAAATACTATTTCAGAAATCAAATGAAGAAACAATTGATCTAAAAATAAATAAATAGATAATAGTCATGAAGAGGTGCCCACGTATTGGGACAACTCCATCTTCTCAGATCCTCAAATGTTGGATAAAAACAAAAGTAAAGAAAGCTAAGTACATAAAAAAACAAGATGAAAAGTGTTTTGTGGTGTTGGTTCCCACAAGAGAGCTGTGGTTCGCAGCCCTTTATCACTTTATCTTTTCACATTGCTTTCTCAACCTCATACTTCTAATTAACTTGCAAACGCCATGTATTATTTTGGAATCCATTTCTTCTCTCATAATACCGTATTTGGTGCCCTTGCATTTTGTTCATATTTCTCTCCATTGCCCTTATTTTTATTATGATTATTATATATATATATATATATATATATTTTTTGGTGTAAAGCTTCTTACCAAACAATACGAAAGTAATAATTTTTAATATGTGGTGGGTAAAACACTATCTATATTACTACAACTACAGCCACTCTATGTAAGCTGAGATGACACATTTTATTAGATGGATATTTGCCTTATCATTCAATAACACATTTGCATTTTACCTGCCCAACAGAATTATTTTCTTGTGCTTACTATTTCTTAGCAAGAATAATACAATTATTTGAAAGAATAAGGAGTAAACGAAATAAACAAAGGCATATTTGCAAAACTTAAGCCAAAGAAATTTAAATAATAATTAAAATAGACAAAACATCAATAAAACGACAAGCATCTCAATGGTTGGTTTCCACATGTCATTCATTCTAATCAAATTCTCAACCGCAGGATTCCAATAGTTTCCCTCTTATCTGCCACGTCCGAGCCTGCGGGGCCCCCACAAAGTTAGTTGGTTGGCTCTCCCGCGCTCTTATAAAAAAATGAATTTCTCCTCTCCCGTTTCTCAAAACTCTTTTTTCTTGTTCCACTGCTGAGAAGAAGAAGAAGAAGACGAAAGAGCTTCACCTTCCCGTCAAGGTACCCTCCTTCTCATTTCATCTTCCTTTCTTATTATTTTCTTTTACGACTTCATATTATATATAATAATATATATGTTACACTTATAAGATGAAACGTTTTTATTTTATGCTCAAGAGGTGAATTTTGGTGTCTTTTTTAGTGATTTTATTACACGTAGAGTGAGAGGGGCTATGTAAGTTGTGCTGGTCATATATTTTTGTGGGGTGTTGTGTCGATGTTTGCATGAGCATGAATATTTAGTATTATATCGTAACATGTGACATATGTGCAGTATGGTCTTCTGATTTTTCTTTCGTTTTGTTTTGATATTTTTATTTTATTTTTTGCTCAAATTCTCTCTCTATCTGTCCTTGTATTTGCTGCTCTGAACTCTGAATCTTGTTTTGCTTCTGTTGACTGATTCCAATTACATATTATACTCACACACGAGTTTCCAGGAAACAAAATTAGGTTTGAACAACTTAGTAATATATATAGATATATATAGGTGTGTTAAAAAAAATTAGGGTAGTTTATGTATATTTGTCTGTAAAATTCCTTAGTTTGATCATTGAATCATCCTTTTGGGTTCGATTTTTAATCTTTTCTCTTTGATACGTGTGTTAAGTGAATATTGTTAAAAAAAAAAAAATTGGCTTTTTGAGGTTGTGGAAAGTTGCAGGATAAAATTTTGTAAGAGGGGATCTAGGATTGACCTTTTATTTTTGTTAATGTGTAGCTGAGGTGCTCTGCGTTGATAATTTGTCAGACTTCAAGTTGTGAGTGAGATTTTAAGGGAAAGATGGACTACGTGTATGGACCAGGAAGGAACCATCTCTTTGTTCCAGGGCCTGTTAATATTCCGGACCCTGTCATTCGGGCTATGAATAGGAACAATGAGGATTACCGTTCTCCAGCAGTTCCGGCATTGACAAAAACTCTTCTTGAGGATGTTAAGAAAATTTTCAAGACCACTTCTGGAACTCCATTTCTGATCCCAACCACAGGTACTATTGTTTCCATTAAAGGGGTTAATGTTTATTGCTTTACATAAAAGTCTATATGTATTCTGCTAGTCTTTGAGAAATTGTATGTGTCTTCGCTTCAAAGTTGGAATTTAATCGACTTATATCAGTCTTAGATCCCTTTGACTATCAAATTTATGCGTATAGTACTGTCTCCATGTGAAAGTTTGCGGAGAAAACGTATTCGATAACTGGTAGAATATTTTCCAAAATTGAGATCATTATTCATGTTGGCATTCACCTTATTGTTTGATGAAAAATGGTTTTTTGACCACCAACAAAACTGTTTGAAGTTTGCTTCTTTGTCTAGAAAATAAAAATGAAACAATAGGCGCCTTGTTATGTGTTTCATTTTGTCAACGCTAATAGTTGTTGATATTTTGTTTTAATTTAGGCACTGGTGCTTGGGAGAGTGCATTGACCAACACGCTATCACCTGGTGATCGAATTGTGTCTTTTCTGATTGGCCAATTCAGTTTGCTCTGGATTGATCAGCAGCAGCGCCTTAATTTCAATGTTGATGTCGTTGAAAGTGAGTGGGGCCAAGGTGCTAACCTTGATGTTTTGGCATCAAAACTTGCTGCAGATACTGCACACACTATTAAGGCAATTTGCATTGTTCATAATGAGACAGCAACTGGAGTTACCAACAACTTGTCTAAAGTGAGAAAAATTCTTGGTAAGTGCATATCTTGCTCCATGGAGTGAGCTCTGTTTGTAAATTAAGATGCATGCCTTCATTTATATATTCCTAAGTGTAGATTTTTAAGGTGGTGCTATGTTTTGTACCTATCCTCAGATGACTACAGGCACCCAGCTCTTTTCCTTGTTGATGGAGTTTCCTCCATTTGTGCTCTTGATTTCCGTATGGATGAATGGGGAGTGGATGTGGCTTTAACTGGTTCCCAGAAAGCTCTTTCTCTTCCTACTGGATTGGGTATTGTTTGTGCAAGCCCCAAAGCTCTGGAGGCCAGCAAAAGTGCAAAATCACTCAGAGTCTTCTTTGACTGGAATGATTACTTGAAGTTCTACAAACTAGGAACATTTTGGCCCTATACCCCTTCTATCCAACTGTTGTATGGGCTGAGAGCTGCTTTAGATCTGATTTTTGAGGAAGGTCTCGACAATGTGATTGCCAGGCACAGCCGTTTGGGCAAAGCAACAAGGTGATGCCTTTTTTAGCTTTTTTGCATTTATTCTAAGACATTTTTCTAAATCCTCCAAATGGATGAGACATGCAACATAAAAAGGCTACATGACAAATGAGTCTAATACTGTAGTACCCTAATAAAAATCATTAACTGTGGACACTGAGTAATCCTTAGATTGCAAAAACAGCTTTGCAGATTTTATACTTGCTATCTTGATTTTTTTTTTTTTTTTAAGATACATATTAGAATTCTATATAAAAAAGTTATTAAAATTTTGAAATGTAGGCTTGCTGTGGAGGCATGGGGATTGAAGAACTGCACCCAGAAAGAAGAATGGTTCAGTGACACAGTGACTGCTGTCGTTGTTCCCCCATACATTGATAGCTCAGAAATTGTTAGAAGGGCATGGAAGAGATACAATTTAAGCTTAGGTTTAGGCCTTAACAAAGTGGCTGGAAAGGTATTTAGAATAGGGCATCTTGGCAACCTCAATGAGGTAATGTTCTTTTAATCAAATCTTGTATACATATATACACTGTGCCTCATTTTGGTGGAAGTGATATTATGGGAAATATGACTAGGGGACTTCTAGCATGGGAATCATTTTCTTGCATGAGAACAATTTCTACATTTTTGTTCATGAAAAGACTTAACTTTTGATAATACCTGCACATTGGAACTTTATTGTAGTTTCGAACAACATTGTTCATTTGCTGCAACATTTTCCACCTTTTGAGTAGTTGATCGCATAATCATGATTTCATGATCATTAGACAGTGCTCTAATTGTTTTTTGTGAAAAATCTTGAACTGTCCGCTCATTTCCATTTGAAGTTATATGCCATGATTTATCATGTAAAGCAGTCATATTTTCAATTATGAGAAATTCTATCATTATAAGAGAATTGATTTTAACTAATAAGAATTGCTTCTGAAGTTGCCATACCTTTCTTAATCTATTCATTATTCATGAATTCAGTTGCAATTGTTGGGTTGCCTTGCTGGAGTGGAGATGATACTAAAAGATGTTGGCTACCCAGTTAAGCTGGGAAGTGGTGTTGCAGCTGCTAGTGCATACCTTCAGAACAACATTCCTCTGATCCCTTCCAGGATATGATTTAGCCAAAGTCCATGTAATTACTTTTCTTCTGTCATTCACATCAGGGAGCTATGTAAAAATGTATAATTTGCTTTGCTCGTACTCTTTTGAGGCTTGCCTAATCTCCTTCTTGATACATTTGGTTCTTGTAATATCCTATATTTGAAACTTCTTTAATCCAATCAGGTGCTTTACTTTCCTTTGTAGCACATTCTATGCTTCATTTCTGAGGGGGGAGGAGAGTGCTTCATATGGTGAAAAACAAATTCTAACTGAACGATATCGGAGGTGTTGATGCAGAAAATTTGATAGAAAGTTGTTCGATATATATAACATTGTTACTAAGTAATATAGCATACTAAGAAGACATTTATACTTACAAAAATATCCTAAATTCTTAGCATGCATTCTGTAAACATTCTTTGAGTGAGGGAATGCAATCTGCAGCTGTCTGAACATGCTAGTAGATCACTCATCGTTCAATAACGACACTAACTAAAGATTATATATATTTATTAAGTTATATCTTCACATTTTTCATTCTATCTTTCGCTTATAATTGGTGGGAGTCAAATTTAACTTTTGAGTGCATTGAATTAATTTGCATGCCCTGCTTCTGAGGTGCAAATTCTTACAGATTGCAGTGTTAAATGCATAATCCACTGACTTCTGATGTTGTCAAGGATAGATACCTAACAGTATCCAGTGTGTCACTTGAAAAAACAACTGTAAAATGGGATTTAGACGCTCATCCATGTTATTGAGATTAAATAAAGAAATTATGAGGATGACCTCAATGCTTTTGTGACTTTTCCTTTGTTTCATACACATCAATTTATTTATTCATGCTTTTGGCTACATTATCATGCCTTGGATCTCTTGAGTGGCCTTGGTCAATAATAAATCTCGGAGCATCTTTTGCTGGAGTATATGAGAGCCTGGCTTATCACATTAACATCTTCCCAAATCATTTTTTTAGGCAAAACTTCCCCAACTCCTTGTCACATCTTTCTAGCTTGTCAGGACATGAAGAGGAATCAAAGATCTTTGAAACCATGGCAGCATATTCAGTCTTTCTTATTTGTCCAGGTGATTTCAGGTACTTGCTGGAGTTCATGATGAGTACAACATCACGTAGATATGTGATTGCACAAATGATCAGGAAACGCTTGATTTTGGTATGCATAGAGGGAGCAGAGGCTGAGACTGGCTAACTCCAAAAGGGGATTTGTATATGACAAACGGCACTCCTAGTTCTTACCCTCCCATTGGAAGGAAACATGATAAAGAAGCCTGAAGGGTTCTTGAAAGTGAAAAGGCGGTGACAACTTAAAGAATGCAAGGAAAATTTCTGGGAAGAGCAAGATAAGCAACTGAAATAGATCAGGTTACAAGGAAATTTCACTTGCTGAACAACATGGCATCAAAGCACTGAAATTGCCAGTTCTATTATACCTCGAAGTTCGACGACAACAAGAGTTCACATCAGGGTTTTAGGAGGCAACAACAGCAATGAGGCTATACTCTGTTATATCGAAGTCCTGTCGATATATAGGAGGGGTTTTATGACAAATCGCTTGATTGCAGAGGTAATGATATTTTCCGTTGCTGTGAACAAGCATTACAGGTCTATTGACAAGCATATATTTATATATGTATATATAAAATCCAACAAATCTAATGAATCTTCTTTATATTGAGCCTGATAAAGCACTTTCACTTGTTAATTATAGATGACAGTTATCTACTTCCTTTTTCTGGAAATCATAACAGAATAAGTCTTAATAACTTGTGAACACATGTAAAGTAGTTGCAATTAATCCACATTGATATGCTTTCTTTTTCTCTGTTTATTACTTTTTGGTGCAATTGCCAGGACTTTGTTAACACAATCCTTTCAAGAGAAAAAATCAAAGGCTCAATCATTCTACGTTGGATATGTACATACAAAACATATAAGTAATTGCAACTTAATTGCTCAGAAGGAATTGATTAATCGTCATCACCCAACTCTTTCTCGAACTAATTAAGATTACTTAAAAATTTGCAGTTGCATATGGACACAAATGAAATTCAATTGAATCTCTCCCTGATCATCAAAAGGAATTCATTGTCATCACATAATTCTTCCTCATTTTCATCATCTCCTTCACAGTTTCTCCAAAAGCCTTCTCTTGATCTTCATCTCCATCAAACTCACTTCCCATCCCCAACAGATCACCATCACTCAGCTCCTTCCTCGTCACCCCATCATTAAGGGGTCTGATTACAATAAGTGTAGCTCCCTTCATCGTGTACCCTGTTCCTGGTAGCTGCAGGACTGGCACACAAGACAGCATAATGCTCAAATCCGGCAGTGGAGTCCTCTCCAACGACGTTCTGGAAGGCATCAACGATGAGTCCATCGAATTTGTTATCTCAATAAGCTCTTCTTGTCCCATGCAAAGCTTCCCTTGGTTCCTTCCATCCCTTATTACCACACTCTCAAGACTTGGATGGTCTGATACAATCTGCTTCAAGAAATGATGCCGAGCTGATGCTGCAATCAAGCAAGACACAGTCCATATTATCCGCAGACTGAGCTCATCATCTGTTAAAAACCTCTCGTCTTGCTCTGTCGCTTGTTTGCATGAATTCTCTGATACTATTCCATCACTTCTTTGGACAGATGTAGCTCCTACTATAATGCAACTCTTGAGCTCTCTACCAAACACCGCTTTCCACTTCACCATCGAATCACAAACCTCTAATAATCCAATCCCACATCCAAAGAAAGGAAACTCAATTTGCATACACTTGATCTCTTCAAACTTTTTCAGAACTTTTCCAAGAGAAGCATAAGGATAAACGTTTTTCCAATCTTTATCCGAAGATGTTGACTTCAAAGAGCAGAAACGACGAAAGTGCTTCAAGGGCTTCCCAACAAACTTGCTCAACAACAATTTTAAAGAGTTCACAAGCAAGCCATTGCCGCGTCTTGAAGTGGGCACATGCGCAAAACTGCTAGGAGGAGGAATGGAGAGGTGAAGAGTGTTGGTTTGGGGGACAAGAGACGAGAAACGCTTGCATACTACAAGGCAACGTATAAGCGCTTTGGCATCAAGCAGTTTGTTGAAGATGAGGAGAAGAAGAGCGTCCGGGAGACAATCAAAGTGGTCTGAACGATCTTCCATGGATGGAAGGGAACTAATTGAGAAGAAATTAATAATGGAAAGGTGGGAGGTTTTCGAGAAGAGACGGCAAAAAGAGAAAAACGATTGCATGCACACACACGGTTTTGACTATTGACAGTGCGAAGCATATTATTATTAGTAGTGCAAGCGCTGTTGTGAATTCCAATTCAATTCAAGCCGAAAGTTTTCTTTTGGATTAGCTTCTAGATGGAGGTAAATGTATCTTCTCGATCTCATGCTCAACTAATCAGGGGAAGGTTCAGAGTATTAAATAAATCGATAGTGATGCACTCATACGATTTATTTGTATAATTTGAAGTGAAATATACACAAGTCTTAAATTTGTATTTAATGAATGATGTTCTAATCACATATTTAGTGATACTATATGGTACGTATCCAAGTTTTATGAGCTTGTTGTATAAATTAATTGTATATATATAATATCAAAACGTTTAATTTGTAACATAAAAGGGCAATAAAAAAAAAAAGAAAAAGAGATTCGTACCAATCGAAGAGTCCAAGAAAATGTAGAACAAACAAGAAGCTTTTAGGTTTGCTTTTAAAGAAAATGGTGGGGAGCGCACGTTTTGGCAACGGTTTTCATTGAACATATGATCACAATTCACATTGGATACGGTTGGCGGTTTGAGACTTTGGTGGCTTCGTGGCCCATTGTATTAATTCACTTTACTACTTCAAAACACAATTAAATGGTCGCCGCTACCAGACTTGAGAAGCCTAAGAAAATAAAAGTAATCAAGATCATCAATTTTTTTTCTTCCAAAACTAAATATGCACACAACCCATTTGATGAGTCCAAGACTTGTTCATGATACACATGGTCGGCTAATTATTATTAATAAAATAATCAACCACTTAATTAAATATGGCATCACTTAAGTGCGTTTGTTTGGGCTTCTCTACAGGTCAAAATAGTTTTTTTAAAGTTATTTTGTGTCGTTTGACAGTCACCTAAGAAGAGTTTATAGATGACTAAAAAAGTGCTTTATGTAAAGTCCAAAATTGAGGCTTTTAAGAAATGCTCTTTTTGAACTTTTTTAAAGTTTTAAAATATCAAAGATATCCTTATTTAATTTTAAATATTTTACTTTATTTTTTTCCTTATAACAAAACTCTATTTTAGTAGTTTAATTATAATAAGTACTTTTATATTTATCTAATCAAATATTCAATAACTTTTTAATAAAAACTCTACTTTTAGAAGCTCTACTAAAAAAAGATTTATTTTAATAAACTCTACTTGAAGAAATCCAAAGAAAAAGAGTTAATGTACACAATCAAGCACTCATTTTGTAGTCCTAATCAATAGACTTTAGTTTGCAACCAATTTACAAAAGAGAAATAGAATTTGAGAGTTAAGCGCATATCTAGTGCATTTTACAATATAATATTATTTATATTTATTGTATTATATAGTATTGTGCTAATAAATACTATGCAAATGGCAAGATATTAGCTAGAGAACATATATTTGTATTGTATTATCCTTATGCTATACTTACATTTGGTGCATTAGTACAGAATTGGATTGTTTGATATTATTTTTTAAATTAAAAAAAGAAATAAATTTAAACAAATTAAATAATATTATATATTTTTTATACTTTTTTATTGTGATAAAATTAAAAATTAAATGAAAATTAATTATGACCTATTATACTAAAATTATATTATCTTTCAGTATAAAAAATTATAAGATGTTATTGAAGTATTTCCCAACTGAATATGTTAAGACTTAAAAAATTGTGCAGTCTCGATATAACAATTATTAAACCAGCTCAAAAATTGAGATAAATTAATCATATAATTCAATTCAATTCAATTCAATTTTTTTTTTTTAATGAAAAGCACAATATCTTAAAGTGGTCTAATGATTTTTAAGACTACATAATTATATACTAAACAATTCCTTTAAGATTTTTAAGACTACCTAATTATATACTAAACAATTCCTTTTGTTTTCTCCAAACTTCTAAAATGAAATTATATAAAATAAAATTATATAATTTTGATATTTAAAATTCTATAAAGTTTTGAAATAGTATATTTTTCTTTTGTTAAGAGGATGAAAATGAAAATAATATCAACTACCAGAAGTAAACCAAGATCAGACAGGAACTAATATATGTCAAAAATGAAAACCTTTTGAACCAAATGTGATTTTCATGCCACCAGCATTTAGTTTATATACAATACAATATTGTGTCATAACTTTTTGGGTGAGGCTATTTATACCCATAAAACTTCTCTAAACACCTGTATTTTAAAAATAAATTTTATTACTGCAATACCCACTTAGTAATTTACTGTATATGAAGGACATATATAGATTAATAAATCTCATCATCTTCAGCCTCTTCCTTTTCTAAGATAAACCCTAATTTCTTTACATCACCGTTTTAGAAAAAATTCTTAAGACATTTAATGATAATAATACTATGAATAAAAAACCAAAAAAAAAGAAACAATTCTTCTAATTATTAAGAAATATTATTATTTTTATTTTTTTCATTGCCTCTGTTACGATAAATTATTAAATCAAGCTTAAAGAATAATCAAACTCCTTCAACACCTATCTCTACTGGCCAATGGTAGCAGTTTTTCTGTTTGACAGACGTCAAAAACTTTAGCAATTCTGAATTTTAAAAAAAAAAAAAACGTGTAAAACAACTCAAGTTGTCATAGCTTGGGATGGCAAAGACTGAATCCAACTGGTTGAGAGTGGGAGTTGAGAAAAAAATAAAACTTTACATCTTGCAGGAAAAAGCATAAAACACGCCACAAATGTACATCTGCAATCATATTATGATATATACTATTTGATATAATGTAAACCCTCAACTTTCCTAAGCTGGATGCTTTGAATGATTCTGATATATATATATATATATATATATACTATTTGATAATTATTTTTCTTTAGGAAGAATTCAAAGGATGAGAAAAAGTTGATCCAAAATTAGTAAAAGTGTTTGCTTATCATCTTTATGAGGTAATTAAATATAGAAGATACAAATACCGAAGGGAATGCATCTCTATCATTGGCAACAATATTTGACTTTGATAAGCTAATAATATATCTAATAACGATGAGGAGTTGCTAGGGGGGATGAAAATCCAATTCCTACACGCTTCTTTCAATAGCCATCATTCATTTCTTCTTTTCCATAAATAGAAATATGTCAAATAGCATGTCACTAATATTTGGCACCGACCAATGTTGCTAATTAAATAGAAATAAATAGGACAATTTTGAATATGACTCTAAAATCACTCCGCTCCTCACATTGCTTCGAAAAATGGAAATTTTAGTTGTCGAATGAAGCAAAAGTTTTGGCTCCGAAGAAAGCCAAAATAGACATATAAAGACAAAAGCTTGAAGGGCACAGACTCTTTGGAGAGAACTTAGCAACAAAGATTCAAGAAGAAACCATGAGGGTTTCTGTTGTGTGTTCTTTGTTGTTATTTATCTCTCTCTTCTTTCTTTTCTATGCACCAGCTTTTGCTGAAAAAAAGGCAAGAATGAAAATTTTGATGATTTTATTTTTCTAATTTACAATTTTGTCGTTGTTTAATTGAATGATTAAACCCCCGAAAATCTAATGTGTTTTGTTCAAAAACCTTCAAGTTATTACTTTATTTCTCATGCATTCTTCATTTTGGTTCCTATATTATAATGTGTTTATATATTTGTGTTTCTGATCAGGGTTATATAGTTTATTTGGGATCACATCGTCACAATTTACACGATTCGCCAAATGCTTACGATAGTTCGGTAAAATATCATCGAGAGCTACTGGCATCATGCTTAGGAAGGTAAATGGTTTGAAACAATTAATGTCTAGTTTTTTTTTTCTAATTTTTTTATTTCTCATAGAAATAGCATGAATTTTATCCATTGTAACAATTTTATTAAACAGCGAGAAGAGGGCGAAAAGCGCAATCTTTTACTCTTATAATCGGTTTATCAATGGCTTTGCTGCAGTCCTTTCGGATGAAGAGGCAGCAAAAGTTAAAAGTAAGATTCATATATATCCCCTATATCGTACAATTATTTGATTAGCGCTAGCATTAAAAATGAACAAGGCAATAAACGAAGCCCTTCATCACATTTTAACTTTTGTTCTAGCATTGAATCTATGATTAGTTACAGAAATAAATTAATTATGCCATGATTCTGTTTGTTATTTTTGATGCAGGTCATCCAAAAGTAATATCAGTTTTCTTGAATAGGGGAAGGAAAGTACGCACAACGGATTCCATGAAGTTTCTTGGATTAGAGAATAATAATAACGACATTCCTTTAAACTCAGCATGGAAGAAGGCAAATTTTGGTGATAACGTAATTATAGGAAACATTGACTCGGGTAGGTTTCACGCCTTTACTTCCGATCACGACATTTAATCAACTCAAGCTATTTGATACGTTCGATGTAAGAAATTAAAGGAACGTTTGACATTTGCATGATTTGTCGGACTTCATTTATACATCAGATCGATATTAGAAGGTAACTTCAATAATATCTACATAAGTAGTGTTAGACTTACAATTTTTATATAATTCAAACTCTACAATATGATGTGATAGTTTACAAGGCATGTAAAAAATTCGTTGGAGAAAAAAAAAGAATTATGAAAGTTACATCTCCAATAAAATTTTATGATGTAGACTGTTATATCAGGTTACAGAGTTTGAATTGTATAAATATTATAAGTCTAACAATATTGTTTATAGATATAAAAATAAATTGGTCGACAATATAAAGTACAAAGCTTAAGCATGATACATGATATGCTTTATTTTTCTTACCACAGCAAGTATCTACTTTTCATTCTTTGCAGTTCAATAAAGAAAATAATTTAGATTGATGAAGAGCATCATGATTATATATATATATATATTGGGACGGTTTATGCTCAAATTAATGATTAAAATTTTTAATATACATCATGTTTATAATTTTATAATAAAAGGTGTATGGCCGGAATCAGAAAGCTTTAGCGATGAAGGGATGGGTCCGATTCCAAAAAGGTGGCGAGGAACCTGCCAGACTAAGAAGAGCCATGGAATTACATGCAATAGGTTCTATTTTCTTTTATACATCTCTCAAAAAAAAAAAAAAGAAATAAATATTTTACTATTATAGGGCAGCAGCGGTGGAAACATGTTTAATATGTCACGCACTTCTATCCAATAATCGTATCTCACATGTGCATTTAATATTTTCTTTCCAATCCAACTAATCACAATTATGGTTCGTTGAATTTAAAATAATTCCATTTGAGGGATGATTGCATGGATAATTAATATGATGTGCCCGTCTCAGTTGGGACTTTCTTAGCATTATTGATACGAGGAACAATTACAAAAGACCCAAACTAGAGTTAAATTAAGCCCTTCCTAAAAATTTAAATGGTATGATCATGTTTAACAAATTGAAGGCCGACAAACGCTCTATTGTCGAGCGTTAGTGCTCGACAAACCGGTAAATATCGGGTGATAAGACCGACAAATTGACAGTCGTGTATTAGCGTGTGAAAAAGAAAAAGGGTTGATTTGTTGATGCTACGAATCGGAGGGGGTCATGCATGTGGTTTAAATTTACGGCGTTTGGGCTACTTTTCAAATAGACCCTTCTGGTCTCTTTTCTGCATTCTTTGATTGATATACATCCATATATATATATATATATATGTTATATAATAGAACAATTGATGGGA
This sequence comes from Boswellia sacra, assembly GCA_013180625.2. NCBI lineage: Eukaryota > Viridiplantae > Streptophyta > Magnoliopsida > Sapindales > Burseraceae > Boswellia > Boswellia sacra. Next base: position 111,375 of record SNVD02008873.1, on the reverse strand, counting down.
TGATGTAGGAAGTTGATCGGAGTAAGATTCTTCAACAGAGGTTATCTCCAATATGCTCGAAGGGTTTCTCGCCGGGAGAATAGCACTTATGTTGCTAATAGCGATTTAATAACTGCCCGAGACTTCGTAGGGCATGGCACACACACCCTAGCTGTAGCTGGTGGTAACTTTGTTCCTAATGCAAGTGTTGTAGGGTATGGGCCTGGAACAGCAAAAGGAGGCTCGCCTAAAGCTCGTGTGGCTGCTTATAAGGTATGCTGGATCCCCGTAGAAGGGAAAACGTGTTTTGATGCGGATATCATGGCTGGGTTTGAAGCTGCAATAAGTGATGGCGTTGATGTCATCTCATTGTCACTTGGTGCGATACCACTTGAATACTTTGAAGATGCGTATTCAATTGGTTCATTCCATGCTGTTAAGAATGGAATTCTTGTGGTTACCTCTGCTGGCAACTCAGGACCACAACCCAGCTCAGTAGAAAATGTGGCACCATGGTTTTTTACGATTGGAGCTAGCACAACGAATAGGGAGTTCGTAAATTACATCACACTTGGCAATAACAAGACCATCCAGGTAAAATTGACTGTCTAGTTTATTTATAGCAACAATAATTAATTGATTCCATTACGGTATGGGAAACTGATCTTATTTGATTAATTTGTAGGGATCAAGCCTCAATGTTGATGGCATGGAATCTAACAAGTTATACTCACTGATAACGGGAGCAGATGCTAAGTTCGATGATGCTGAAATTCCACTTGCGGATGCGTGAGTAATTAAATTAATTTCTGTGACAATTATTTAGTTCTACTATATCTAAAGCCATGCAATGCATGCGTATATGTGCTGGTAATTAATTAATGAGTAAGACTTGCGGCTTCAATTAATTCAATCTATAACTTGTGCAGTAGCGAATGCTTACCTGGTTCACTTGACCCCAAGAAGGTTCGCGGCAAGATTTTGGTCTGCCTTCTCAGAAGTAGAGAGGCAAGACAAGCATTGACCGAAATCTCTGCTGAGTTGGGTGCTGATGGCCTGATTTTGGCTAACACCGAAAAACTTGGCGACCATGTTTCTAATAAACATTACGTCCTCCCTACTTCACAAATCTCTTTCAAAGATGCTCAAATTCTCTTTGACTACATCAAATCCACCAAGTACATACTCTTTATATTCTTACGCACCTTTCCTTTTACTTAATATTAATTATTCTCAAAAGTTGTCGCCAATAATGTTAACTCATCAGGAATCCAGCCGCACATATAGGCAATCTAAGGACACTATTCAATACAAAGCCTGCTCCAATTGTGGCTCGTTTCTCTTCTAGAGGACCTAGTGAACTCGAGCCAAATATACTTAAGGTTTATTAATATTAAATTTCATATAATTTAAAATTTTGAATGTTACTTCTTTTCTGTAACTACTTGTAATCAATCTGATACATTAATTATCAATTTCCATTTCAGCCCGATGTCATAGCACCTGGAGTGAATATAATTTCCGCTTTTTCTGGGGCAATGCCACCTTCCGAGACAATGATTGATAATCGTCGCGTTCCTTATGTTGCAGCTTCTGGTACTTCAATTTCATGCCCCATGGTTGCCGGCATTGCTGGCCTTCTCAAAACTAACCACCCAGATTGGACTCCAGCTGCTGTTAAATCCGCAATCATGACCACATGTGAGCCAAATTATTCACTTGGATCAAACTTAATCCTTTAATATATTTAGTTACAAGTTTTATGACACTTAATTGTTATGCCTTTTGCAGCAACTACAGACTATGGAAATTTGTCTCAAATTCTGGACTTTGACAACCGCGACGCAAACCCATTTGCATACGGTGCAGGACATATCAATCCAAATAATGCAATGGATCCTGGCCTCGTTTATGACTTGAATGAACAAAACTACTTGAACTACTTGTGCTACCGTGGCTACAACCAAAGTGTGTTGAAAGCATTCACAATTACGAACAAGCCTTATTACTGTCCTAAAAACTTCAACATTGTCGACTTCAATTACCCTTCAATTCTTGTGCCACGTATCAATGGATCTGTCACCGTCAACCGATATCTTAAAAACGTTGGCTCACCTGCCACATATAATGTGAGCTTCAAGGCACCAACTGGAATCTCACTTAATGTGGAGCCAAAAAGCTTGACGTTCACCAGGTATGGGGAAGAGATGAGATTTCAAGTCTTCTTCAACCTTCAAGGTGGTGTGAAGGATATGGATTATGTGTTCGGTGAACTGAGGTGGTCAGATGGTTACCATTTTGTGAGGAGTCCAATTGTGGTGCAGCTATAGATATAGATATGTAATATAATGTTGGAGATATATGCCAATATATAATATTGTTTTCATACTTTAATTCTTTCATAAAAATAAAAATTTTGAATTTTTTAAAGATTAAGAATCTTTATAGTGTAATGATGACATATGTATTAAGTGTAACTTTTTGATTCTCAAAACTCTTGTGTTTTATAACCAATTTTAATTTTAAGAGCACTTTAATTTTTGAAAGGAAAATTTCTCCAATACACCTAAGGATTGGGTTAAATATGGAGACCTAATGATTCTCGTTACCTACACGGTTTTTGTTAGATTTACAACTTATTTATTGCTAACTTTTCATACCACCTAAGTTGGTAAAATATTACTGGATAAGTAAAAAATAAAAACAAATGAAGGAGATTAAATTATATGAAGTAACAATTATCCATTTACTATTAGTTTGCTAACTTAGATTGTAAAAATATTTGGTTGTAGAATAAGTTGTATGTGTAATATTATTCTTTTGTATTAAAGGCAAATATCATACACACCCCCATAGATTGTTGAAATGACTTACTCCTCTTGTACGTAATTAGTCACTCACATTCCCTAGGGAATTAGCCTTCTGTTAACTTTAATATTACTAGATTAATGGTTTAAATGACAATTTTACCCTCATAATATTTGATGATTTTAAAATGTAAAAGTTTATAATAATATACATACACATACGGGTAGGGATATTTTAACATAGAGTTTTAATATAATTTATTAGCACAAATTTATAACATTTGATTTCATTAAATCCAAAGTTGAGATTAAAAGTAAAAAAAAATTATATTTAATACTGTCAACTCATCAATCATCTCAACCATTAAATTTTATTGTTTAATGGTTATAAATTTATGTCTACTTTTGTATCAGAAAAACTTTATTAAAAGATCTCTTTCATATATACATTAAATATAATTTAGTTTAGTGGTAAAATAATTAAAGTTAATATAAGTCGAATCTGAAAGTTAACCAAAAAATTAACCATAAATGTATATAATAAGAGGGATGAAACATAATTTTTCAAAAGTAAGAGGGTGTTTAACTTGCCCTTCAAGTATCTTGTGATTTTACCTTTTATAGAAATATAGGAATCAAGAAAGGAAAGGAAAACCTGAGGGAGTATATGGTTAATAACCAAACAAAACACAAATGTTTGGGCTTGGCAGGACTTGAAGATAAGTACTTGGGTGGGAGAAGTCCCAAGACACCCTGACGTTTAGCGAATCTGTTAAGGACAATTAAACTTTAAACTGAGAATATAATCCGTAATTTTAATTTTTGTTTGATTTGATGGAGGGTAATTCGTGTGTTTAATAGAAAGAAGCATAAAATTCCCTAAAGATCTCTTGAAATTTTACATAATCATCTTAGATTTTTAAAAGTTTCAAATACTTCTTATCGTTATTAATCTCTATCAAGTTTTTAATTTGAGATGTGTGTAAATAAAATTAATAGAGTATCTATTAAATAAATCTAATAAAATAATTAATAATTTAGTATAAGTATTTTTTTAAAAAATAAAAAATAGAAAAGACCACCAACAAAACACTTGAAGTTAAATTTTGTTAAATATTTTTAATTGACTACTGTGACAAATTATTGAAACTCTATAAAGGTGAAAACTTATTTTTCTATATGAGACATACTATTAATCAAAAAAAAATTTATGTATTTTTTCTTCTTATATAAAAATTATAAAATTGAGTTTTTTTCTTACAATTTACAATAAACAATTACTAACGGATTTTTCTATAATTAAAAAAATTTTACCAAAATTATTTATACTTAAGTATTAATATTATACTTATTTCACATGTACTCTATTATATTTTAATTAATATATTTTTTTAATAATAAATTTGGAGGATAATTTCATAAATATATTAGTTTTAATAATATAATAATATAAAACTTCATATAAATTAATGGTAAGAAAGATGTGTGATATTTTATAAACTTGAGGTGAGTACGTGAAATTTCAAGAAATCTCATTTGTACATTTTTTTATCAAATACCAAAATTGTCCTTCATAAAATTAAAACTAAAGATTAATTTCCAGTTGAAAGTTTGACTGTTATTATTGACTAATAATTTTACCAAACCTTAGGGGTGTTTGTGAATTTCTCCTGTACCTTGATTTGAGTGAATAACAGAACATATATGTACATACATACCTACATACATATATATAAATATATGGTAAGGTTTTGTTTGTTTTGTTTACATTTCTAAAATTTTATATTCTAAAGACATACATTTTTTAATATATTTAAATTAAAATCAATTATATATTATTTTCAAAATAAAAAAAAAAAGTTAAAATCAACCGCTCATTCTCCCCAAATTTTAAAAACAAAAACTTAAAAACTATTCATAATAATAATAATAATAAATATATTTATTTGTATTAAAGAAAAGCTAATAATTGGTGGAGCCCGTTACGGTGCTGGCACTCGCGTGTACAGGAGAGAGAGAGAGAGATGTACATTGAATTACACCGTACAAGTTCTTATGTTTCAGTGACTAAACAGAGCTGAGAGCCAATGATTGCAAAGTTTCGATGACGAGTAGGCGAAGAAAGAAGATCAGAATCGTGGGTTGAAGATGGCTTTTTCTGATGACAATTTGACGGGCTTCCTTTTGGCATTGTTGTCGAGTGGGTTCATTGGGGCAAGTTTCATCATCAAGAAAAAAGGCCTCAGAAGAGCAGCTGCTGCCTCTGGTGTTAGAGCTGGTGTACCCCCACCCCCACCCTTTTTTATTTAAATTTTTTGTTGCATTTCTGGGTTTATTTATTTTTGTCCTGATTGTTTTTGTATATCTCAAATCTGTACAGTCTTTGATTGCTGAGTTTTTGTAGGTGTTGGTGGCTTTTCTTATCTCTTGGAGCCGCTATGGTGGCTTGGCATGATCACAAGTAAGCTTTTTTATTATCTCTTTATTTATTTACTTATGGTTTATTTGATCCAATATTGTGGGTATTTTCTAATTTTTTTTTGTTGTAGCATTTTGCAAAATTTTATGATAATGTCAACATTACTAGTTAGATGAATTGTGTTATTGATCCCTTTAGTTCAACTTCATGTCAGATTGATTGATGCTCAAAAATGTCTTCGAATTCGGGTTGTTTATGTGTTAGCATAAGAAAAGTTTGTAGCATTTTGTTTTTCTTAATGTTGGTATTATTAACTGGACCATGCTGGTAGTGGTTTGCCATATGAATTTGTCCTTCACTAATTGTTTGCAGAATGTCTGTTGTTTTCGTCTGATTTATGGTGTAGTGATTGTTGGAGAGGTTGCCAATTTCCTGGCGTATGCGTTTGCCTCTGCTGTTCTTGTTACTCCTCTTGGTGCGTTAAGTATCATTGTCAGGTAATAGCTCTTAGTTTAGCATTCAACTTTTCAAATATTATCTTTACGCTTCCATCTGTATTTACAAGGTGTCTTTGTGTGTATTTTAATGTTCTGGATCGTGTAGTGCTGTGTTGGCTCACTTTATCTTGCATGAGAGGTTACATCAGCTAGGAATTTTGGGATGTGTGATGTGCGTAGCCGGTTCTGTGATAATTGTCATGCATGCACCACTGGAGAGTCCTATCACTTCTGTTCAGGAAATATGGAGCATGGCAACCCAGCCAGGTTAGCTTTTACCTTTATTTCTTTCTTTTGTTTGAGTAAGCATTTGTTGTACACTGACTATATTATCTTCGTATTTTTCAGCATTTTTACTTTATGTGGGCTCAGTAATTGTGTTGGTCTTTATTCTGGTTTTCCATTTTGCGCCACGCTGTGGAAACACAAATGTATTAGTTTTCACTGGCATTTGTTCGTTAATGGGTTCTCTCTCGGTAAATAATCTGAACTATAGCCTTTTTTCTTTTTATTCTCTCTCTCTCTCTCTCTCTCTATACAAACACACTTTGGATATCCAATATTGGTGGAGTACCTTCTTGTTTTATCGAATACTGGTGTTCCATACTTTCTGAACTTACTATTACTTCTGTCCCAAACCTTTTGTCTGTCTTACATTTTCAAGTTTACAGCTTTAGTGTTCACAGTTTTAATTGGTAACAGAAGGGAAATTTTGAAGAGGTAATAAGTTTTTCTACCTCAAACTTATGAACTTAACAGAAACTGATGCCATATGAATAGGTGGTTAGATATAAAATTTGAGTTGGAGGTCCTGAATAGTACATCAAACAAAACAATTGTCTTGAAATGTTATAAATTCTTGACAGGGCGAAGATCAAATATCTTTTAACTGAATGCTATAATTATTTGCTTGTCTAAGTTGGAGACAACTTCCCTTAAATTCCCCAGTCAATGACCTGAGCTTTTGCCCTCTGTTCTGCTAGGAAAATTTCTTCTAGTCAAACTTCCTTTGATGAATTGATAATTGTAACACCATCTTATCTTTCTCTCTATGTCTCTTGCAATTCGTGTGCAGGTGATGAGTGTTAAAGCCCTTGGAACTTCACTGAAACTAACCTTTGAGGGAAAGAACCAATTACTATCTCCTGAGACATGGTTTTTTATGTTGGTTGTGGCCGTATGTGTAATCATGCAAATGAATTATCTGAACAAGGTTAGTCAAGTGAAGTATTGCCAATTGGTTGTTCGATATTTATTTGTTTTCCCATTCTGCATAATCAGTTAGTTGGTTTCCAGGTGAGAACTTTGTATTATATGGGCAAAATCCAAGGGATAACACCTCGTGAAACAGTATCACACCATCTAGGCTATAGCACTAAGCTTCAGGTTTAAAGTAGCTTTTCTAGTAGTGTGAGGAAGTAAGTACATGGATCATATAATGTAACTAGTACTTCCTCTGCGAGATAGTAAATTTTCTGGCTTTAGACCTTCCCGCAACTAATCATCTCTCTGTTGAGATGTTATCTGAGTATTTTATTTCATTCTTTGGGTTTAAACAGAATTTACTACATCAAGAAATTTATATACATCCTGGAAACAAGCACCACGGATCCTACAGTGGCCAAATAACTCTAAATTCCAAAATTTGATATTTCATCTGATGGATGATCTATAATCTGCAAATCATCGGCTTCTGTATTTGCTTCTGTAACACTTAAAACATATTTCTGCCAACGCTCATGTTCGCATGTCAAGTTCTTTCCTTTCTAAATTCATGTTTAATTCCATGTGAGAATGATTTGGTTATTAGAGCAAGTATGAAGAATAGATTAAGTTTTAACTGTTTTGGTCAATATTGTGAGCCAAGAAATTTGTTTGACGTTTCAGGCCCTTGACACATTCAACACTGCAGTCGTGTCCCCTATATATTATGTCATGTTTACATCACTTACAATCCTTGCTAGTGTAATCATGTTCAAGGTATTGTATTCATACCTCTACCACAAGCATTTCATTTTTTTTCGTAATCTTTGTTCATTGGGAGGAGAAGGAACAAATGAAATTACGTACCATTTTGGATGAATGGAATGTTTTTGTGCCCTCTGATGGATTTATTTTTTGGCCAAGCGAGGCATTTTGCAACATAAAGCCATTAGTGCATATGTGTCTAATGACAGGAAATTACGTATATGGTGGAATATATTATTTCAGGACTGGGATGGCCAAAGCGGGGCAAGCATCATATCAGAGATTTGTGGCTTCATAGTTGTAATCTCCGGGACCATTTTGCTACACACAACTAAAGACTTTGAGAGAACTTCTTCCTTTAGAGGTGTGCAACATTTGTTCCTACCCTTGAATCCTTCTTTTTTCTGACCTATTTCTGCACATCAAATCTGCTTAGTGGATCTTAAACTATTTTTGTTAATCATACTAAAATATTCTAATTATAGGTGGTGGCTATTCATCTTTATCCCCTGCATTTTCACCTGTATCTCCTACATTATCTACTCGTCTCTGCAGTGGGAATGGGGAATTATCAACGTATGATCAAGATTTGCCACCTTCTGAGGAAAGTAACTTCAGAAGACAAGAAATGTATTAGATGCCTATTTCTGAGAAGCAAAAGTTCATGTTTCAGAAACTCTGACAATGAGATCCTTGTAGGTGATTTTACAACATAAGTTCTCTTCAAATCCAAGCATAAATGATGGGAAATCTTCGAAAATCATATCAGTGGTTACCGCATTGGATCCCAAGTTTTGGCCAGACTTCGTTATCATCAATTCTTGTGAGGAGTTTGCAGTACAAGCATACCTCTAAGGGTTCATACTTTGTACAGTGTATGAAATTGCTGGCATTTGTCAAATGGTTGGTTTATTCAAGTTGTGAAGATGTTAATTCAGATTACTGAAAAGACATAGATGCCTGGATTTCTAGTGAGAAAAGCTGAAGCCTACTTCATGAGAAGTATTAGCAGCATAGAATTTCTATTTGGGGGATTGAGGTCCTTATAGAAGATCAAAAGTTTTGTGTTTGATATTTTGGTTGTCTTTCTTTTTTATGGATATTAACAAGAAACAAATGTTTGTGCAGTATTTATTACCGATTCGTTTAAGCCTTCCAGAGCTTATTATATAATAATAAACACATCTTTTGACTTCTTTATGTCATTTAGCTAAACATGAGAAATTTTGTTTCCTTTTATTTGTTACACTTCTTTTTTTGCGCCTTGAGTCATAGATAATTACCACCAAATTCCCTATTGTAAATTAAATTTTTAAGTTAAAATTTTTAAATCCATTATGATATTCTTCTAATTTAATTTAATGGTTAAAATTAAAAAAGAAATTCTTATGTCAATTTAATTACTCGTTTAATTGTTGAGGTGAATTAAATGCATGGTTATTAATTGTGTTAAAATAATATTAAATACTATCTTTTTTAATTAATTAGATGAATAGGATTGAGATTGTTGAATTAAGTAATTTGATTTCATATTATTTTAAGATTTAATTCCAAGATCTAAAACTTATTGTATCCAAAAATATTGATATGGTTAAGATTAATTCTAATTAAGTAATGGGATTTAATTTCATATAAAGATTCAACACTAATAATGAGATTGAGATTGAGATTGGTTTTAAGTTAAAAATATAGTTGGCAGAATATAATACTCATTTTGCATTCTTATTCTTAAAACTCAATAATTGAAGCCACTGAGAAAACGACAATTAGTCTGATTTGTTGCCCGTCGCATCTCTGAAATGCATATTTTGTCAATTTTTAAATCATTAATTGCTTTTGTCTTGTTACTTATAGAATTAGCTACCTCTACCGCTTAGAAATTATTGGTTAGACAAGGATTACATATTTAGAGTTTCTACAGCTGGTCATTACTGAAGCAATCCAAATGCACTGTCATCACAAATATATGTAAATTAATTGTACTGCTGAGCTACATTGGATCTAACAATTAGATTATTACGGGAAAAAAACATCGTCACCCCTGTTAGTCAGATACACCAAGGAACAGCGCCACCTCCCTTAGGTTAGGAACAATTAAACCCTTGCTTTTTAAAAAAACGGTAGAAAAATTTTCACGGTGTTAGGGCAATTTGGTCATTTGATAACCAACCTTCACCTATGCAACTCCTCTCTCTCCTCACACTCAACCTTCACCTTTATCGTCGCCGACCACTTCACATCACGCTGCCAGTTCACCGATCACGCACGGCAACCAGCCACCGGCACGCAGCCAACAGCCCAAACCATCGATCAAACCATAACAGAAATCCACCAGCTCTTCTATAACCAAATTGAGAAGCTCCACCAGCCAAGTTCCTTCCTCACCAAACCGACAACTCCATTTTTTCTGATCTGCACCAACTTATCTCCCCCGATCTCGGCTTCCACTCCTTGTTTTCGTCGAGCTCCTCCCCACTTCCCCGGATCTGCTCCCTCTCCATTCTTCCTTAACCACTAATCAAACCACCACCAACCCCACCCCACCCCCCCCTTTCCGATCAAAAGTCCACCATCCCTTGCCTAGATTTTCGAGAACCCACCTCTCTCTGTTTTTTTGCCCTATCTGTTCTTCTATCACCGATTCAAAAGCTTCTCCGCCCACCTCTCCCTCACCTTCTCTATCACAGCTCGCCCCATTCATTACCCATCCTCCATCAACCTTTCATCCTTCATTCCACACCAACCCAAGACAACCACAAGCAGCCTCCGCCTGCAAAGCTCCTCCACTCAAGCCTTCTCCAAACTAATTTCAACCCAAGCCATTCCGATCTTCATTTCAAGCCGCATCCAATTTTTTTTTGGGAAAATTGCAAAAATATATACAATTAGAGATCTTAGTTAAAATTTGTACACGTCCTAAATAAATTTCATGTCATGCGTACTTTCTTGATAAAAAAAAACCTAATTATTTTTATGTATTTAATATTTTTCTAGAACCTTATTTCCCTCTCTTCAGACGAAAATTATCGAAACATATCTCCCTCTCTTCAAACGAAAATTATTGAAATCTATCGACACTGTTCGAAACGTAAACCAATACGAGTATCGATTGAGGATAGAAGCATCAAGCAAGACGACGTAGAGAGAAGCATCTATCGACACTAAGGGTCCCTAATTGTGATTTATTTGGTTATTATTCGTTAGATTTGATTTAGTTTTTAGAGAATTTGAATTAGGGATTTGAGTTTTCAACGGATTTGTGAACTTATTTAGGGATAAATCGAGTATTTTAATGTAATTTTTGTGGGTTGATGCGTATAAAAATCGACGAAACGAGTTGTGAATCCAGTGTTATATCGCGATGTAGAAACACTCGACACTCGACAACTACCTGTCGAGTCGTGTCGAGTTATGTAATGTCGAGTGTCGAGTGTTTGTCGAGTGGTGAAATGTCGAGTGTCGAGTGTTTATCGAGTGGTGATGTAGTGACGAGTGTCGAATAATTGTCGAGTGTTGTAGTGTCGAGTGGTGCAGTGTCGAGTGTTGAAGTATCGAGTGTCGAGTGTTTGTCGAGTGGTGGTGTAGTATCGAGTGTCGGATAATTGTCGAGTGGTGTAGTGTCGAGTGTTTGTCGAGTGGTGGTGTAGTGTCGAGTGTCAAATATTTGTCGAGTGTAGAGGGTCGAGTGGTGTTGTGATGACACTCGACACAACACAATGCGACACTCGACACTCGACAACACTCGACAATTATCCGACACTCGACTCTACACCACTCGACACTACACCACTCGACAAACACTCGACACTCGACACTACACCATCACTCATCACTATAGCACCACTCGACAAACACTCGACACTCGACATTTCACCACTCGACAGGTAGTTATCGAGTGTCGAGTGCCTTTTTCGTCGCAATATAACATTGGATTCACAACTCGTTTCGTCGGTTTTCACATGCATCAAACCACAAAAATCACATTATAACACTCGATTTATCCCTAAATAAGTTCACAAATCTGACAGAAACTCAAATCCCCAATTCAAATTCCCTAAAAACTAAATCAAATCTAGCGAATAACAACCAAATAAATCACAATTAGAGACCCTCGTGTCGATGGGTGCATCTTTCTGCGTCGTATTGCTTGATGCTTCTATTCTTAGGCGATGCTCGTATTGGTTTACGTTTCGAGCGCTGTCGATCGGTCTCAGTAATTTTTGACTGAAGAGGAAAATAAGGGGAAATAAGGCTTTGGAGCAAAAAAATTGAATATATAAGGGTAATTGAGTCTTTTTGCTAAGAAAATATCTATGACATGAAAATTTTTCAGGATGTGTCTAAATTTCAATTAAGGTCCCTAATTGTGTCTATTTTTTTCAATTTTTTCAAATTTTATCGGCCCAAAAATATTTATAGTTTAGTCGTATATTACATAGCATTACTCAATGAATAGTAGGATTGGGTATCATTTTAAAACATTTAATATCAATATCTAAAATTTAACAGATCCATCCAATTGACCACTACCCATTATCCAATGATATTGTTTCTTATTAAGTATTAAAACTCGATTTTGTTTTAAGATTCAACGAAATATTTTATGTAGTTGAGATTGGTTTCAATTTAATACATAATTGAAAATGTAGAATAACACCAAGTCAATGATTCTCCATATTCTTCCACTAAAATTATTGTTTAGAAATAAATAAAGATGGTAATGCTATTACACAAACTCATAATGTATAGACAAGTTAGAAATAGAGAATTATAGGAGCCCCATATAAAATTAATTCTTTAGGTTACATAATAATATTATTTTTCATTAACATGGAAATTAAGCAAGGAACTTAATCAAAAAGGATACAAGCAAAGACAGCCGGGTGGTTCGCATATTCCTCTTGTAATTCCACCAATTTTAACATATTTATCGACACAAAAGGCATCATATTTAGTATCCACACGCTTAGGATATATGAACCCTTTCGCACGTAGCTTTCACCTCATAATTTCCTGTAAATTCATCAAACCGCATGCAAATTGATAGCCATTAAGCAGAAATAATGTGGATATATGAGCAAGATTATAAGAAAGAAAGATTAAACATTAGGGATTCTTCTATTATTCATCTTAGAAATTAAAGTATAAATTTATCCGACAATTATAAGCGTTATATAAGTTAATTTGCAATAATGACGATAACACGAGTTCTTTCACCTTCTTAGTTATAGAAAAACGATATATTTTAAGCTTTAGAAGAGGGTTTTGACATATTTTAAATTAAAGCAAGTTTATAATGATTTTATATTTCATATGACAAATTTCTCGTATGTGTCAACCAAAAGAATTGCTCAATAATTAGATTATACAAAATAAAGTAGATAACAAAAAGAAATTTTAGAGTTCTTTAGAAAAATTAGGAATAATTAAGTGAAAGAAATGAATTAGCTAGGCTAATTAAGAAATGAGGAGATGAAATATGTACCAGCACAGAAAACAACTAAAAACAAGATGGCAAAAGCATTGAGGTTCTTCATGTTTCTTCTTTAAGTTGGAAATTGTTAAAGCAATATTATGCATGCAAACAATGATATATATGTGTGTGTGTGCGCGCGCGCGCGCTGCTTTTACAAAGTTGCAATTTACGAAGGTTTAGGGAACAAAAGAGACATGAAAAAGAAGTCGCATGATTAATAATTTAGGAACAACCAAACACCTTAATTTCTATAAATATTCAGTACATTAGCTATATGTATTATACCATGGTATTCTCTTGCTTAATATATCTTCAAAGTTTTAACTAATTAAGCTTAATTAGAGTAAATTTGTTTTGATCATTATCATTGTAATGGATAAGGTTCATTTGATCTTCATTAATTAGCGTCATGTGTTACTTGCATGATTAAATGGTCAAGATTTGTTTACTTCAATTTTTTCTTATGAAATTAAAAATGCTTAGTTTTTGTTTCCATACTTGTAATGTCTTCTAATTTTATTAATCTTCAATCAGTTAATAAAAAAGTGCATTTACAAGACTTCAATATTGATATTGAAATCAATTATTTACTAACATTTTCCAAACAAAAATTTCTAGGAATTTATAGACGCACACAAGAAATTTCAATTTTATAGCATAAAGGTTAAGAACTAGTTTGTGTGCCTCACACCATATATTTTCTCAAACTTCATTTTGTTTAGTATTAATTTTTCTTTTATATACCTGTTGACGTGATTAAACAAATGGGTGATTTGAAAATTAAAACAAGAGAAAATTAAAAGAGTGGTGCTACTCTTACAAATTTTGTATACAAACTGATGCGGCATTATTTATTTATTTACATATCATCATTATTCATTAAATGAGCAGATTTTGTATATTTATTACTCTAATCACCTTATGACACATCAGTTTGCATGTAAAAATTTGTACAAAAAGTTTGTAAGATTAGCATTACTCAAATTAAAAACAAATAGAGGTGAAGAAGACATACGTGAAGAAGAAGAGGAAGAAACTTGATAATAGATTTACTTGTTATAGGCCTAATTTTTTAGATTTATTGTAGGAATGGAAATTAGATAATAAGACTCTAGTAAAAGACTATATTAACTAAAAAAAAAATGAAATAAACAAATCTCTGGCCATTCAATCATGCAAATGACACATAGGAATAGATCTTTATAAGACTAAGCAAAGCTTAGATGAAGAGAGGATTTTTGTCGTACCGTTATTGTTATTATAAATTACTTTGAATGATACATATAACAAAATTTATCTCAAAATCTTGCATCATAAATCACCTGGCGTCAATTTAGAACTGCCATATCATTGATTACATTAATAAACCATTTGTTTGGAAAACATTAATTAAATACGTATAATTTGATATTCAAATTTGGAATAAAATTTGGGAGGAATATAATTATAATTCAAGTCACATTTTTTTAATCTAAATTTATCCCTCATATTTGTTGAGAGAAAAGATTATTTGACTTTAAAAGTTTAAACTTGTTATAACATGACCTTTAGCATGGGCCTTAGCCGCCCCAGGCTTGTATGTTTAATTTAAACCTTTGATATAAACCAACTATGTGTTAAACTACTTGACATAAAAACCTAAGTCTGCAGGTAATAAAGACCTGATATTAAAAATCAACCTTTACTATGCTCCTTCACATGCAAGATTCTCAAGTATACTTGCTCTCACTGCTAGTCATTTTTACTTTATTACTAGATTAGAAAGAATAACATTACACTTACAATTTTTTTATATAAACTAATTTGAGTGGATACGATTGGAGGCATAAATTTTAAAAATTAGTCATATTAATTAAGGTTGATGATGTGACAATATTATGCAAGCAATTTTGTGCCATATTTTGCAGAGCAATGATACAATTCCTAAAACTTATCTTAAAATCATGCATCGACATGAAATTAAAGTTAGTATATCGCTCATTACATCATCGCACTACTCGCTTGGTAAGCATTAATTAAATACACATCATTATCTAAGATATAAAATTTTGGGATATATTTTATGAAGAGTATCATTATTCTAATTTGTAAGTGTATTATTACTTAATCTAATGATTTGTAAATGTTTGGGTTGTATATGTAACATTACTCAGAGATTAATTCAATTATATGATTAGATGTTATCTTAAAAGATATATTTTCAAGATAATAAACATATAAGTGAAAATTAATATGAGACCAATTAACCAAGATTAAACTATATTGATTAAATAATTAGCAGAAAAAAGAAAAAGTAAATTATATATCAATTGACGATGTTTTCTTTGAATGGTTATATTAAAATTATTGAATTAAATTAGTATTAGGGATGTCAAAATCCCGGGGTTGGGCCGGAGACCTGAATCCTCGACCTCGGCCCCGGTATGTCATTTAATTACCCGGCCTCAGAAAATTCCCCGGGAATTCTGGGGCTGAGGCCGGGCCGGGTAATTTCATTCCGGGTCTGGGTATATTAATTCCTCGGAATGATCCCTGGATTTTTTAATTATGTTTTTTATTTTAAAAAAATTGTACTTATATTTCTGTTTGCAAGCTTTTATTGAAGTGGTAAGCATAGCCTCGTGGTGTGGTACTCTTAGAATGTTTAGGTGGTACCAGGTTCGAGCATCCGGTTTGCTTTATTTTTTAATAATTTTTATTTATTAAAAAATTATTGTAATAAATAAAAATTTGATATTGGAATGAGTTATGTTGGGCTGGGCTCAAATTAGAAATAGGCTGGTACTATAAGAAAAAATTATTGTAATAAATAAAAATTTGATATTGGAATGAGTTATGTTGGGCTGGATTTAAATTAGAAATGGGTTGGACCTAATCTCAAATTAAATAAAATGTACATTTATATTTATTTTGGGTCGGGTCGGACCGGAGAGCCTAGTTCCTGGCCCGGGCGTTCCGGGGGATTCCTCTCCCCATCCCCGGCCAAAGTCCCCGAAAATCCGGATAATTCCTCGGCAAGACCGGGCCGGGGATCCGGGTACCCGGCCCCGCACGGGTAATTTTGACATCCCTAATTAGTATTGCACAACTCATCACATATAGACAACCCTAACAACTCCATATATAATCCTTTAGGAATTCCAACTTTATTTATTAATTTCATGGATGTGTGCGCAAGGTTACATAATATATAGCTTTTACCAGAAAAAAAAAGAAAAAAAGAAAAGAAGGAATTTTGTTAACAAGGACGTGATTAGCAAAGGAAACTAGTTAGGTGGTACGCATTGTCCAATTGCCAATTACATCATATTCTTTTTTCATTTTTAAACTCTTATATTCAAATCATTGATTACAAATAAAGTTTGTGATATATATTGCAAATAAGGACATGCAAACATATATGTAAATAAGAAACGCCACAAACTAATAATTATATAGAAAAACCAGAGATAGAGAATGATAAGAATTTCATACCGAATCCTTGGGAGTTCCAAATTTATTAATTAGTTTTATATATGGCCACATAATAATACTTAGGTTAATTTTGACATGAAAATTGATAAAAGGAAATTAGCAAGGGTATAAACAAAGGCAACCGGGTGCTTCACATCTTCCGCTTGCAATTCCACCAATTTTAACAAATTTGTTGACACAAAAGGCATCACACTGAGCATCCACACAGTTCGGGAATGTAAACCCTTTGGCACATAGCTTGCCCGTATATATTGCCTTCACCTCATAATTGCCTGTACAGTCATAAATATATATATATATATATATTTATATAAACATAACAACGGATGTACCCAAGCTCTTCTCATAAATTAAACATCAAGTAAATATCGGTGAAAGTTTTAGTGTATATATAGTTTATTTCATATCTTTTTATTCTTTATTAGTAAACAAGTCAATTTACATAAACAAGGTCTACATATTAACCTAAATATATAAACATCTAACTCTAAAAGCTACAATAATAAAATCATACATGTTCCCACATATTAACGACGGATAGTCTCGAGACAATTAACATGTAATCGAAAAGAGTGAAAAAATAAAATTTATTTAAAAAAATGAAATAAAGAAATGAATCCTAGCTAGCCAATTAACAAATTAATTGATGGAGATAGATGAAATTAGTATTTACCAGAAAAGAAAAGAACAAGGAAGAAGATGGCAAAAGCATGGAGGTTCTTCATGTTAATTTCTTCTCTTTGCGTTGAACTTTGAATTATGAGTTGCTTCTATAAAGTTACAATTTATATAAAGATTATTTAGAGAATAAAGTGATATGAAAGGCAAGGAGTGGCATGGTTTTGGGGAACAACAAAATCTTTTCTAATTTTTACTATAACTACAATATTCGTAGCCATATATAATTATATATATTGCCATGTTCTCTGGATCAGTAAATCATTGAAGATATTTTGACTAATAAGTTCAAATATAATATTGCAGTAAAGTTTTTTTGTTTTGCTCGTTATTATTGTTTATACGAGTATTTTTTAAGTTATTTTTACTGCCTCTTTTATTTATTCTAATCGTTTTGACAGATTGTGTTACCATATAAGCATAGTAACAAATTTCCAAAACTCAGGAAGTTCATTTAAAAGCAAAACTCACTTTACTCTTGCAATTTCCAACAGCAGGAGTGGTAAACATGGACATAGCTAGAAATTCGATCCAGAGAGGAAGTTCAGCCAATGATAAATCCTTAAATTCTCCATAAAAATCAACACTAAAATACTTATAAAAGTTTATAAATTTCAAACATTTAATTAGGGGTTTTCTATACAATTGTGAATACCTGAGAGGTAAATATATTGTCGATAATCAAACATTTGGGTGAATTTTTGTTCAAATATAAATATATGGGGGTACTTTTGTTATAAAATTTTGATCTTTTTTAAATTGCAGGAGAAGCAATCACCTCTCATGAACCCCATGCAACTCCGTCTATGCTCATAAATAAAATTTCTCCATTTATAATTCTGATACTTAAGTTTTCATTTATTCATCTCTTTAGTTAAATGTTTAATCAATTAAATTATTAAATATCCTTTTGGCTTTTGGTAGATATATATACTTACTATTAATAAGTCAAATAAGATAATTCCAGTTTTTTAATATATAATTTCTCAAGTTTTCGAACGGCTTGAAAAATCTAATAGGTAAATATGATAAGAACAGCCAAAATAAGTAAATGACTCCATGGCCCAATGGATAAGGCGCTGGTCTACGGAACCAGAGATTCTGGGTTCGATCCCCAGTGGAGTCGTTGTTAGTAGTTTGTTTTCCAATTTATGACTTTCAATAATTTTTCATTTCCAATTTTTAACTTTCTATTTTTTCACTTTTCACAATTTTTTAATTTTAAAATTATTTTTTACTGTTTACTTTGAAGTTGAAGAATGCTATGGAAATCCGTTGAAATAATATATAATTTCTAAAATTAATTTATTTCTACTATTTACTTTGAAGTTGAAGAATACTGTAGGAACCTCAAAAGAAGAAAGAAGTATCCGACGAATGCTATAAAAAAATTTTTAATTTGAAATTGAAGAATACTATAAATATAAATATCCATAAAAAAATGAAATGAAGGAAAATAGTCAAAGAATGCCATAGAAATCTGTTAAAACAAAAATTATTGATCAGAGAGTAATGTTAATTATTTTAATGAGTTTAATAAAAGACACGTTTCAAATATAAAGAACTTATTTAATTTTGCTAAAAAAAAAAAAAATCTAAAAGTAATGTCAACTAGTTCTAGGAGTGGGAATTTTTGACACGACCCGCGAACACGACACGAACACGACACGAACACGCTACACGATTAATAAATGGGTCGGGTTAGTGTTGAAGGTATTCAACACGCCAACCCGTTTAATGACACGAATAGTTAAATATATTTTGTATATCCTTAATATATAAATTCATTCAATGATATAAATTATTACCTACTTACAATATATATATTATAAAACTGAAATTTTTATACTATAAAATAAATTAATTTTTAAAATAATAAATTATGATGATTTTAATAATATTTTATACTAACAATGGTTTATATTTTAAAAATAATTTTAATTAATTTAAATATAGAAAATATAATATATTATGTATAACTAAGTTAAACAATTAAGTAAATTATGCGAATTAAATATGACACGATTACGACACGTGGGTAACACGTTTAATAATCGGGTGGGTTTGGGTTTCATGTTTTGACATGAATAATTAAATAGGTCGACACGACACGACACGAATCCCACCCCTAACTAGTTCTATTTTTTTATTCGTGTTATGGGGCATTTAGGTACTTAAATAATGGATT
This sequence comes from Boswellia sacra, assembly GCA_013180625.2. Classification (NCBI taxonomy): domain Eukaryota; kingdom Viridiplantae; phylum Streptophyta; class Magnoliopsida; order Sapindales; family Burseraceae; genus Boswellia; species Boswellia sacra. The sequence goes on along the minus strand of SNVD02008873.1, from coordinate 91,889 downwards.
TGGATATAATTTTTTTTTATTTGTTATGTTTGGGCTGCTAACCGTATGGGCTGTTTATCTGGTTTCCCTCACTCGTTTGCTAAAGAAACTCCACTTTTTTTAATATTTTCTTAATTATAAATTTATTCCTGCAGTATTTTACTAAAATACCTAATATAAAATAACAAAGCCTGTATTTAATTTGTTTGTTGTATAAACTATTTTTACATCCAAATTATATAAAGCTCATTCTAATCATATTCAAACTCTAGTTTGATCTAATTAAAAGATTTTTGAGAATTAAAAAATTATTTTAAATTAAAAAAGAGAAAATATACCATAAAATATATTGTTTACGGACAAATATGAAATAAAAGCTTATGATTATTTTTTTTTATACTCTTTTCCATATATAATTTGATTAGATTTTTTTAAAGGAAATATATGGTAATTTAATTAAAGAACCACAAATTTAATAGTTTATAATTTAATTATGTTGACAATTTGTTTATATAAAAATAACATGTTTGGTTTTCTTTTAGGTAGAGTTTTTACAATAGACAACAAAAATTATTCTAATAAATAATAAAACTCTTTCTCGTTTGACTGATCTATATTAGTTTCTCATTAGTGTAAAGAAGGATTATATATGAGGACAAATATGGGCTATATGTAAGAAAATAATAAATAATAAGTTTATCTATAGAATTTAAAAGGATAAAAATTGTAGGATTATAAAAAATTTTATTTTATTTCTTAATTTTTAGATGAAATTTAATAAGAATACAGTGTTAGGGTCGATAATTGATGAATTATTAGGCGGAATATAATAGAAAACAATGAAAAACAAGCGTGCAACAATTTAGGTTTGCTCGTCACGTTAATTCTATAAGATGCCAACTCATTATACAAGTTGACAACTACACACGTGGGCTTAGAATATGTTTTTTTATTTAAAAAAAAAAAACTTAGATGTTGGGAGCAAATAGCATCTCTCTTTAATACATGGGATTTACAAGCTTGATTTAGCTTTCTAGGCCTCCTTTTAACAAGAAACAATGAAAACAAGAAAATTTTGTTAAAAATTAATGAGAAAATTGAAATAACGCAGGGAAGAGTTTTGCCGCTGCTTATCAATTCTATATGCGCTCTGGTTTAAGTTTAAATCTAAACAACGTAGGTCCAAATAAATTCCTCTTACTATTTGCATGTTAAATAACTTGGAAAAGTATAAACCTAACCAGATTTTGAAGAAATATTTTGAGATTTAACCCACATTTATTTATTTTTTTAACAAGATAGTCAAATTCCTTTTTTTATTATTATATTTTTTTACGTCTTAATGTTGAATTGTCAAACAACATATTAAGTTATTAAATAAGATTTATCTTATAAATCAATGTTTTACTTGACGAGAAAGTTTATGATACATCTATTAACCGTTACATTACTTAATATGATAATGTGGCACATTCAATAATAGATTAATAAGTGGGATTCTGGTTTTTTGGTAACTTAAAAACTTTAATTCATTTTGTTTTGAAACTTAAAATGGAGTCAGAAACAAAAAAAGTGTTAAAAGTTACCCAAAAAAAAGCAAAAAAAAGGAGAAACTTAGAGTGAATCCACCGTTGATCAGATGTACCAGATCATTACAGATGCATTATTGTCGAACGTCAATTAAGTCGATGAATTAATTCAATAACCACCAAACAAGGTCAATCCATTTAGCTATGAAATAAAATTGTTGAGATAATTTCGAAGCCCTACTCAACCACTCTAACACCTTCACCTTGATATTAAAAAAAAATAATTTCCCATTTATTTTCAATTTTTACTCTCCTTGCGTTTCCCTTTGTTTTTACCTAAAACGCCCACTTCTAGTATCTGATTTGGAGCTGTGCGTGGGCTTGGGATTCATTGCGATCAGATCATGCATAAGCTCGGTATCAGGCAAGTGTATGTCGGTAATCAGAAAACTGCCTGTTATAAGAACACCCCCCATGTGTTAGAACTTATGCCTGAGAAAGCAAATGGTGATTAACCGACAATCATGAGTTGCTTTGCTTTGCCACTCCGTTTCCAATCCACATTATCACGCCGCTGCTCAACGTCGACTAATATCCTCAACCGCTAACCGTCTGCAGGTGACTGCAAAACCGCAGTGCATTAGTGTGAACTAAGTTTCAGTTTCAGCTCGCTTTGACATTCTTTTTCTTGCATTTTATGAACTTGTCATGGCGTCAAAACTGATAGGAATTGTACCCTATGAAGCTGTAAATGAATATGAAGTCTCTCTGAGGCAAGCCTTTGAGGCTCTTGAACCGCAACTAAGGCCCCCTTTTCCTTTGACAATCCCAAACCCAGAAGAATACTCACAGCTTAATAGGGCAATCGTTTATGGAGTTTTAACTGAACCCCATTTGGCCAAAATCCATATTAAACATTTACATGCTAAGGTCACTGATGGGTATGGTTTATTTGTGAGTTTGCTTGTTAAAATTGTTAATGAATCGTATGCGAAACTTGTTGATTCAGTGAAAACTCAGTTGATGTGGATTACTAAGGAGATGATTGATGTTTCTGCTGTAGGGTTTGATGGTTTGTTGGTTTGTTTATTGAGGCAAATTGTTGGTGGGGATTTCAGTGATGGGAATTTGTGGTTATGTTTTGAGTTGGTGAGCCTGTTTTTGGGTAAATGGAATTATTTACTACAGGAGGAACCATTGGTTTTGAATAGTGCATTATACACGTATCTTTGTTTATTAGCTGATCATTGTAGGTTCTCAAATAATGTGAAGTTAGAACCATTGAAGAGATTAGAGATTGGGTTTTGTGTTAAAATGTTAAGGGAGCAGTTTCATTTGTGTTTGAAGATAGGTAGAGACCTGGTTCGGTTGCTACAAGATTTGGTTCATGTACCCGTGTTTCGAGCTATATGGAAAGATTTGGTATTGAACCCAAATGAGTTAAAGACTCCAGGGTTTTCAGATTTATCACAATTGTATCACTTTAGGACTTCAACTCGGTATTTTTCACTTAGGATTACTCCTGAAATGGAAACCCAATTGCGATTTTTGCTTACACATGTGAAATTGGGGAGTCAAAAACGGTATCAAGCTTGGTTTACTAAGAAGTTTCTATTTTGTCCTGAGAGAGATATTCTCATTGTTGACATTGTAAGGTTCATATGTTGTGGACATCATCCATCGAATGAAGTTATTCAATCAGATGTTATTCCTAGATGGGCTGTGATCGGTTGGCTTCTTAAGTTTTGTAGGAAGAGTTATGTTGAAGCCAATGTGAAGTTGGCTCTGTTTTACGATTGGCTTTTCTATGATGAAAGTGTGGACAATATCATGAATATTGAGCCGGCCATGCTATTGATGGTATGCTCGATACCTAGGTACATTGACATGACAAACTCCCTGCTTGATTTTTTGTTCCTTCTTGTGGACAATTATGATGTTGACCGGAATGATATAATAGTTAGAGGTGTAACATCAGCTTTTGGTGCACTCATTAAGAAAGGAGTAATTCATTCGCTGGATGTCTTGACCTCATGTGAAGTGCTTTTTCCCTTTCTAAAAGAGAGGTTAGGGAGGTTTTTGTTAGATGAGAAAGTTGGATCGCCTAAGGAGTTGCAGCCAAAACATCCTTCTCATCACTCTGCACCACCCTGCGGTTTTCCGGTTTCAACATTGTCCCCTCAAAGGCAACCTGCAAAAGCTGTGGAAAATGAATTGGGAGCCAGATCTGTCAATGCTCCTAGTCCAATTTCTGATAGCTTAGTTATTCCTTGTCGTTCATCTCCTATTACTGCTGAAACTTTTAAGGTTTTGGTTCAAAATCTTGGAGGGTTTATTAGAAATTCAAGTAAAATGGGCCTTGAAGCTTTGGATGCATTACTTTTATCATTTGTAAAACTTGAGAGCCAAAAACCAGGAAGTTCTTCCATATGCCCAGAAGTTTTATCTTCTAAAATAGCCAAGGAATTTGAATTAAACAGCTATAAAATGTTTGCTTCTCTTGAAAATCTTCAAGATGGTCCTTACCGTGATGATGAAATTTTGTCTCCAACAGCCTTAATAATTCGCACCATTATATTTTCACAGCATGAGAGGATGCAAAAATTGCTGCTGTTCTGGTTAAAGAAGGGCTTTCCAGTTGGAGCACGCTTATTATCTTATGCATCAAGACTAGCTTATGAGGCAGATATGGTGAAAACTGTGATGGTTGACAACAATATAGCTAAAATAACTGATTCAGGAATGACATTATTGGTTTCTCATCTTGATGGATATTTTTCTTTCATGAATGAAAGAAAAGGCGATTCCTCTGAATCTGTGGTTTCAACTTCTAAAATTGATAAGGAGGTTATTGCTAAGTTAGTGAACAGTGCTTATACTGCTTACAGATATTTCCTTATACATACAAGAACTATCTTACACAAAGAAGCTAATATGTCTGTATCCAAGACCCTTGTCTCTGACTTGACATCTTGTTCCAAATGGGAGAAGAAAAAACAGAAGTTCTTGTTAGGCAGCATCTTTCATCACCTTGCCGATTTGTCTTGTAGTGAGGAAAACATCATCAAGTTTATTGTGAGTCAATTGGATCATGCTGATCTTGTAGATATGCAGCTTGAAATTGGCTTGAAGAAATATTCTTTATTTGGGGAAAATATAGAAACTGTATTCCGCTTGATTAAGAACTCTCTACATTGGGGCTATCTGGAACAACATAAATTTTGGGACTTAATGAGATCAGAGCTTGCAGTTTCCAAGGTTCAGGTAGAAAAGATCATTTTGGAATTTTTCTGCTCTCATGAATTGGATATAAATGGTGACGCCATTGCAGTTGGAGGCTTTCTGGCTTTATGCAATTGTCATGCCCCCACACCTGAGCTTGTTGGGGCAATCATGTCATTGCCAAATAATGTTTTCCAAGACTTTGCTGCAGCAGCTCTGGCTGCATGGGTTGTATCTGATTCCTCAATGTTGTTTGACAGCTTAGCTAAATTTTCAGAGAGGTTTCAAAAAAAAATTGAAGATTCTTCTTTCTCCAATTCGGCTGGGATTATGATAAACAAGTCTGCGATTCTATGGTTGTTGAATCATTTTAATGCACAAGGTATGAGCAGCTCTGATATCTTGAGTATCTTGTCTGTTGGTAAACCAGGCTAAAAGGCAGCACAACATTTGTCAGGGAATTGTGTGATGTGTCTTATCTTCTGGTAAGCTACTTAGCTGGCTGTTGGTATTTTAAGTTAGTTTCTTTGACACACATTTGCATTTCTTAGTTCGAATAGAATACCTTTTAAAAGAAAATGAAAAAGAGAAAAAGGTTATTTTTTTATTTTTGATACCTATAATCCCCTCAAAAATTCCTCTTGGTTTGGTGCAATTATCAGTAGCTTATTATCTTGTTGTCAATGTCTGATACATCCTGCAATACAACCTGTTATTCTTGCAGCTATGAATGTAAGAAAACAATGTGGCTTCAGTGAACACAAATGGGCAGTTTGATTTTAGAAAAGAGGTCCTAGCATGATCCTCTTTATGCTTTATCATTTTATATGCCATTAGAACTGATTTTGATTGTCTGCTGTCTTTAAAGCTGAAATTGTGATGGCATCTTTGATTCTTGATTTTCACTGCTATCTTTGAACATAGAATTCTTATGCTTTTATTAAGTTATGGTGGATCATCGACTTGTTAACAGTGAGGAATCTCACAAGCCCTAAAGGCCCCTCAGCCAGATCCGCAGCAGGGAAGCAAATTTGCCCTTCAGCTGCTTCAACATGCTCTTGAAGAAACTCTTGATTCAGTTCATAAATCCATACATGAAGATACGTGGAACCTTCTATCAGAACTTTTGAGACAATTCCGTATGCAGGAGGTACGTATGTGTTATACTTTCTTTCCCTTCAGGTTCTTCCTTTTCTTCTCTTTTTACCCTCAGCTTTCATGAAATATCTACAGATGGAAATGTCAAGTGTGATGAGCTCAATTCTAGAAAACCATACTGAGCTGATGAAAGAAGTCAAGTCTCTCAGGATAGAATGCCAGCAGGTCTGACAATTGCTTTGAGCACTGGTAATGATGCTTTAGTAGTTTGATTATTTAATGATAAATTTATGATCTTTTTGGTGATTGATTAATGTAATTTGCGCTGTATTAAAGTGCTAGATTTTATGGTTGAATTGATTTTCTAAGCAACAGCAGGAAAGGTTGGAAAAAAAGAAAGAAAATCATTTAAAAGAATGACAAAATTTCAAGAGTGTTTTTATATTTAGGTTTTGTGAACCTGTACAGAAATGGTTGAAGTCTAATGAAATGAAGCTTCTGACTGGGTGTGTATCTGGTTTGTGTGCTCCGATTTCATGGAATGAATGTTTGATTGGTTATGTTCAGGTTATACTACTTGAATGATTTTAATTTGTTTATTTTTATTGTATTCTATTGTTATTTGAAAAACAATCCAAATTTTATTATAATGGTTCATGTAATTAACTAAAGCTATGTCATAATTTATTTATGGAGGTTAGGGAATGAAACAAAATCAGATAAAAGTTAATCTCTTCTACTTGATTTCAGATTTTTGTATTTTAGATGAATACAACAAGTGATATGATGTTTCATAAAATTATCATGAATGGATGATAACCTGTATGCATGAAATCAGAAAGTTTTATTTTTTCCCCCTTGTTTTCATACCTAGGATCCCGTCAACATTCCTCTTGGTTTAGTATATATGTATTAAAACCACAAACTTACCTAGGAAAATGGCCAAAGTTGGGGCAAGCATCATATCAAAAATTTGTGGCTTCATAGTTGTGCTTTCCAAGACCATTTTGCTAAACACGACTGAGACTTTGAGATAACTTCTTCCTTTAGAGGAGTGCAACATTTGTTCTTACCCTCCCCTTGTAATCTTCCTCCCTGACAACCAATTTCTGTGCATCAAATCTGCTTACTGGATCTTAAACTGCCTGTTTTCTTTTCCTCTCTTTTTTCCCTCTTTTTTTTTTTTGGGTTCATTTTGAAATACTTTAGCAATAGGTGGCTATGCATCTTTATCCCCTGCATTATCACCTATATCCTCTACATAATCTACTCAACTCTGCAGTGGAAATGGGGAATTATTGTGGCATGATCGAGTTGTGCAACCTTCTGGGGGAAGTTGGCTTCTGGAGACCCTCTCATAATGGTTTGGGTGCCTACTTCTTTAGAAGCAAAACTCAATGTTCAGAAACTTTGACAATGAGATTCCAACAGGTGATTTTACAGCATAAGTTCTATACGTATCCGAACATAAATGGCGGGAAATCTTCAAAGTCATTTCATGGTAACCTCATTGGATCTTGAGTTTTGGCTGAACCTCATTATGTACAATTGTTGTGAGGAATTTTGAGGTAGGGGCATACGTCCAAGGGTGCTTTGTACTGTGGGTGGAATTGCATTTTTCAAATGGTTGGTTTATCCCAAGAAGCCAGGATGGTTGTAAAGATGCCAGTACAGATTTGTGGGAAGACACGCAAGATTTGATTTTTTGGTGAGGATGATATATCTCTATGGTGTTGGGCTTTCTTTATAGAAATATAAAAGGATTGTGTTGACAGACATTTTGGATTTCATTCCTTTCCATGGATGTAAACAAGGAACAAATGTCTGTGCAGTATCTATTATCAGTCAACTTCTAGAGCTTGTTTATATGAAAATTAATAAATCTATATCCTCTTTGACTCTTTTAAGTTACCAAACATGATTATTGTATTATTATTATTTTCTCTTTATGTGTGTTAAGTCATAGAATAGCATTAATATCCCTTCACTATCTTAAATCACTAACACAATTTGAGAGAATTTTCTTGAGAAATAAGAAAATATATATATAATTAAACTCATTTAATATTTAAACAAAATAATATATCTGTCAGAGTCGAACCAAGCAAGCTTTCTATTTTCTCCTTATCTGAACTGGAAATCCACCTCTCATCTTAAGAAGCAAAGACAGTGTGTAAGGTGGGGCCATCATCTTCTCTACAGTCCCACCACCGTCAACGGCCATGATTTCAAACTCATGCATCACAGCCGCTGCAATCGACTTCATCTGCACATAAGCCATCTCCTTCCCCAAACACATCCTCGGTCCACAATGAAACACAGGAAATCGAAACGGATCAGACGGCTGAAACACCCCATCATCATCCAACCATCTCTCAGGCCTAAACTCCCTGCAATCATGGCCCCACACATTCTCCATCCTCCCCATTGCATAAGCCGAATAGTCAGCAAACCACCCCTTGCCGACGTGGGCCCCGTCCGGCAAAACATCATCATCCACGGTTAATCTTGAGTTGATAGGCACAGGTGGGAACAACCGCATTGACTCTGATAGAGCTGCATGCAAAAAATGGAGCTTCTTCAGCTCATCGTAGCTGAAAATCCTTGGCCGCAAACGGGGTTCCAACGCCGTCAATGAAGAAAGCTCCGCCCTTATTAACTCCCCACATCGAGGGTTCCCAGCAATCAACCAGAAAAACCAAGTTAACGCCGTTGATTTTGAATCTTTACCAGCTAAAATGAAGCTTATAATAATATCTCTTAAAAACCTTCTCTTCTCTTCAAGGTCTAGAAACTCAGCGTTGGAGCTTGCAAAAATGAATCTTGACAACAAATCCAAATCCTTTTGATCACTTTCTTCTTCTTGTTGTTCCTTTGACTTTATGATCTCCATAGCGTAGTCGTTGACAACTTTCACGGCTTCTCTGAACCGCTTCTCCGATCCAAAGTTGAGATATCTTTTAATCTTCCAAGATGCGGCAACTGGAGACAAGAATCTTGACGAACAAATCTCCACAGCATCATCAAAAGCTTTAACAAAGGCAGAGCTTTCACTACACGCAGGGTCGACACCAAACGCAACGTTGCACACGTTGTTGAAAGTGAAGTCTTGCAACACTTTTTGAAGATCGATCACTCTGTTTCCATCGCATGCGTTGGAGAGCAAGGGCAGGAGCCTGTTAGTGATCTCGGACTTCACTACATCTGAAATGAAGTGCTTGAGCGATTTGGTGTTGAACTCGTGGCTGGCTATTTTGCGCTGCAGCGTCCAAAGTTGGCCGTCGACGTTGAAGATACCGTGGCCGAGGAGCTCGTTGAGGACGTTGTGGTAGCGGGGGCCTTTGATGTAGTTGGGGAAGTTGGAGAGGAGCAAGTGGTGGACGTTGGTGGGGTTCGCAGTGCAGATGCCATGGGAGAGGTTGAGGAAGGTGTTGACTTGGAGAGTTGAAGAGGGGGTTGAGGAGAGGAGGTCTGCGACCCAGTCGTGGAAGCGGTGGTGGTTGAGTAGGAAGCCAGGCAGGTTTCCGATGATGGGGTAGGATTGTGGAGACGGGGTTTTGGTTGGAGAATGAGATGTGGAGAAGAAGAAGAAGTAGGCTGAGAAGCAGGAGAAGAGGAACAAGGTGAGGAAGGTTGGAGAAGTTAAGTATCCGAAAAGGTCAAACATGATGAACTTGAGTTTGATTTTGTGTTGTTTTTGTTGTCGTTGTTGTTGGAGAGACGAAAATGTGTTAGGATAACATTTTTTTTCTGTGGCTCAGAACTCAAGAGGGAAGAATTTCTTCCACTTGTATTTAGTTGCTTCTGTTTTAGTAAGTGTTTTTCTTTTATATGTATACTTACGTATTGTCTGGAGAAGATCTGAATTTTTAATTACAAATTATTGTAATACTTGTTTATCAGGACAAACAAGTAGAAGGAAGCTAGCTAGCAGTCTTCTATTGCTTAACATCCACTGATCCTCATTCACAAGGTACGAAGACGTTCCCGAGAAACAGTACTCTCTTTTGGAATTTTCCTTACTATGTATGAACAGTAAGTGTAGAGTATTTAACATTTTAAACATGTTGTTATATTATTATTATTTTATTTACTAAAAACTAAAGCAAAACATAGTATTTCACAAACATTGATATACTGGAAGTGGTTGACAGGTTTTGAGAGGATGATTTTATGTTTTTTTATTGTTATTTTATCTCAAATCAAAATATTGTACTAAATATTCAACTATTCAAGGCTTCTGCCTTCAAATATTGATAATGTAAATCACCATCCTTTAGGATACTTGCCAACTGATGACAATGTAACACTACCCAAATAAGGATGATTGCTAACCGGTTGTGGTTGGGAAAAGCAGACAAAACTTTTCTAGGCCTTGCCATGCTAGGGACAGGTTCAAAGTTGGGGTGCTTGCATTGGAATAAACAGTGCAATATTTTGAATAAGAAAATAACTAATTTGGAGGTTTCTTCTGCAACTTTAGTTAAATTGTTCTGATACCTTTCTGCAATGTCTTTGATCCTTGTCAACTTGTGTCTCAACTCAATCTAACTTGTCTATTTGTTTACTAAATTTGTTTCTTTCAGACGCTTATCTTTGTTTTCTAAAGCCGGCCATGGAGTTGCTTTAATTTTTCATCTTTATTTATTTCTGCTTCTAGCTAGACTTGGGGACGGCTGTAATTCTCTTTCCGTCAGCTACTTTGCTGGCCGAAAACTAGCCTCAGGTTTGATAAGATTGTCTCCTTATTCTCCATTAACAATTATTATATTGTACCCCCCTCAGATCAGATTTGTGGGCAAGAGCAAGCAAGTGCACTCCTAAATTTTACCTTAATCCAAAATGGTTGGTACTTTTCTAGCTGCCCTTTTGCTTATTGTTATTCCTAAGTTTCCTTGTTTATCTCCAGATGTAAGCAACTTTGGCCTCTCTTATGAAGGAGGGAAAATCATGACAGAACCAGTCAAAGTCTCTCTTATATGGTTTGGGATCAGATGGCAAGAATCAGGAAAAATTGCTATAAGAAATGCCATAACATCATTGGCTCCATCTCAGTACACTGGCAAGGATATTGAGGTTCCTACCTTGGGAGATTGGTGGGATATTGTGAGACAATATGGCGACAGCTTAAGTAGACCTGTGACAGATAGAGTAGATGTTGGTGCTGAGTGCTTCTACACTGGCCCTCATCTCAATATGACTCTAGACCACGTTCTTGAGATTGGAGAAGCAGTGTTTAACAAGACTGCTATTGAAGGATCTGGTGGGAACTTGAGTTGTAATCAAGTTTTTGAAGTGAATGATAACCATATTTATCATATTTTATTCTCTCATACTTTGATGTTCTCAGACGGGCAGCAGCAGAGGGAACTGATGGACTTATGTAGTGGTAAATTTCAGCTTGCAGGGATGATGGTAAACTTAACATGGGCAAGAGAACCACAGAATACTCCTGATCGGTGTTCGATATCGTTTCGCAAGAATGACTATGTTAGTCCACCTAATGGTGATGATAAGATTGATAGCTTGGTGGGTAATATGCTGGCAAAAATAGCAGAGGAGGTGACTAACCAAGATGGAAGAGGATGGACTAGTAATGATGGAAATGGAATGACTGTTAGCAGTTCTTGTATTCCATCATTTCAGAAAGCAAAGACTGGTCCTCCGCTATATGTGGATGAAGAGAGGAAAATAAGCTTTAATGCAGTTGGTTTGAATGGCTATAGATACATTTTGCCTTACATTTGGGATCAGAAAATCAGAAACTGTGCATTGAAACCCTCAGGTATTTCAATTACAAAATTCTAGTGGAAGTAAGAGAAAGTGAAATTCAATAATTAAACTGAATATAATTATACAAATATCAAGAGATCTGGCCTTTTCTATGTTGAGATTTTTTTGCCCCTCTTCTCTGAGATCAACCTGAGTTTCTGCATAGATTAATTGATTCAACTACTGGATGTTTTGAAACTTAAAGCTTTTTATGTGCAGAAACCTGCAGAAGCAACACAGTTGTTCTTGAGCAGCCAAGTGGCCGCTTGAAGGGAGGAATTGTGGTCAACGACACTGATGGTTTGCAGCCATATGCTCCAAACCAAAAATGTCAGTGGCAGATTCACTTAGCAGAAGCAAAGTTTATAAGTTTTACCATCAACTACCTTGCATTTGCTGCAGGAAGTGATGACCATCTCCTAATCTGCCAGTCATATCCAAGCGCTGAGCTTTGCTCTACTATTCAAGCAAATAATGGAGATTTTGATAAGAACTTGAAAGTGATGGGCTCAAAAGCGTATATTCACTTTACAAGTGGTGATCATGTTCCATTTGAATCAAGAGGATGGGAGATTACCTATACTGCAGGTAACACAATCCAAGCTAATTTTTCTGATATGAATCCAATTAGACCAACACTAAACCTTTAAAATTATATGATAACTTATTAAAATTATATGAAAAAACAATTACAGGGCTTTGCAATGGAAAGAAAAATATTTATGAGCATGATGGAGTGATTGGCTACACTTCTATCAACTCTTCTTATGTACAAGGTCTAAGTTGTCGATGGATTCTCCATGGAAAACCAGGGACTCTTGCGTCCTTAAATTTTCGTCACATTAACATCTCAAAGAATTTGGATTTCATTGCAATATACAATGGTAAAATGGAGCCAATAGCCAACTTCTCTGGCTTCTATTCCAAGTCTGATCTCCCACAAATGAACTTGACTGGTGAGGTTATGATTGCTTTCACTACTCAAACAGATAAAGGGGAAGGATGGTCAGCTAACTTTCACATCTCTTCTCCTGTTAACCGAGACAAAAAGGTCTGGCTTGTCATCATTGTGCTTGTTATAGCTACGATTTCAGTTTGTGTTTCTATTGCCTTCGTTGTATTAGCTATACTTAGAAGGAGAAGGATGCATAAAAGCAGCTCTATGGACTCAGTTGAGGAGCTAAGGCAAATAAGAGTAGATATTATTAGGGATGAGAACCGGATTGGACAAGGACCTTCTGCAATTGTTTATAGAGCTGTTTCAACCAATGGGAGTGTTGTAGCAGTTAAATCTCGGGGAGATATGGCTTCTCAAACAGGACTAGAAGAAGAAATCTTGCTCAAATCCTGTTTTCACCCAAACATTGTTTCCTTACTGGGTTATGCTCAAGATGGACTCAGGAGACGATATTTGGTTTTCGAGTTCATGCATTGGGGAAGCTTGAGCAGCAACCTGAGGGAGAGAGGTGATGCACTGGATTGGGGGAAGAGATTAGCAGTAGGATTACAAGTCTGCTCAGCAATTCAAATGCTGCACATGTTCTCAAAGCCACCCATATACCATGGAAACATAACATCAGATAACATTCTTCTAGATAAGCTCTGCAAGGCCAAGTTAGGAGGTTTTGGTTCTGCAAACTATTGCAGCAGCACCACCACCAGCACAAATTCTGAACAAACGTCAGAAATGGCTGAGGATGTGTGGAGTTTTGGTTTACTTTTACTGGAGCTTTTACGAGGGGAGCCTTTACTGAATAGGCATGCTTATAAAAGTTTCAGGAGCCTTGACCAGATTAATGACCTTGTTGGTGGGCAGGAGTCCCTTGATCAACGTTTGGGAGTTCCCCATGAGAATTCCAAGCTAATGGGTTTGGCAAAGTTGGGTGAAATTGCAAAATGGTGCATCGGCAGTTGCTGCAGAGTTGAAGGGAGTGGAAGTAATCCAAATATAGGTGATGTTTTGTCGGGTTTGAGGCAGGTGAGGCAACTCTTTGGCTCTGTGTAATTTGTTTCAGAGGAACAACCAGAACAAATAAGGATTGAAATTAGCAATAAATCAAGGTAGATAGATAGATAGATATATGCAAAGAATTAAATAGTATCTTTGATATTGTTGTATATTTACAATTTCTTGCTGCATTGGCTTTTTATATATAAATAGAAAATCAAAGTTTTCTTGCCCTGCCCCTTGGAATCTTCTTGCTCTTGTTTACAAAAGTGTATTTTCTCCTCAGATTTACTTTTACTTTTTTGACTCCTATATTTTTGGTTATGGGTAATAAAAAATCTCGTATAAGAGTCTAGAGTATCTTGGAATCTGTCTCTAACAAAGCAGAAATCGGTGGAAAGTACATATGAGATATATGAAACCTCTCAATGATCCTATGTATATAATTTTTGAAAGATTATAAATAGATTTAAGATTACATAATGTTGGGAATATGGTACCAAAAAGGTTATAAATAATGAAATATGTTAAACTTTGCGAAAGCTACATAAAAGTTCAAAGTGAAAAGAGTTTTTGAAAATAAACAAATAATAAATTTTCCGTTGCCGGGAATCGAACCCGGGTCTCCTGGGTGAAAGCCAGACATCCTAACCGCTGGACGACAACGGATCAATTGTTGGTTTTATGCCAAGGAACCAAATAGAGATTATATAATTAATGATGATTGTATTCAATTAATAAAACATCCTTAGGAAAGTTAGCTCCTCTTTCTTTTGAATTTCATGCATGATTTTGATAAGCAAGTCATACGTTACTAATGAGTAAAAGTCTAGGGCGATGATTCATATTTGTATGATGTATTCATATCGTGTTGCGATATATAATAATGAAATTTTGTTTGACATGAACACAACCCATTTAATTATTTATATCAAAATTTGAAACACAAATACAACACGATTATTAAACGTATTATCTATGTAATAAATGTTTCATAATTATATCATATTTAACTCACATAGCCTACTTAACTTGCTTAACTTATGTATACATAATTAACCACATGTATGCATAATTAATCACATTCTATATATTTATATTAATTGAAATTATCTTGATATTGTAAACAATTGTTAATATAGAATGAAATAATTCAAATCACTTTGATTTACTATTACATAAGTTAATTTGCTTAATAATATAAAAATTTTCCTAATTATAATACTTAGGTTATGAGTTGGTAACTATTTTATAAATGGATAAACATATTAATATGATTAATTGTGTATTAAATGTAGTTACGAGTTATGAGTTGATATAATATATTTAACTATTTATGAACGGGTTAGCGTATTGAAAACTCTTGATATGAATATGTTACAATTGTTATTAGTGTTTTGCACTCTAAACATTAACACGATACGATTAATGACCATGTCAATATTAACCCATTAATTTCATGTTGTATTAATGTATCGTGTCAAAAATTGTCATCGCTAATAAAGATTACCTTACTTAAAAGGGAACTTTTAATCTTGCCTAGCTTTGAGCTTGATTCAAACTCAAAGTCAAGAGTCATACTATTAGGCCTCAATTAACGATGCACAGGTAGTTTTATATGACATTAATTTCATAACGTGCATGTTCGTTTCAATTTTTTTTAATGTTACAACAACAACAACAATAATAAATTAAAAAAATGACAAAAAGACAAAAGCTCATTTAGTCTTCTTGTGTCAATCACAACTCAAGAAACTTATACGGTTTATAAAATTTGTTGTCGATCAATATTAAGGGGAGGTTCAAAATTTAAATTTTGCAATAAGTTCTTCTTAATTAGTTTCTTACAGTATAATAAATGTTCTATTTTATTTTAGAAGCTTTAATTTAAATTAAAAATTTAAGACAATAGATATTATCTGTAATTTTTAAAATATTTATTTGTACATTATTAAAGCGATACAAGTTATTAAAAAATAAAAATACTTTAATTAAAATTATAGACAAGCTTGCTTCTCTTAAAAGAGGAGATTAAGCCTCTTAAAATACCAGCCAACGAGTCTCTTAGGCCGTGTTTACGAGTCGAGATTAGACTTGACAGGGACTGAAACTACGATGAGGACTAGTTGAACTGGTACTAGACCGGACTATAAACTATCTTGTTTTTGGTGCAGTGTGAGATTATACTATATTAGTATGTGATGATTTTTCAAAAATTGATTTTTGACTATAAACTAATTTAATTTTTATTCAAGTATAATGTGAATAAAATTAATTTAAAAAAGATTAATAGTTACTTATTAATATTTCCATAATAAAAATAACGCAAAATATTTTTATTTTAGAAATTAATTATTCTATAAAATTTAAATTGAAATTTAATATTATAGGTTATTTGTTATATTATTCTAACATAATCAAGATTTATTTTATGTAAAAGTAATTAAATATTTACATATAATTAAAGATTTAGTTTATTTAAACATTATTAAATATTACTACATTTTATTTTAAAAGTATTTTTATTATTTTTATAAAATTACATTAAAATTTATTAAGTAATATTTTATTTTAATTATAATTAAAAAGGTAAAATAGAAATTATAATTATCAAATATATGATTAAAAATTTATATTAGCTTGAAAATATAAATTAGTTTAAAAAATAATTAAAAAATATAATAATTTATCATATATTAATGTAAATTTAATAATTATTTGTTCATTATATTATATTGTTTTGAAAATATTAATAATAATTGTTTAAAAAGAGAGAGAGAGAGAGTAGTTGCTGGGAAAGGAGACCCGTGGTGGTCTTGCGGGTCCCCAGAATTGGGGATCTTTGATAAGCAATTAGCCGGTCCAACCATTAACGCCTTTTGAGATTTAAGTCAATAATTAATGTAATACCTGTATTAAGGTAGATAACATAATAATCCTTATAAAAAATTACCGATCACAGATATCATAATACATATGCAATTTTTACCTATCCCAATTTAAGGATCCCTCTCCAAAGTTGGTATAAAAAGGATTTGGTCCCTACAATAATTAACATTGATGTCCCAATTAGTCCTATGTAAACCACACGTCTTTTTAACCTTCAGGATAAGAATGAAAGACTTTAAATAAGGATGATGAACTAATTAATTTTCGTTTGTTGTTATTCGGACTAATATCATTAATTAACCCTCAATTTAGTTGTATTTTTAAGCTAAAATTGATTTGTAAAAATTATTGACGCTTTCACGGTGCTTTCAAAATTGTCAAATAGAGTTGGCTTATTTTGTAATTGGTAGTTTTCAAAATATCTGTGACGAGTCTCATCAATAAGAATTTCAAAAAAGCTCTTCTCTTGTAGATAGTTTTTCTCCTGTAACTTCGGCTTTAGCGACGGTACATCGGTTGTACCGGTGTATCACTTTTTTAAATTTTTGTAATTTTTAATATAAAAGTTGTAAATTCTTGTATAAAAATCGTAAATATGGAGTATAAAAGTTGTAAATGAAACTATTTTC
Source organism: Boswellia sacra (assembly GCA_013180625.2). NCBI lineage: Eukaryota > Viridiplantae > Streptophyta > Magnoliopsida > Sapindales > Burseraceae > Boswellia > Boswellia sacra. Next base: position 74,823 of record SNVD02008873.1, on the reverse strand, counting down.
GATTTTTTGTAAACTAGTGTAAAAGTTGTAAATCATTGTATAAAAGTCGTAAATGTGAATTTACAACTTTTTTTTTTCACATTTACGATTTTTATATAAAGATTTATAACTCTTACACTGAATTTACAAAAAATTGACAAGTGATGTACCAGTACATCGGATGTACTGTAGACAGACCCTGTAACTTCCTGTAAAACTAAGTCAGCTCTCGTAAAATTTTTGGAAAACGTGTTTTTTAAGGCCTCGTTCGAGAGTTGAGATTGGACTGAAATATGATTAGGATTTGAACTGAGATTAGATTAGACTAGACTAGGACTAAAATTTGATATTAAACTATATATAATACTACTTTATATTTAATATAATACGAGACCATACTAGATATAATATTATTTTGTGTTTGATACAATATGAGATTGGACTGTATTAATATATGATAATTTGAAGAAAATATTTTTAAAACATAAACTTGTTTAATTTTTATTCAAAATTAATTTAATTATTTATAAAATATTATAGTAATTTTTATTTAATAATATAAAATATTTATATTTAACATCTTATAAAATATTTGAAAATCAAATTTTGACAAGATATTTTAGATAGACCAAAATATCAAAATTATCCTCACAAAATAATTAAAATCTAAAAATACTCTTAAATATTAAAATTTCAAAGTACCCATTTAAATAATTTAAAATAAATTTAAAATTATTTTTTAAAATAAATTTTCTGAAAAATACAAAATTTGTCGGAATCAGTTGCTATAGTCACCGACGTCAGCCGCCGGCTATCCTCGAAGTCATGCATTGATGAACATCACTATCACCTCCAGACTTGTCGTCGCCAGCTCTCTCCAAATCTGTCGGCATCTCCTTCGTTCCAGCCTCTAATCGACGAAGATCTAAGTTTTGATCTAAATTTTCACTGCTAGATCTCCGTCGATCGGAGGTTGGAACGAAGGAGAAGCTGACGAATTTGGAAAGGATTGGCGACAAAGAGTCTGAAGGTAGTGGCAGTGTTCGTCGATGCGCGACTTTAATGATGGCCAGTGGTGGGTAGTGGCTAACGTCTGACGATAATTTTTAATTTTTAAATTTATTATTTAAAAGTAAAAGAAAAAAAAGTAAAAAAACAGAAGACTCCCAAATTTTTGGGACTCTCAGATACCCTTCCTGAAGGGGTTTTGTGGATAAAATTTGACCCCTTTACCTTCAAAATCAGTCAACCGCAAAAACTGGGACAGAATTTAAAAAAATTAATCCTAGTCCCATCATTTGTCCCGCTCTCAAACGGGACTTTAGTGTACAGGTTAGGCGTCCTTGGTTTTCTTGTAGGGTCGGGGCTAAAGTATCCCATAATTTTTAGCCCCGACCCTAATAAACACACTATCAAAACACGCACCTCCAACTCAAAAGTTGTAAATTTTAAATGCTCCCCTGCACAAACCCTTGAAAGTATCACATATATCCTTTTTAAATTTTATTAAATACAAGATTAGTACTTTATTTTTTTTTAAATCCTAAAACTTTTAAGATGCTAAATTGAAAACAAATTGAGAAATTTTTGGTGCATAACCTCAGTCTCTGTTTCTTTACAAATTAAAGATACCTAGTAGAAACTAATTGATAACGTATTTTGTGCGATTGCTTCCCTGCATTTTGATTGACAATTATCACCATTATGTTAAGCAAGTCGTTATTTATTAGCAATAGCATTGCAAGTCTGCTCAGCAATTCAAATGCTGCAAATGTTCTCGACGCCACCCATGTACAACTGGAACATAACATCAGATAACACTCCTCTAGATGAACTGTGCAAGGCCAAATTAGCAGGTTTTGGCTGTACAAAATTTTGCAGCAGCACCAACCGGACAAATTCTGAACAAACATCAGCAATGGCCAAGGATGTGTGGATTTTCGGCTTGCTTTTACTCGAGCTTTTCAGAGAGGAGCCTTTCAGTGAAGATCTAGGAATATTTATTTTGAGGCTGGGCTCGAGTTTAATTAGAACTTTGAAAGTATAATAAATACACCTGTATAGGGGCTTACACTAAACCTTACTCTTCAAAATGCATATTTTATATATACACAAATGCATAATCAAAATGACAATAATATTAAAAAAATATGATGCAAATAATAATAATAATAATAATAATAATAATATTAATATTAACAACTCTTTGGTTCTGTTTCATTTGTTTGAGAGGAATTTGCACAACAAATAAGGATTGAAAGAGTAATACTAACGTAACATAACATAAATTCGTAGGTGGATAAAAATAAAAAATATTTTAATAAATGAAGTGGGATTCACTCATCTAATGACTTTGTGTTAAGTCGAGTTATATGGGTTAGTATAAAAATTGGGTTGTCTAAGTAGAATTATTAGAATTGAAATTAGCAATAAAGCAAGAGATATATGTATGCAAAAGATTATATAGTATCTATGATTGTACATTTCTAAATAATGTGTTCCATATACTATATATAATTTCTTGACTGCATTAGCTTTTTTTTATGTATTGATAGAAAATCAAATATTTCTTGCACTGGTTGTTGGAATTTTTTTTTCTTTTGTTTTAATCAGAAAAAAGTATACTTTGTGCTCTTTAGTTGATAATAAACTAGTAAGTTTTATGTATGGATAGTAAAACATTTTTTTATACAGAGTATAGAGATCTCCAGAGTATGTCTCTAATGAAGCACAATTGGTGGAAGATACTTATGAAGTATACTAATCTTAATTTTTTTACATATGATTCGGGAAATATTATAAATAGTGTTGGATGAAAAATTGGGACAGCCAATAAGATTGATATTTGAAGCCACATAATTAAGAGGTAGAATTTTTGTATTTTCTATCCTAAATGGTGGCTTGATTTTTGGACTAATGGATTCTTTATCCTTAATCTGGTCGACGAAAACTTTACACTCACTCCCACTATTGAGACCTTTTGGTTGACCAGATAATTCTATAACGAGTGCCTAACTTGGTCGATGAACGACATGTAATCAATTTCACTGTAAGAGGTGTTGCATAATGAAAATTAATAAAATAATAAAGGCTGAAGCTTCTCTCTAGGTGATCTCTAAGCAAGATGCATCTCGTCCAAGTGTCTCACAAACTCCCTTACAAGCTTTTAGGTGTCTCCTAAAGGAACCTTTTTGTTCTCCGAGTGTCTCCATGGTCTAGCTAAGTGTCATCACCAGCTCTTTTGTATGCAATGAGGTGCCACTCCTACACCATGCATGAACATCTGTACAAGAATTACTCCTATAAATAGGTTCCTTTTCTTCAAATCAAGGTTTGTAACACTCTCTAACCTAAAACTCTCTCTCTCTATCTTGTCTCTCTCTGGTCGACCAGATATTTTACTCTATATTTTAGTCTTTGACTTGAGCGTTGGAGGATTATCAACGGCCATACCGCTGGCACTTCTAACCCTTTGTTTTCTCTTTGTGTGCAGTTCACTTACATTGCTGGAGCATCGATAGACCAATGGCCTTTATTGACAAACACATGGCCCAAAATCCCTTACTCTCACTATCCTTCTCCACATTTTCCCTTATTAACCCTTGATTGAGTCCGATTTTCCACAACAAAAACAAATTTTATTGGTGAACTAGAGGTCGATCGATTTTCAGCATCAACAAATAGATTCAAGATTATCTATTCTTCAGAATGTGGTAGTAGAAGCTATATAAAATAAAAGAAAAAAAGTCAAAAGATTCATTCATTATCCTAGGTGTCTCAGGCTACATAAAAGTAAAAATAAATAAATAAATAAATAAATTCTGTTGTTGAGAATCGAACCTGGGTCTCCTGGGTGAAAACTAGATATCCTAAACGGATGAATTGTTCTTAATATTGTAACTATATTTGATATCGGTTATGTTGGCTTTGATCTTCGATGGATTTTTAAGAAAATACGCATTTTATTATACATTTTAAATCAAAATCTACTACATATTATTTTTAAAATTAAAAAAATTAAAAAATACTATATATTATTTTTAAAATTAAAAAATTTAAAATTAACTACATATTTTTATTCAATCTAAAAAATAAAAGCTCAAAATACAAAAACAAACGCGCCTGTAATATTTATAAGGAATAAATATAACAATTTTAGAAGAGTTATTTCACCTTTCTTGCGAAGCTCGTGCACCATTACGTTAAACAAGTCATTGTCTACGAGTAACTAGGATTACCTTGCATAAAAGGAAGTTTTACACTCGCCTAGCTTTTTGAGCTTGATTCAAACTCAGATCGAAGTCAAGTGTCAAGCAGGTTTTACGGGACTTTAATTTTATTACGTGCACATTTGTTTAAATTTTCTATAAATCGAAATCATTTAAAATTAATATCCTTTTGTGTTAACTCAAGAGATTTTTATGGATTATTAAAATAATTGGTTTACATCTATCAAAGGTAAGCTCAACATTTAAATACTTATCTATTCGTTTATTGAAAAAAATCCTTTCACTTATCTAATATTTTTTTAAAAAATTATTAAACCAAATAATCGTTTTAATAAAATCTTTCTTTTACTTACATAAGCATTAATTAGTTAAGGATATAGCTACGGTACAACCGAAGGACGGGTACGCCTGGCACTGTAGCACACTGTTTAACACTGTATTTCACTGTTTGGCACTGTATATTACTGTTGAAACGTTGTAAAAGTTGTAAAAGTAACCCGCGTACCAGTACATCGCCTGTACTGTAGACAGACCCATTAGTTAATTAAGCGCAAAAAAGGTAGCCCGCCAAACGTTTCATATGTCTTGTCAAGTTGACACGTTTCTGGCTTTGGGAGTAAAAAATTGGATCAACATTTAGGTCGTGCAGTATTGCTCGTTGATAATAATATTTTTATCTCTAATTTTCATTTGTGGAAAATAAATCATGTTGATGCTGCAGATTATGTTTATATATATATGTGTGTGTGTGTGTGTGTATCCTTTCTTTAATTTTTAAAAAGGTGAGACTATATGCGTCTACGATAATACTTTTCCGTCTTCACACTAATTACTTTTAACTATGTTTTACTTTTAAAATTTTGAGAAATTAGATTTTATTCATTTCATCTTCATAACTTAAAAATTAATCGCAACATAAACTCAATTATTTAATGTTCCAATAGATGACTCGAATATTAATGTTAAGGGGCTATTTACCCAAGGTTTTGATGAGCACACCCATTTTTTTGTTGAAATTTTTATGAAAATATTATCCTGAGACAAATTTTACAATTACGTATAAAAGAAAACCTAATTTAATTGAGTAATGCTATTCATACAAACTACTTAGACAAAGTCACCCATACAAACTTATATGACATCCCTCTATGATTATCACATCACCCATGTTAATTAATGTCATTTATTATTAATATATATTTATCAAATCACTGCATTTATTTATCAAATCACATCATGCTACGTCAGTTTATATGAGTGAGTTTGTATAAGTAGTTTATAAGAGTAGCATTACTCAATTTAATTAACTATTTTCAAACTAAACCTATCTCTTATTCTTGATTAGCTTAAATCTAGTAATTTTTGTCTTGTTTGGGAGTCGAGATTAGATTAGACTGAACTGGAATGGACTGGACTGAGACTAACTGAACTATATATAATATTATTTTGTGTTTGGTGTAATATGATACAGAACTATATTATTATGTGATAATTTTTTAAAAATGAATTTTTAACTATAAACTAATTAACTTTCATTCAAGTTTAATTTGAATAAAATTAATATGAAATATAGATAAAAAAATTAAATACTTATTAATATTTCTATGACAATAATAATGCAAAATAATTTTTTTAGAAATTAATTATTATATAAATTTTAATTCAATATTATTGGTTATATGTCATATAATTCTAACATTATTTTTGTTGGTATCAACGTTCATGTGCCATTCACATGATATTTTTATCTAACTTGTGATAAAACAAGAAGCTTATATTGTTTATTATTTTACTGTTTCTAGAAGTATATTTTAGGAAGTATTTGATTCATAATCAATATCCTCTTAGAATAGGACATTATTTAATGTATCCTAGTTAAAATACGAGAATATTTATTTGTATCCTAATTTCTTTAAGAGTTAATTATATCACTTCCTATTATATTTGTCTTTATTCTAATGAGAGTTTGATTATGATTTTTACAGGAAGCTAAGGAGATTTCGATCAGACTTCCCACTATATATATTGTTATGTTTACATAACATATAGTTAGTTGGTTGTGTGGAGTTTATGTCACGGCATTAGAATTGAAAGGAGAGCTTCAACGCAAATTGGAATACTTCATTGATTTGATTTTATTAGTGTTTTATTCATGTATGAGAGTTTACAATTGCACATGAATTGTTGATTAGGTCTGTATGAGCTAGTAGACACTTGAGAGAATTTGCGAGTTAAGTGTTTATATAATTCAGTGTCAGACATTGTGGTTATGATATACTTAACAGTGTGTTGTTAAGTTATCTACGACAGAGAGTGAGCAGTGTCACTAGAGTTTAAGATCTTGGCGGGATTTTATTTTACAAAGATTAGGTTGGTGTGTGAAAGTGAGTCAGCAATGTAAACAATCCTAAAAATTGTACAAACAAGAACTTAGTGATTTGCAGCTCTATATCTGTCAGTGGATGTAGGTTTTATAACCGAATCACGTAAAATCCTCTTGTGCTGATTTACATTACAGTTTACTGTTATAATTCTTATAACTTTATACTTCTAGAGCTTACAATTATTATCAGAGCAGGTTCACTGATAGACAAGTGAAGAAACGATCATGATGATCTGGATAAATGGAGTTTATTTGTAATGGAGGATCTACACAACCACCTATTCTTGATGATAATAATTATCTATACTGGAAGGTAAGAATGATGATGTATATCAAATCTCTTGATAACAGGGCATGAACCAGTGTGCTTAAAGGATAAACACCGCCAACAAAGTTGAATGCTTTTGGTGATGCTGAACCCAAATCTGAGAAGGAATGGACTGATAAAGAATACAGACGTTCAAGCTAGAACTTAAAGGCTCTCAATACAATTTTTGCTGCAGTGGACTTAAACAATTTCGGACATATTTCTAGGCACAAGGTGGCCAAGGAAGCTTGGGACATACTTGAGGTAAAACATGAAGGTACTGCATCTGTTAAAAGATCTAAATTGATGAGACTGAATTCCTAATTTGAAAATTTGATGATGCATGAGGATAAGTCAATTTTTGAGTTTTACTTTAAGATATGTCATATCACAAATTTTGCATACATGCTTGGCAAAACTTTCACTGATGTAGAAATTGTTAGCAAAATTATCAGGTCTGTTCCAGATAAATTTTAACCTAAAATTTCAGTCATTGAGGAAGTTAAAAATACTGATTAGATGAGGGTTGATGAACTGATTGGCATTCTCCAAAACTTTGAAATTAATCAGAGCACTAGGAAACAAAAAGAAAAAAACATTGCATTCAATGTTAAAACTAAAAAAATCTGATGATAAAAATAATGATTAACTTGATGAAACTGATTCTAAACAGATTGCTTTTCTAACAAAAATTATGTCAAGTTCATGAAAAAGAATTTCGGGAAAAAGAATCAAGGAAAGCCATCAAACTCAATGAAGACAAGTTCAGGAAATTCAACAAAAAGAATAACAAGAAGAAACTGAAACAACTTGATAAGAAAGGACAGATTCAGTGTTATGAATGTTCATGTTATGGGCATATTCAATCTGAATGTGCTAATCTCAAGAAGAAAAACAAAGGCTTGACAGCTACTTGGAGTGATGAATCAGAATCTGATTCGGATGATCAAGAATGCATGAATAATTTTGTTGCATTCACAACATCAGCTATTGATAAAGGGAAAGCTGTTATGACTGACATAATAGAGCATTGCAGAACCAATGTTGATTATTCAAATGAAGAAGATGGTCCATAATACTATGAAGAGTTGCAAGAGACTTATAATGCATTCTATAGTGAATGGCTGAATTAGAAGGAAGAAATTAAAACCTTGAAGAAGGAGATTGAAGTACTGACATGTAGAAAATCTTATGTTGAAAAGTGTATCACGGAACTGGAGATTGCTTTGATAGACAAACAACACATGTTGAAAAAATCACAGCAGAGCTGATTGAGAGCAAAAGATGTGTTGATCAACTCAGAATCGGGTCAGCTAAACTTGATCAGGTATTGAGTCTTGGAAGAGGTAACTCCAATAAACATGGATTGGTAATGTTGCATACTCATCAACAATAGTATTTGTAAAACTTTAACATCAGGTAAAAATTTTGAACCTAACTCAATAAGATCAAGTCCTAGTTCAAAAAGCGATGAAACATTTGTTTCTCCTTTGAGTTCTTTCAAATCCAGTCCTGAAAGGTAAGAAAATTCATTCCAGTTTGTTAATTTTGTGGTAAAAAGGGACATATTAGATTTAGATGCTTTAAATTGTTGAATCTTTTGCATAAAAGATCAAAACAATTCAAACTGTTATCAAAGACACAACTGCAGTGGGTTAAGAAAGAGAAGACAGTAAGCAATGTTGCTTTTACTACTCTTACAATCTTCTAACGATTTGTGATATTTTAACAGTGGCTGTTCTGGGCATATGACTAGAAATAAACAGTTTTTGAAAAATTTTAAAGCATGCAGGGAAGGAAATGTCACTTATAGAGATGAAGCAATGAGTAAGATCATTGGCAAAGGTACTTTAAATGTCAAAGGCCTACTAAAATTTCAAAATGTCTTGCTTGTTGAAGGTTTGAAAGCTAATCTAATTAGTATTAGTCAGATATGTGATGAAAAATATATTATTAATTTCACACGAAACAAATGTATGGTCTTAGATAACTTTGATAAATGCATTTTCGAAGGAAATAGATTTTTGGATAATTGCTATTTGGTAAAAAATTGCATTTAAAGCTAAGATTTCAGATTTGAAATTGTGGCATCAAAAATTAGGTCACCTAAATTACAAAGACTTGGTTAGATTGACTAAGTTAGGTGCAGTAAAAGGAGTTCCTAAATTTCATGACAATGTAAATGAAGTTTGTGAACCATGTCAAATGAGAAAACAAATTCGAAGTTCACACAAATTTAATCCACATCTTAGCACTTTCAAAATACTTGAATTGCTTCATATGGATCTTATGGATCCCATGCAAATTGAAAACATTACAGGTAAGAGATACATATTTGTTTATGTGGATGACTTTTCAAGATATACTTGGGTTGATTTTATTAAAGAAAAATCTGACACTTTTGAAGCTTTCAGGAATCTTTGTTTTAAGCTTAAAAATGAGCAAAACAGGAACATTGGCATGATAGTGAGAATAAGAAGTGATCATGGCAAGGAGTTTGAAAATGTTAGCTATGCTGATTTTGCAAATATCATGGTATTGATCATGAATTTTCAGCTCCCAAAACCTCTGAACAAAATGGCATTATGGAAAGGAAGAATAGAACTCTTCAAGAGATGGCTAGGGTGATGCTCAATAGCAAAAAGTTGACCAAAAAGGCTATGGGCTGAAGCAATAAGCACTGCTTATTATATTTTGATGAACACTTAAATATTTATGTTTAATAAGAGCTTAATTCATCATATTGCATTAATAGTGTCATTAAATTCCTCAACTTAAGTATATTTATAGTCTTTGCATATTTGGAATTAACTTTCTCTTAATTTTGGTTTTGATATAGGTTTAGTAAAATAGGTATAACTTTCTATTTATAGATCAGAATGGTACAAATCTTGATGTTTTGGAAATCTGAGTAAATTATCTACAAGATTGCATTTCACAAGAATCATCAAATTCGGGCTCTCAATAGACCAAAAAGGGGCTTGAAGTAAATCCATCTACAGTCTCAGCCCAGTCTAACCATGCTTTAGTATTTTGATCATATCTCTCAAAATACATAAAAAAATCGTATGAATCAAGATGTTCTAGAAATATGAGAGAAATATCTATGACTTTCATGAAGAGATATGATTAAAATTCTTAATAATTCAATATCAAAATCAGTGGTCAAAGTCGGTTCACTTAATTACCCTAATTATCAAAGTTGGTGCACCTAATATTTGACAATTATTCATTTGTAATTTGAAAAGTTTGCCCCTGAATGTATCTATAAATAGAGGTGCGTTGTGACCCATTAGGGCATCTTGACCTTTGCTGGGATCCCTTGTTATTGTGTTTTTCTCTCTTCTATTTTTATGTTATTAATGAATTTCCTTTTTCTTATAATTTGTTTTCTTTCTCTTATAATGTCTTTCTAATTTCTCTTTTGCTAAGGTGAAAGGGTGAAACCCTTGATATGAGAGTAAGGATTTTCTAACCCTTTGATATGTGCTTAATTATCATAATCTTATGTTGTTTACTTTATATGATTTATATTTATCTTCTTAATCAATCTTGACACCACTTGTAAAGTGGAGGTCTTGATCCCGTGTCGATAATCCTTGGCACATCAAAGGCTTGGATCCTTTCTAGATGTCGTATGGTTCTTCCTTATCGATACGAATCTAGTTAGGAACCTTGATTTGTTATAGACATATGGTGATTGGCACATTGGATACTTGAACCCATTTACAAGAAGTGGTATAAATATTGGTAATGAAACAAATATAATTAATATAATAAAAAGGGCTACTTATCCTTATTCGATATATCAAAGTGGATCCTCTACCCTTAGCTTTCATTATTATTGCGTTGATTTCTTTTGTGTGATTCTCATTTATTATTTACGAACTTGTTCTTATATATATTTGTTGATATTACCTTGTCATCTCTTTGAATCATCTAGGGGTGGCAATTCGTGTTCGCGGGTCATGTTCGTGTCGTGTCGAGCTGTGACACGATAAGAATTGACCCAACACGAACACGACCCATTTATTATTTGTGTCACTGTGACACGACACGAACACGACACGATTATTAAACGGTTAACACGACACGGCATGCTAACACGAATAATAAACGGGTCGTAATCGTGTTAAACACGAACACGACCCGTTTAACACGATTAAGACACGTTTATATTATTGACACGATTATGACCCGTTAGCACGATTATGACACGGTACAGAATTAGATTTCTAATTTTTGTTAAATGACAAAAATATCATAAGTTTTAAAATTTATTAGGTTTTTAAAATTTTGTTTTTATTTTGAAATTTGGATACATATAGGGACTAAAATGTCTAAAAAGTTTAGTATTTTTAAATTTAATATGTAATCGTGTCAATATTCGTGTTAATCGTGTTATCGTGTCAATCGTGTATAATATATATTCGTGTTACTCGTGTCATAATCGTGTTCGTGTCAATATTCGTGTTAATCGTGTTATCGTGTCAATCGTGTATAATATGTATTCGTGTTATTCGTGTTACTCGTGTCATAATCGTGTTCGTGTCATAATCGTGTTCGCATGTTGAAGACTCTCAACCCGAACACGACATGATTATTAAACGGGTTGACATCTTCGACACGAACACGACACGAACACGAATATGCCAAAACCCAAACCCGCTTAAACCCGTGTCGTGTCAAGTCGTGTTCGCGTGTCGTGTCAAAAATTGCCACCCCTAGAATCATCCATATCATATTTGCTTACTTTATAGTTTGTAGCGCTAAAATTCCCTTCATGGAGAATCGACCCTGGTCTCACCGAGTTTATTACTTTGACACTCCTTTACTTGGGAGGCAATCCTTTTTCGGATGTGTCAAGTTTTTGGCACCGTTGCCGGAGAAAGTAAAAATTGGCGTGCAAAATTGTAAGTGTTCTCTTTTCTCATCTTAGATATAAAATTTTACTTTTTTCGTGTGTTCATCTTTTCTTTTCTTTTCTCTTTCTTGCATGAAAATTTGGTCATGAACATCTAGTGGTAGACTTGATGGAAAAACATCATCTTCCTTAGAAAACATGACCGACAATCTAGTGGAAAGGTTTACGGATGAATGGGACAATCGTTCCCAACAAAATGATCAGAACCAACCAAGAACCCTCAGAGACTACATGAATCCGGTAAGGACTAGTGCACTATCTTGTATAGTTTCTCCTCCAGATTCAATCCATTTCAATTTCAAGCCAAGTTTTGTTCGACTTCTACCCACCTTTCATGGCCTCGATATAGAGAACCCATATTCGCACTTAAAACTCTTTGAAGAGGTATGTAACTGTTACACTGACCCAAATTGTAGCATAAACACTATTAGATTAAAGCTTTTTCTTTTTTTTTTGGAAAAGTTACTTAGTAATATAAATCCAAAAAAATTAAAATGTACAAAAATTTGAGGGGCATACCCCAAGAATTACAAGAGGGACGTAAAGTTCAAACATACAATCCGATAAAATATCAAAAAATAAAGACCACAAGCGGCCTAAAACAAAGAAAAGGTCACAAACGGTCTTAACAACATAAATGATAAATGACCACAAACGGTCTAAATCATAAAAGTACAAGAGCTTCAGCCGTTCTTGTTTTTCTTCTTCTTACCCTTCTTTACCGAGGTAGTTGGGGTGCCCGTATGAGTATGATCAATCCTATCAGATTGATCCTCATCACTCAGCCTATTCAAAGGCTCAAAACGGGAGGGAGAAGTCTCAAGAGGTTGTCCTGTGTTTATCCGCCCTGACGAAGCAGATGCCTCACGATTGGTTGAACAATGGATAGTACCCAAAAGCTTACCTTGGTCGGTCGCAAAAGGAGATAGAGAGTCAGAATCTGAAACTGACTCTGCGCTCAAAACTTTAGCAGCCTTAGGAGGCACAACTTGCACTAAAGAATCTGCTGGAATAGCAACAGCTTTCGAACTCTCAGCGACATCAGTCACAACCTTACCCGAATTCAATGGGGCACTATCAGAAGGGGTGCTATCAGAGGTGCTAGCCTCAATCTTATCCTGAACTGATGTCTTTACCGGTTCCGGACAACGGTGACCAAACCTGCGACATTTGGAGCAACGTTTTGGAATCCACTCATATTCGACTTCAATTTGGATGGGCTCAGGAGAGAGTTTGCACTTGAACTCAAAGTTGTGGATGGAGGGCGCTTTGCATCAAGAAGAACATATACCCTCGCATACTCCAATCTGGAAAGATCGGAAGTCGTCTTGTCACAAGAAATAGGTTGTCCAACCATGCTGGAGACAATACTAAGACCTTTGGTTGTCCACAAAGGGAACGACAGGCCATATAATCGGATCCAAACGGGAATATACCTCAATTGATTTGAATTAAAATCTAAATGCGGGCTCCAAGGTTGTAAGACAATTGTTTTACCTCCGAACATCCAAGGACCGCGAGCAATGATTTTTAGAACCTCTTCCTCCATTTGGAAGCTGAAGATGAGAAACCCCTTGTTTGTGGAACGGACGTCCTCTAAGCCGTTGGATTTTCATGCACGCATGGCCAACGAGCGAGCAGCATGAAAAGGCATCATATATCCCAGAAAGAAACCAACAAGACATCTACGCCATTCGGTCACATTTTCATCGACAATCTCATCTGGGATCTCAAGCACTGTATCCGGTTTCTTGGGAGTAATCCCCAGCAGTTTGCATCGACTACTCGAATCAGTAATCTTAACTTTGTCGGCCCAATTCGTCTTATGCGGATCCATTGACCAAACCACAAGGAATCAGGAAATCGACTAAGAGACAAAGTTGCATGGAATAACCTAAAAAATAATCTGGGCGGGACTGATGAACAGTATCTCCGTTAGGATGAATAGTAACCACGCGGTGAACAGTATTATCCGAATGAAGAAACGGCGATTTGAGGGGTTTGTGGTTGGAATCAGATGACGACCAAGAAGGAGAAGTTAGTCAGTGTTGTCTGATCTACTAGATGGTAGCAAATGTGAGATGCAACTCGCCGTTTTCCGGTGAGAGGTGGCGGTGAATAGTAAATCTGAAACTTTGTGGCCTTGAACGGAGGTGATGCAGCGCAAATCTGGTGGTGCTGATGAAGGGAAACTTGTAGAACGTCGCCTGATCTACAAGAATTTGATGGAGGTGAGTGCCACTCGCCGGTGACAGCGGCAGGCGGCAATGAATAGTAAAAAATCTGAAACTTTGTGGCCTTGAACGGAGGTGTTGCGCCACGAATCTGGTGGTGCTGATGAAGGAAAACTTGTAGATCGAGTCAAGACCAACACGATGATGATAAAAGTGGTGTCCCACTCGCTCGCTGTCGGTAATGAACAGTGAAATCCGAAACCCTTCTTTGCAATTTTAACCATTTTTTAGCCGGAAACTGAGGGCGGCCCAGAAAAAAAGTTGTCTCAGGATATCTCGATCTACAACATATGTAGATCTGAAAGGCTGATTCGTAAATCGGCTGGAGTGAACAGTAACTCCGGCGACCCTAGTTGAGAGAAAAATTTTTTACCTCCGAATAGTGATCTAGCTTTTTCCTTTTTCCTTAAAGGATAAAGCTAGAATATGACTACAAAATTTGAGGTCAAATTCCATCAGTTCATGGGATGAGATTAAACAACAATTTTTGAAAATTTTTTTTCCTACTCATAGAACAAATTCTCTTAAAAGACATTTCAATTTCACTCAAAAACAAGGGGAAAACCCTTTACCAATGTTGGGATGGGTATAAGAAACTACTTAATACCTATCCTCACCATGGGTTTGAAACTTGGAGAATAGTTGCATACTTCTATGAAGGGTTAACACCTCAAGATAAGCAACTAGTGGAATTAATGTGTAATGGAGAATTTGAAGATAAAGACCCTGAGGAAGCAATTGACTACCTAGATTCTTTGATAGAAAAGGCATAAAATTGGGACATTGCTGGCACCTATAAGGTAGCAAGCAAGGCCCCAACCTCGACATCTAATAGAGGCATTTATAACCTTAGGGAAGACCATGACCTTTAAGCCAAATATACATTCCTAGCTAGAAAAATCGAGGCTTCAGAGATGAAAAAGAGTGGTCAATTGAATTCTATTCAAGAAAATTCTGTAACATTTGTAATGACAATGACCATTCTACTGATGATTGCCCAACTTTGCCTGCCTTTAGGGAATGTCTCCATGAACAAGCCAATGCCTTGAAAACTTTCAAAGGGCCAAATCACAATCCATATTCATAAACCGACAATCCCGGTTGGAGAAATCATCCAAATTTTAGTTGGAAAAATGACAATCATGCACAATCTTCACAAGTCCCCTTCCAAACACGACAAAATTTTCAAAATTCTCATGATCATGCATATGCTCCTCCTCTTAGAAATGACCTTGAAGAGACATTGCATTCATTCATTACAAAGCAAGAGACTTTCAATAGTCAAACTGCTCAAACATTAGCAAATTTGTCAAACACTCTTGCAAAATTTGCATCTACATTTAGCATCCAAGAGAAAGGAAAATTTCCTTCTCAAACATTGCAAAACCCCAAAGATCAATCTAACTCAAATGCAGGAAGTTCAAGTAACCATTATTTTGACCAAGCCAAATCAGTCATGCCCTTCGTAACAGTAAGGTTGTTGAAAAACACATTCCTAACCCTTGTGAGAAAGAAGAAGAATCGATCTCTAAAGGGGAGGAAGAGGTTGTCAAACCAACACCTAGCGAAGAAGAAACCAAATCCTCATCTGTGCCTCCATTTCCTCAAGCATTAGGCACACAAAAGAAGCTAACTCATAATTCTGAAATCTTTGAAATTTTCAAACAGGTAAAGGTCAACATCCCCTTGCTAGATGTGATCAAACAGGTACCTTCTTATACAAAATTTTTGAAAGACTTGTGCACTGTGAAAAGAAAATTGAATGTAAAAAAGAAGGCATTTCTAGCCCAGCAAGTAAGTGCTATTCTTCAAAACAATAATACAGTGAAATATAAGGATCCAGGTTGTCCTACAATTTCATGTGTTATTAGATACCATAAAATTGAACAAGCTTTACTTGATCTTGGTGCTAGTGTGAATTTGCTTCCATATTCGGTTTTTTAGAAACTCAATCTAGGAGTTAAAACCGACTTCTGTGACTCTTTTGCTTACTGATAGATCAATCAAAGTACCAAGAGGAGTAGTAGAAGATGCGTTAGTTCAAAGTCGATAAATTCATTTATCCAGTGGATTTTATCGTCTTGGATACACAACTAGTAGAAGTATATAATTCAATTCTTTTCATTTTAGGGCGTCCATTTCTAGCTACCTCTAATGCTTTGATTAATTGCAGGAATGAAGTCATGAAGCTATCATTTGGGAACATGACATTGGAACTTAATGTTTTTAATATGTGCAAACAACCACATAAAGAAGAAGATGAAATTGAGGAGGCCAATGTGATTGAAACTATTGTGGAAGACCATATCCAAAAAGGGAGTTCTTCTGACCCTTTGGAAACTTGTTTAGTGAATTCATTAGAATTAAGTATGGAACTAGAACCTGATCTTTCTGATATGTGTTCTTTACTGGATTGTGCACAGGTGATGAAAAAAGGCTTAAAATCAAGATTCGAAGAATTGGGGCAAATGAATGAAAGCAAGGAAGAGGAAGCTCCCAAGTTAGAACTGAAGCCCTTACCTGAAGGACTGAAATATGCATATCTTAGGGAGAATAAGACATATTCGATAGTAATTTCTTCATCCCTCACAACCGAGCAACAAGGTAAGTTGATACAAGTACTTAAAAGGCATAAAAATACAATCGGGTGGACTTTAAAAGACATAAAAGGCATTAACCTTTGATTTGTACACATAGAATACATTTAGAAGAAAATGCCAAAACATCCCAACAACCTCAAAGGAGATTAAATCCCCACATGAAAGAGGTCATTAGGGCTGAAGTTCTCAAACTACTTGATGTGGGAATTATCTACCCTATTTCTGATAGTAAGTGGGTAAGCCCTACACAAGTAGTACCTAAAAAAACTGGCATTACAGTAGTAAAAAATGAAAAGGGTGAATTATTGCCAACTCGAGTCTCATCTAGTTGGAGGATGTGCATTGATTATAAAAAATTAAATGTTGTCACCAGAAAAGACCACTTTTCCTTACCATTCCTTGACCAAATTCTAGAAAGAGTAGCAGGGCATTCCTACTACTGCTTTTTTGATGGATACTCGGGCTATTATCAAATTCCCATTGCACTTGAAAACCAAGAAAAGACCACATTCACGTGCCCTTTCGGCACTTTTGCATTTAGGAGAATGCCTTTTGGGCTTTGTAATGCTCCAGCTACTTTTCAAAGATGCAATGTTAAGCATTTTCAGTGACATGGTTGAGCATTGTTTAGAAGTTTTTATGGATGATTTAACTGTCTTTGAAAACTCTTTTGATAATTGTCTTGAAAACTTAGAAAAAGTCCTAAAAAGGTGTGAAGAAAAAGGTCTTATTTTGAATTGGAAAAAATGTCATTATATGGTCACTTCGGGAATTGTCTTAGGTCATGTAGTGTCTTCTAAGGGAATTGAAGTGGATAAAGGAAAAGTGGAATTAATTTCCCATTGGCCTCCACAAAAAACAGTTAAAGAGGTCTGTTCATTCTTAGGGCATGCTGGATTTTATAGGAGGTTCATAAGAAATTTCAGTGCTATATCTAAACCTCTTTGTAACCTCTTAATAAAAGACACTTCTTTTGAATGGACTCAAGAATGTCAAAATGCCTTTGATAAATTAATTGGACTTTTAACAACTGCTCCAATTATGCAATCTTCTGATTGGTCCTTGCCTTTTGAATTGATGTGTGATGCAAGTGACTGTGCCGTTGGTGCTGTCTTAGGACAAAGAAAAGAAGGTAAGCCTTATGTGATATACTATGCAAGTAGAACTTTAAATGATGCACAAATGAATTATAAAACAACTGAAAAAGAACTACTTGCAGTAGTATTTGCATTGGACAAATGTCGATCTTATTTAATTGGTTCTCCCATGATTGTTTACACTGATCATGCAGCTGTGAGATATTTAATGTCTAAACAGGATGCAAAACCTAGATTAATATGGTGGATCTTATTGCTTCAAGAATTCAACATCAGAATAAAGGATAAGAAAGGAGCCAAAAATGTCGTTGCAGATCATCTTTCAAGATTAACGACAGAGATATTAATTGAAACTTCACCTATCAATGATTCTTTTTCTGATGAATTTTTATTTTCTGTTGCTGTTGTACCTTGGTTTGCTAACATTGTAAATTTCTTTGCAACAGGAAAAATGCCACCTCATTGGAATACTCAAGACAAAAGGAAGTTTTTGACTGAGGTGAAAAATTTTTATTGGGATGATCCATATCTGTTCAAATATTGTCCGAATCAAATAATTAGAAGATGCATACCCGCCAATGAGGTAAGTAGTGTTATTAATTTTTGTCATTCTAAAGCATGTGGAGGACATTTTTCATCTAGGAAAACAACTGCTAAAATCTTGTAATATGGATTTTATTGGCCCACCTTATTTAAAGATGCACATGCATTTTGCAAAATGTGTGAAAATTGTCAAAAAGTGGGATCCATTTCAAAAAGAAACATAATGCCTTTGAATCTCATTCTTGTTGTTGAAATCTTTGACTGTTGGGGTATTGATTTTATGAGACCTTTTCCACCATCATTTGGTTTTGTGTACATTCTTGTTGTAGTAAAATATGTTTCAAAATGGGTCGAGGCAATTCTATGTTGAAACAATGATCACAAAATAGTTATCAAATTCTTGAAAGAGAATATCTTGTGTAGATTTGAAATTCCTCGAGCCATTATTAGTGATGGGGGTACACATTTTTATAACAAATCATTTGAAACCTTAATGAAGAAATATGGAATAACCCATAAAATTTCTACACCTTATCACCCGCAAACAAGTGGACAAGTTGAATTAGCTAATAGGGAGATAAAATAGATCTAAGAAAAAATGGTTAACCCAAATTGTAAAGATTGATCTTTAAGACTCAATGATGCACTTTGGGCTTATCGAACTACTTTCAAAACATCATTGGGAATGTCTCCTTATAGATTAGTTTATGAAAAATCTTGTCACTTGTCTGTGAAAATCGAGCATAAAGCTTATTGGGCCATTAAAACATTTAACACAAACTTGAATGATGCTTGCAAGTTACGTAAACTCCAACCCAGTGAACTTGAAGAAATCCGGAATGAGGCTTATGAAAATTCTAAAATCTACAAAGAAAAAATGAAGGTTTTTCATAACAAATTCATTGTTAGAAAATCTTTTGAACCTTCACTAAAAGTTCTTTTGTATGATTCAAGGTTGTATTTGTTTCCTAGTAAACTTCGGTCTCGTTGGACTGGGCCTTTCATTGTTAAAAATGTTTTCCCTCATGGAGCAGTTGAAATTGAGAACCCCAAGAATGGTAATATGTTTAAAGTTAATGGACAATGGTTAAAACCATTCTTTGAAAATTTTGACCAAAATGAAGAGTCCATTGCTTTAATCGATCCTTTTTAAGGATTGATTTTTCCCGGTTAAGTGACAGATACGGTACTCCGTGGCTTTTAAAGTCGGTTTTTCAGTTCCTTAAAAACTGTTGCTTACCTTGCATCCATTTTCTTTTCTTCTCTCTCATTTTCTTCATATGGATACCATTCTCTCAAATTTGCACAAACATTTTCCTTCTCTTCCTCAAAATGATTTGCTTAAAATTTACAAAGCTCGCGCAGAAAGACTAAGGATGTTGATGTGTAAGGGTATGCATGCTGATGTACGATGGTTAATTGAAGCCAAGGTTCGATTTTCTTATGAATTTTCACATAATCTTGTTTCTCACATGCCAGGTATGGGAAACAGCTCTTACGTCAAAAAGTGAAGAGCGAAAAGGTTACAAGTTTGTCTCAAATGTGCAAGATGGACTTGTAACCAGCATTGCCTCTCATTGGGATATTTGTCTAATAATCGAGAGGATAAACTACAGTTCATCAAGAATAGACTGAGTAGGGAGTCTTTGGATGATATCCGAATGACTATTGAGATGCATTATTGTGGACTTGTGCAGTGTGAAATTTTTAAATTGTGGACGTAATTCCGAGATGAGTTGGAACACTATAGTCTTGGAAATCTGACTCAAAACGACCCTGTTTGTCAGTTTATAAGAAAACTGGATGGGAAGCATATCCCCAACTCATAGAAGGTGTTTAAGCCGTTTCTGGATGTAAAACCAGAGGAAGATGTGAGCCACAGTCACAACTACCTGTACATATGTATGCGCGCCATCATTTTTGAATTTTAATGCCTTATAGCTATCATTTTTGAATTTGTATCTTTTGTTTGACTTATGGTGTCTCATTTCATCATCTTTTTTTGAATTTCAATGCATAATTGTCAAATTTTCAACAAGCAGCTGAGCTACCTATTTGGATGTCATCATTAGCATACCTTTTTGCACTCCATAAATACCACATCTCTTGTTCTCTTCTTCACACATAGTTAGAGAGTTGCATAAACATGGAGGGAACTTCAAAACGTCGAATCCAAAGGATATGTGTATTCTGTGGATCTCGACCGGGTAAAAGTGAGGAGTTTGTAGATGCAGCAAATTATCTTGGTAGGCTACTGGCTGAAAGAAAGATTCATTTGGTTTATGGGGAAGGTAGCCTCGGGTTAATGGGTTGTGTGTCAACAACTGCACATGTAAGACGTAGTCAAGTTTTAAGAGTTATTCCTAAAGCTTTGGCTGTAGAAAGCATCGTTGGAAAAACGATTGGGACGGAGTTACAAGTCTCCTCTATGCATGAACGCATGGCACATATGCTCATCAATTCATATGCCTTTATTGCTTTACCAGGTGGCTTTGGCACTCTTGAAGAAATTTTTCAAATTGCCTCTTGGCCCTAACTGAATCTCCATAAAAAACCCATAGGTTTGTTGAATGTTAAAAATTTCTTTGATCCTTTAATAAGTTTTGTTGATGCAGCTGTAGAACAAAATTTTATCCCTCATTCAACGAGAAAGATCCTTGTTTCTGCCAATACCACTAGTGAACTATTTGACAAGTTACAAGCAGTCGAGTACCAACTTGACCCAGCCATCACTCAATTTAATTGGTCAAGGGGACAAAACAAAAAGTGCAAATTGGATCTGAATCTCCGTTTGTAATTTTTCTTGTCATTTATTTTATTTTTAGCATTTTATTTTATGAGTCTTTCAAGTCATCTCTCTAAAATAACAGAAGCTTCAGGTAATGTCTCATATACTTTATCTCTCTAAATTTAAATATTGAGGACAATGTTTCATTTGGTTGGAGGGGAAGGATAGTAGACATAAGTGTGTTTTAAATTTTTTTCTTACAAAAAAAAAGCGAGTTAGTAATTAGATTCAGAGTGCGGTGTAAGGAGTTCAAATCCTCTTGAGACGCATTCTGGGTTAGGAATGGTAGAGTAGGGAGGGCCAGTTTGAACTCTTGAAACACACTCTAACCAATTTGTCATTTTGTTTTGATTTTTCATTTTTTTAGGACTCATTTTAGTTAAGTTGATATTATTTAGTTTTGATTTTTGAATTTTATAACAAGGAGGTCTTGTTCATTTCACTTTGAATTATTCAAATCTATGAACTCTCACAACCTTATCATTTAATAAACTGTGTGCTTATGTAGTCGTTAAGCAAGTATTCATGAACCTTTCTTCACACACACACACACCCCTTGATGCATGATTGTGGGTGGTGAAATGAAATGTTGCAATATTTGAGTTTTTTTTGTTTTGTTTAAGATAGCAACAAAAGGAAGGGGAAAGTAAAAAAAAAAAGTGAAAGCAAAAAAAAAAGTGAAAAAAAGAGAGCAATTATGGATAAGTTTAGTCTCGTAGCCTCCTTAATTTGAGCAATTAAGTCCGAGGGGTGCCTTAACACCTAATACCCTAAGACCAACTGGTTTGAGAGCTATTGGCCCAAAGCTCGCTATGTGGATTAAGGAGAAAGCTTAATGGGATTGAACATTGCACTATCCACAAGTGTTTAAGCAAAAATATCGGCAACCCGAGTCGTTAAGCTCGTAGGGGTGTCTTAACACCTAATGTCCTAAGGCCAACTGGTCTGGGAGTCATTAGCCTAAGGCTCGCTACATAGGTTAAAGATGCAGTCTTTCAAAAAAAAAAAGAGAAAAAAAATATATATAAAATGAATGAATACCCCCTACCTAAGGTTGTTAGCTTTAACAAATATTAGAACCGATATGGCTTCTTTCTAATAAGCCCCACAGTCATGTATCGACTGAGCACAAAAAGAAGGTTTATTAATATCTTGATTGAAAGGTACATGAGTCATTAAAAAAAAAAATCTGTTGAGAGTTTGTTTATTTGGATAAAATCAAGGAAAATACAATGATGACCACCTTGGATGTAAAATTCTATAAATCACTTCTAAATAATAACGCTTTAATTGCTAGGGATTAGCAATAAGCTGGTTGGGGGGTGTGATGAACACTTAAATATGTATGTTTAATAAGAGATTAATTCATCATATTGCATTAATAGTGTCATTAAATTCCTCAACCTAAGTATATTTGTAGCCTTTGCATATTTGGAATTAACTTTCTTTTAATTTTGGTTTTGATGTAGGTTCGATAAAATGGGTATAACTTTCTATTTATAGATTAGAATGGTGCAAATCTTGATATTTTGAAAGCTGATTAAATTATCTACAAGATTGCATTTCACAAGAATCATCAAATTCGGGCTCTTAGTGGACCAAAAATGGGTTTGAAGTGAACCCACTACAGTCTTAGCCCAATCTGACCATGCTTCAGTATTTTGATCATGTCTCTCAAAATACGTATCCAAATCATATAAATCAAGATGTTCTAGAAAGCTGAGAGAAATATCTATGACTCTCATGAAGACATGTGATTAAAATTCTCAATAATTCAGTGTCAAAATCGGTGATCAAAGTTGGTTCACTTAATTACCCTAATTGTCAAAGTTGGTGCACCTAATATTTGACAATTATTTCTTTGTAATTTAAAAAGTTTGCCCCTGAATGTATCTATAAACAGACGTACTTTGTGACCCATTAAGGCATCTTGGCCTTTGCTGGGATCCCTTGTTATTTTGTTTTTCTCTCTTGTATTTTTATGTTATTAATGAATTTCCTTTTTCTTATAATTTATTTTCTTTCTCTTATAATGTCTTTCTAATTTCTCTTTTGCTAAGGTGAAAAGGTGAAACCCTTGATATGAGAATAAGGATTTTCTAACCCTTTGATATGTGCTTAATTATCATAATCTTGTGTTGTTTGTTTTATATGATTTATATTTATCTTCTTAATCAATCTTAACACCACTCGTAAAGTGGAGGTCTTGATCCAGTGTCGACAATTCTTAGCACATCAAATGCTTGGATCCTTTCTAGATGTCGTATGGTTCTTCCTTACTAACACAAATCTAGTTAGGAATCTTGATTTGTTGTAGACATATGGTGATTGGCACATTGGATGCTTGAACCTATTTACAAGAAGTGGTATAAATATTGGTAACGAAACAAATATAATTCATATAATAAAAAGGGCTACTTATCCTTATTCGATATATCAAAGGTGGATCCCCTACCCTTAGCTTTCATTATTATTGTGTTGATTTCTCTTGTGTGATTCTCATTTATTGTTTACGAACTTGTTCTTACTTATATTTATTGATATTATCTTGTCATCTCTTTGAATCATCCATATCATATTTGCTTACTTTATAGTTTGTACCGCTAAAATTTCCTTCCTCGTAGATCGACCCCGGTCTCACCGGGTTCATTATTTCGACACTCCTATACTTGGGAGGCAATCCTTTTTTAGATGTGTCACATTTCAAATAGAGTTTATCTAAGACCTGACACTAACTAAACACCTTATGAAATTTTGAAAGGTAGAAAACCTAATTTGAAATATTTTCATGTTTTTGGATGCATGTGCTAAATATTAAATGACAGAAAGCTGTTAAGAAAATTAGATCTAAGAAGTGATGAAGGAGTTTTTGTGGGATATGCACAAAACAGTAAAGCATTTCAGGTTTACAATCTTCGAACTGAGGCAGTCATAGAATTTGCAAACGTAGTCTTTGATAATCTAAATGATTATGCAGAATACTCACGAGAGGAAAGCATAACCAGCTTTACAAAAGATACAGAAAAATCAGATTCTAACAGCAACAGTAATAAAGAAGATTCAGTTATGAAAGAGAAAATAACTGTTGTTACATCAGATACAACAACGAAAACTGACAACTCAGATATGAACAAAGACTCAATTTGAAGTGAAGATAAAAGGAAAGATCCACCCACTTGGATTCAGAAGGCACATCCAACCAGCTCTATCATTGGAACACTAGATGGCATGATGAAAACCAGGAGCAAGGTAAGGAATCAGGCAAGGTTTGCATGTTATGTTTCATTAGTTGAACCAAAAAATAAGAAAGAAGCTTTAAAAGAAGATATTTGGATTTAGACAATGCAAGATGAACTTAATCAGTTTAAAAGGAATGAAGTATGGGAATTAGTTCTTAGGCCAAAAAATGCAAATGTCATTGGAACTAAATAGATATTCAAAAATAAAACTGATGAAAGTGGTCAAGTAGTAAGAAATAAAGCTAGGCTAGTAGCTGATGAACACTTAAATATGTATGTTTAATAAGAGCTTAGTTCATCATTTGCATTAATAGTGTCATTAAATTCCTTAACTTAAGCATATTTGTAGTCTTTGCATCTTTGGAATTAACTTTATCTTAATTTTGTTTTTATTATAGGTTCAGTAAAATGGGCATAACTCTCTATTTATAGATCAGAATGGTACAATTCTTAATGTTTTGGAAAGCTGATTCAATTGTCTACAAGATTGCATTTCACAAGCATCATCAAATTCGGGCTCTTAGTGGACCAAAATTGGGCTTGAAGTGAACCCATCTACAGTCTCGGCCCAGTCTGACCAGGCCTCAGTATTTGGACCGTATCTCTCAAAATACGTATCCAAATTGTGCAAATCAATATGTTCTAGAAAGCTGAGAGAAATATCTACAACTTTCATGAAGACATGTGATTAAAATTCACAACATTTCGATGTCAAAATTGATGGTCAAAGTCGGTGCCTAATGATCCCAATTGTCAAAGATATTTACAACTAATATTTGACAATTATGCCCTTGTAATTTGACAAGTTTGCCCCTGGATGTATCTATAAATAGAGGTGCCTTGTGACCCATTAGGGCATCTTGGCCTTGGCTGGAACATTTTGGCTTTGGCTAGGATCTTGTATTGTGTTTTGTGTGTTTATGTTATTAATGAATTTCCTTTTTCTTGCATTTTATTTTCTTTCTATTATAATGTTCTTCTAATTTCTCTTTTGCTAAGGTGAAAGGGTGAAACCCTTGATATGAGAATAAGGATTCTCTAACCCTTAATATGTGCTTAATAATATTAATCTTATGATGTTTATTCAATATGATTTATATTTAATTTCTTAATCAATCTTGACACCACTCGTAAGGTGGAGGTCTTGATCCATTATCGACAATCCTTGGCACATCAAATGCTTGGATCCTTTCTAGATGATGTATGGTTCTTCCTTACCTACACGAATCTAGTTAGGAACCTTGATTTGTTGTAGACATATGGAGATTGGCACATTGGATGCTTGAACCCATTTACAAGAAGTGGTATAAATATTGGTGATAAGTATCTATTTATGTATCATTTTCATATCAATTCGTCCATGTTTCTTTGCTATATTCCTTGGTATTTTTATGTTTTTGTGTGGTTTTGATGTTTGTAGGAGTTTTGGAGCAACTTGCACAAAAATGGAGTAAAACCCTTCATTTTCACCTCTGCTAGTCAACCATCTTCTCGGATTTAATTGTATTGATATACAATGAACCCGATGACATATTATATACCGTTGGAAAGCTCTCGAAGTCTATTTTCTGGAGAAATTTACGGTTTATAAATCCATTCAGTGTACCAAAAGTTGTAATCAAAACAGTGTGAGAAGTGTAGAAATGTAATTCCACACATCACTGTAGCATGTATAATATGGGACAATGTAGCACGTTACTGTAGCAGAGTATTTAAACACATTTTAGGGTTTTATTTTCATAACTTGAAGAGGGGAGAACGTGGTGGAGGCTGCAGCTCTGGAATTCTTTCATCTCTTGGAGTTCTTGAAGGAGAAAGGAAGCTTGGAAAGAGGAAGAACTACAATCCAAAGAGAATTACATCAAATTTGCTAAGTTTTTCCCTTCCCTTTCATTTTCTGGAATGTCTCCATGTTGTATTGTATTTACCACGTTCTTAAACATGTGTAACTGAATCTGAATTGGTTGAGGGTGATTTCAAAGCCCCTGATATGGTTTTTGTAAGTTGATTGTGTAAGGAATTGTTATCCAATTCTCTAATTGAAGTTGCTTGTATTCTCCCATATTTAATGCTTATGATTGCTTGCTGATTGTATTTGAGTGGCCAACTGAATATAATCTGGTTGTGATTTATTGTTAGACTAGAAATCTTGATCCGTAATTGTCTTGAATTTCTAATCATTAGTAGCAAAATTGTGATCAGAGATTACAATTGGAGAATATAACCTAAGTTAAATAATCCGAGCTTGTGTGTTTATTGCTTAGATCAACCTATCTTTCTTATCGTAATGCATCCATTGAATTAAATTTAGAGAGCTTGTTCTAGGTTGTTTAATGGATAGAGATTAAATAAAGAGCCTGTTTTATTTAACAACAAAGTAAGGAAAGATTGGGATAACAGAGCTTGTTGTTATCTACGGTTGATAATTTCAATGGTGTAATTGGATGACAATTCTGTGATTAATTTGCAAATCCATATCTTGTGGTAGAGAATAATCCCTTAACCAGATTTCTTTCATTGTGTATTTCTCAATTGATTTAACTTTGTATTGTATTATTCTTCATTTGCTTTCGTATTGAGTTTAGTTAATCAATCAACAAAACCCCTCCATTTATTCTGCTTTCGCTTTCGAATAACAAATTTAATTAGAATCAATCCTCGTGGGAACGATATCTTACTCATCATTTTATTACTTGTGCGACTAGTATACTTGCTAGTTTCGAACGCATCAATTGGTAATGAAACAAATATAATTCATATAACTAAAATGGGTTAATTATCCTTATTTGAAATATCAAGGGCGGATCCCCTAACCTTAGCCTTCATTGTTATTGTGTTAATTCCTCTTGTATTTTAATTATTCTATTGTTTATGAACTTTTTATTTTATTTACTATGGTAGGTTCTACCACCTTATGAAATTGTTCTTTAATTTACTATGGTTGGTTATACCAAGTATTTCCATGGATGGTTTTACCTCCTCTTGCTTTTTATTTTATATTTGAATGGTCGGTAATACCGCCTACTATCTTACATATTTATTGATATTCTCTTGTTATTTCTTTGAATCATCCATATCACATTTGCTTATCTTATAATTTGTAACGCTTAAATTCCCTTCCTTATGGATCGACCCCGGTCTTACCGGGTTTATTACTTCGACACTCCTATACTTGGGAGACAATCTCTCTTTCGGATGTGACAAGCTTTTGGCGCTGTGCCGGGGAAGGTAAAAATTGGCGTGTAAAATTGTAAGTATTCTCTTTTCTCATCTTAGATCTAAATTTTTTATTTTTTTGTGTGTTCATCTTTTCCTCTCCTTTCTTCTCTCTTTCTTGCATGAAAATTTGGTCACGAACATCTAGTGGTAGACTTGTTAGAAAAACATCATCTTCCTTAGAAAACATGGCCGACAATCATGAGGAAATATTCACGGATGAAGGGGACAACCGTTCGCAACAAAATGATCAAAACCAACGAAGAACCCTCAAAGACTACATGAATCCGGTAAGGACTAGTGCACCATCTTGTGTAGTTTCTCCTCCAGATTCAATCCATTTCAATTTCAAACCAAGTTTTGTTCGACTTCTACCCACTTTTCATGGCCTTGACATGGAGAACCCATATTCGCACTTGAAACTCTTTGAAGAGGTATGTAGCTCCTACACTGACCCAAATTGTAGCATAAACACCATTAGATTAAAGCTTTTTCCTTTTTCTTTAAAAGATAAAGCTAGAACATGGCTACAAAATTTGAGGTCGAATTCCATCAGTTCATGGGATGAGATGAAACAACAATTTTTGAAAAATTTTTTTCCTACCCATAGAACAAATTCTCTTAAAAGACAAATTTCTGATTTCTCTAAAAAACAAGGAGAAACCCTTTACCAATGTTGGGATAGGTATAAGGAACTACTTAATACCTGTCCTCACCATGGGTTTGAAACTTGGAGAATAGTTGCACACTTCTATGAAGGGTTAACACCTCAAGATAGGCAACTAGTGGAATTAATGTGTAATGGAGAATTTAAAGAAAAAGACCCTGAGGAAGCACTTGACTTCCTAGATTCCTTGGCAGAAAAGGCACAAAATTGGGACACTGCTGGCACCTATGAGGTACCAGGCAAGGCCCCAACCTCGACATCCAATAGAGGCATTTACAACCTTAGGGAAGACCATGACCTTCAAGCCAAATTTGCATCCCTAGCTAGAAAAGTCGAGGCTTTAGAGATGAAAAAGAATGGTCAATTGAATTCTATTCAAGAAAATGTCTGTAACATTTGTGATGACAATGACCATTCTACTGATGATTGCCCAACTTTGCCTGCCTTTAGGGAATGTCTCCATGAAGAAGCCAATGCCTTGAACACTTTCAAAAGGCCAAATCACAATCCATATTCACAAACCTACAATCCTGGTTGGAGAAATCATCCAAATTTTAGCTGGAAAAATGACAATCATGCACAATCTTCACAAGTCCCTTTTCAAGCACAACAAAATTTTTAAAATTCTCATGATCATGCATATGCTCCTCCTCCTAGGAATGACGTTCAAGAAACATTGCATTCATTCATTACAAAGCAAGAGACTTTCAATAGCCAAACTGCTCAAACATTAGCAAATTTTTCAAAAACTCTTGCAAAATTTGCATCTACATTTAGCATCTAAGAGAAGGGAAAATTTCCTTCTCAAACATTGCAAAACCCCAAAGATCAATCTAACTCAAATGCAGAGAGTTCAAATAACCATTATTTTGATCAAGCTAAGTCAGTCATGACCCTTCGCAATGGTAAGGTTGTTGAAAAACATATTCTTAACCCTTGTGAGAAAGAAGAAGAATCGATCTCTAAAGGGCAGAAAAAGGTTGCCAAACCAACACCTAGCGAAGAGGAAACCAAATCCTCATCTGTGCCTCCATTTCCTCAAGCATTAGCCACACAAAAGAAGCCAACTCACAATTCTGAAATCTTTGAAATTTTCAAACAGGTAAAGGTCAACATTCCCTTGCTTGATGTGATCAAACAGGTACCTTCTTATGCAAAATTTTTGAAAGACTTGTGCACTGTGAAAAGAAAACTGAATGTGAAAAAGAAGGCCTTTCTAGCTGAGCAAGTAAGTGCTATTCTTCAAAATAATAATACAGTGAAATATAAGGATCCAGGTTGTCCTACAATTTCATGTGTTATTGGAGAGCATAAAATTGAACAAGCTTTACTTGATCTTGGTGCTAGTGTGAATTTGCTTCCATATTCGCTTTTTCAGAAACTCAATTTAGGTGAGTTAAAACCGACTTCTGTGACTCTTTTGCTTGCTGATAGATCAATTAAAGTACCAAGAGGAGTAGTAGAAGATGCGTTAGTTCAAAGTCGATAAATTCATTTATCCAATGTATTTTATCGTCTTGGATACACAACTAGTAGAAGTATGTAATTCAATTCTTTTCATTTTAGGGCGTCCATTTCTAGCTACCTCTAATGCTTTGATTAATTGCAGGAATGAAGTCATGAAGCTATCATTTGGGAACATGACATTGGAACTTAATGTTTTCAATATGTGCAAACAACCACATGAAGAAGAAGATGAAATTGAGGAGGCCAATGTGATTGAAACTATTGTGGAAGACCATATCCAAAAAGGGAGTTCTTCTGACCTTTTGGAAACTTATTTAGTGAATTCATTAGAATCAAGTATGGAACTAGAACCTGATCTTTCTGATATGTGTTCTTTACTGGATTGTGCACAGGTGATGAAAAAAGGCTAAAAATCAAGATTCGAAGAATTGGGGCAAATGAATGAAAGCAAGGAAGAGGAAGCTCCCAAGTTAGAACTGAAGCCCTTACCTGAAGGACTGAAATATGCATATCTTAGGGAGAATAAGACATATCCGGTAGTAATTTCTTCATCCCTCACAACCGAGCAACAAGGTAAGTTGATACAAGTACTTAAAAGGCATAAAAATACAATCGGGTGGACTTTAAAAGACATAAAAGGCATTAACCTTTGATTTGTACACATAGAATACATTTAGAAGAAAATGCCAAAACATCCCAACAACCTCAAAGGAGATTAAATCCACACATAAAAATTAGTTTGAGAATCAGCAGACACCCCCAATACCAATAGAGGGCATATCTGAAGCCCTAATATTTAGCATTTTCTATTCCAATCCTTGGTTATGTTTGCTAAGAGCCTCCACTCCAGCGATGATAGGTCACAATGTAGCACTTCCCTTACCTTTACAACCACTTACAAAACACAACTAAAATTTCAAAAAAACAAAAACAGAGAAGAAGTTGTCAATGCTTTACTACCTCTAGACCTTTCTTTCACAGCAATCACCATGAATAGTTTAGGCACAATTCCTTTAAATTTTGGGTGGACCAAGGAACATCCGCAACTTATGAAGGCAAAGGAATGGTCTACGAGGGGGGAGGAAAAAGAAAGGGACACATGGTAAATCTAGTCGCTTCCTTTGTCTTTCCCCCATTTGGCAAACTTGTTACATACAACGGGAATCATGTAAGTATAGTAGGCTGATTGGAGATTTCTTGGAATGCCTTAAGGATTTGAAAATTAGGGATGACGAATGGAATAGTAAAGCTCACTATAGTGAAATAGGGATTAGAGAAGAACATAGTGGGGGCAAGGTGGCTAGAAACCAACAACGGAACACGGGTTAGAGCAATTGAGAAACTATAGTGAAATAGGGATTAGAGAAGAATATAGTGGTAAGGTTGTTGAAAAACATATTCTTAACCCTTGTGAGAAAGAAGAAGAATCGATCTCTAAAGGGCAGAAAAAGGTTGCCAAACCAACACCTAGCGAAGAGGAAACCAAATCCTCATCTGTGCCTCCATTTCCTCAAGCATTAGCCACACAAAAGAAGCCAACTCACAATTCTGAAATCTTTGAAATTTTCAAACAGGTAAAGGTCAACATTCCCTTGCTTGATGTGATCAAACAGGTACCTTCTTATGCAAAATTTTTGAAAGACTTGTGCACTATGAAAAGAAAACTGAATGTGAAAAAGAAGGCCTTTCTAGCTGAGCAAGTAAGTGCTATTCTTCAAAATAATAATACAGTGAAATATAAGGATCCAGGTTGTCCTACAATTTTATGTGTTATTGGAGAGCATAAAATTGAACAAGCTTTACTTGATCTTGGTGCTAGTGTGAATTTGCTTCCATATTCGGTTTTTCAGAAACTCAATTTCGGTGAGTTAAAATCGACTTCTGTGACTCTTTTGCTTGCTGATAGATCAATTAAAGTACCAAGAGGAGTAGTAGAAGATGTGTTAGTTCAAGTCGATAAATTCATTTACCCAGTGAAAATTTATCGTCTTGGACACACAACCAGTGGAAGTATGTAATTCAAATCCTATCATTTTAGGGACGTCCATTTCTAGCTACCTCTAATGCTTTGATTAATTGCAGGAATGGAGTCATGATCCTTTTGGGAACATGACATTGGAACTTAATGTTTTTAATATGTGCAAACAACCACATGAAGAAGATGATGAAATTGAGGAGTCTAATATGATCGAATCTATTGTGGAAGGTCACATCCAAAAAGGGAGTTCTTCTGACCCTTTGGAAACTTGTCTAGTGAATTCATTAGAATCAAGCATGGAACTAGAGTCTGATCTTTCTGATATATGTTCTTTATTGGATTGTGCACAGGTGATGGAAAAAGGCTCAAAATCAAGATTTGAAGAATTGGGCAAATGAATGAAAGCAAAGGAAGATGAAGCTCCCAAGTTAGAATTGAAGCCCTTACCTGAAGGAATGAAATATGCATATCTTGGGGAGAATCAGACATATCCGGTGGTAATTTCTTCATCCCTCACATGCGAGCAACAAGGTAAGTTGATTGAAGTGCTTAAAAGGCATAAAAATGCAATTGGGTGGACTTTAAAAGATATAAAAGGCATTAACCCTTTAATTTGCACACATAGAATACATTTAGAGAAAAATGCCAAAACATCTCAACAACCTCAAAGGAGATTAAATCCACACATAAAAATTAGTTTGAGAATCAGCAGACACCCCCAATACCAATAGAGGGCATATCTGAAGCCCTAATATTTAGCAATTTCTATTCCAATCCTTGGTTATGTTTGCTAAGAGCCTCCACTCCAGCGATGATAGGTCACAATGTAGCACTTCCCTTACCTTTACAACCGCTTACAAAACACAACTAAAATTTCAAAAAAACAAAAACAGAGAAGAAGTTGTCAATGCTTTACTACCTCTAGACCTTTCTTTCACAGCAATCACCATGAATAGTTTAGGCACAATTCCTTTAAATTTTGGGTGGACCAAGGAACATCCGCAACTTATGAAGGCAAAGGAATGGTCTACGAGGGGGGAGGAAAAAGAAAGGGACACATGGTAAATCTAGTCGCTTCCTTTGTCTTTCCCCCATTTGGTAAACTTGTTACATACAACGGGAATCATGTAAGTATAGTAGGCTGATTGGAGATTTCTTGGAATGCCTTAAGGATTTGAAGAATTAGGGATGACGAATGGAATAGTAAAGCTCACTATAGTGAAATAGGGATTAGAGAAGAACATAGTGGGGGCAAGGTGGCTAGAAACCAACAACGGAACACGGGTTAGAGCAATTGAGAAACTAAAACAGAGAACAAAAGGTGTGAAAAAACCACTTCTCGATATTGTAGGGGAGACATGAGATGATAAGTGAGAGAAATGCAAATAATTCTAAAATAGAACAATAGTAAGAGTTACTCGGGGGCAAAAAGAAAAAAAAAAGAGAGAAGAAGAAGAAACTAGCATGTGATAGGTTTCAAATATGGGAACAACCACCATTATAAAAGCAT
Organism: Boswellia sacra; assembly: GCA_013180625.2. Lineage (NCBI taxonomy): Eukaryota > Viridiplantae > Streptophyta > Magnoliopsida > Sapindales > Burseraceae > Boswellia > Boswellia sacra. The sequence goes on along the minus strand of SNVD02008873.1, from coordinate 41,662 downwards.
AAGGAGTAAAAATGCTTGGGCCAAGAAAAATTTTTTGCACAAGGCCTAAATGGATCCAACTTTGCCTTTGTGCAAAAAGGGGCAAATGAAAGGGAATAAATTTGAAATTAAGGCCTAAGCCCAAACAAAGACCAAACGAAGGCCCGATTAGATTATAGTAAACCATGACTTAATTTTTAGCCCATTAGCCTATTACAAGTTTCAACAATTAGGAAAAAGACAAAACCAAAGAAGTGTCCAAGGAACGGAGACAAGAACTTAAAGAGGGTAGTTAAGCCCTTCACATGGGAGAGAGAGGGGTAGCTAGATGATTCAAATTTCAAATATAGAAAGAGATGAAAATCTACTATGTAATAGAGGGAAAAGATGATAAATGAGGAGGAAGGACTTTTACACAATAAAAATAACAGAGAATGAAAGTTGTGAAAGGGAAAAAACTATTGAACATAAGCTCAACTAAGGGGCTGGAAACGTCATAGGGGCAGAAGGTAGTGTTTTTAAGAGAATGGAAGCCAAAAATGGAAATGGAAGTTGCTGGAAGCAATCTAAGAAAGGAAACTGTCGCTGGTAAGGGGGGGCTCGAGATTGGCCTTGAAGAGAGGGGGTAGAGGATGGGGATGAAGATAAACAGAGGGAAAATCACCTTTTCTAGGAGAGATCAATTTACACAAAGGGAAACTCTTTCTTAAGCTTACCCAATTCCTTCTTCTTCTTCTTCTTCTTCTTCTTCTTCTTCTTATTCTTGTTCTTCAATCTATTCATTCATTACAACTTTATACATGTCTTGTTTCAGTAGATAACTTCTGATTATTTAAACCCTAATTATCTGTACAAAATTTTGGACCTGACTTAGGCATCGAAGTGCTTTTGTAGGTACCCATCCCCCTCCTTGGTGGAGTAACATTCAACCCATAGAGAAGAGGAGCTAGTGTGGATTGTTATGCATTTTAGGAGTGTTGGGAATATTTATAATAAATCTAAATAATAAAATCAAACAACACATTGAGGAAATGATAAAATATAAATCAAATTAACATAACAATAAATTAAATAAATATAACAAGTAAAGATATAGAGAAAGAAATATGTGGCTCGAGCACTTGAAAGGCATGTTAAAGACATTGTCTTAAAGCCAAAAAGTCCTCTCTCGTGGGGGTAATATCGGTACTCAAGGGCTCCAAGATACAATCCAATGCTCACAACCTATGTAACATCATGGCCCGCATGTGACATTTTACACTTGTGTGTGGCGCTTCGTGATCTCGCATGTGGCACTTCACACTATGTATGGCACTTTGCGATTTCTACAAACCCTTAAGAGGTGGCCCCACATAGTCTCAAGTGATGGCCCCCATATGCGCTTTCGAGATGTGACCCCCACAAAGTCTCAAGAGGTGGCCCCCATGCATGCCCGAAGACTAACACCTCTACCCACTATCGGATTTTTTTTGTTTTGGACACACAGTTCGTTACGATTTTACTTTCGAGCTTTACAACCCAAAAGGCCTCCATCAGCTTAAGAAGCTCACGGGATATATAAGCTCTTCACATATCTTATTCCCAAGAGATGTGGGATGTTACAGCCTATCTCCTCAATGACCACGATCACCGAAAGAAAATATCCTATCTTAATATGTCAAGGTTGCTCAAAAATATTTCAAGATTGTATTTACAAGCATCATGAAATTCGGGCTTTTAGTGGACAAAAAATGGGCTTGAAGTAAACCCATCTATAGTTTCGGCCCAGCCTGACCATTCCTCCGTATTTTGACCATATCTCTTGATATATGTATCCAAATCATATGAATTAAGATGTTCTAAAAAGTTGAGAGAAATATCTATAACTTCCCTGAAGATATGTGATCAAAATTCTGAATAATTCGGTGCCAAAATCGGTGGTCAAAGTCGGTGCACATGATTTATCTAAATTGTCAACAAGATATTTTACAATTGTTCCTCTGTAATTTGATAATTTTGCCCCAAAATATATCTATAAATAGAAGTGCATTGTGACCCATTAAGGCATCTTGACTCTTGCTAGGATTTCTTATTATTGTCTTTTTCTCTCTTGTTTTCTCATAATGTTATTAATAAATTTTCTTTTACTTGTAATTTGTTTTCTTTCTTTCGTAATGTCTTACTAAATTCTCTTTTGCTAAGGTAAAAAGGTGAAACCATTGATATAAAAATAAGGATTTTTTAGCCTTTTGATATGTGCTCAATAATCATAATCTTTTGTTATTTATTTTGTATGATTTATATTTATTTCCTTAATCATTAAAATGGAGGTCTTGATCTATTGTAGACAATCCTTAGCACATCAAATGCTTGGGTCCTTTTTAGATATTGTATGGTTCTTCCTTACTGACACAAGTCTAGTTAGGAACCTTAATTTGTTGTAAATATGTGGTGATTGGCACATTGGATGCTTGAATCCATTTATAGGAAGTGGTATAAATATTGGTAACGAAAAAAATATAATTCATATAACTAAAATGGGGTTAAATGACATACTTTCCTATTAGAACCTCTTTGATGTGTGGACTCCAATTGAATTATAATCGGGTTGCTTATCTTTATTTGAAATATCAACTATGGATTCCCTAATCTTAGCTTTCATTATTATTGTGTCAATTTCTCTTACTTGTGTATTTCAAGTATTCATGTTTACTATTTATGAAATTGTTCTTTTATTTGCTATGGTAGGTTTTACTACATACTTTCATGGATGGTTTTATCACCTATTTCCATAGATAGTTTTACCACCTTTTGTTTTTGTTTTACATTTGAATGGTCGATAGTACCGCCTACCATCTTTACTTATATTTGTTAACATTATCTTATCATTTGTTTACATTGTTCATATCTTATTCTCTCATTCTATAGTTTATATTACTAAATCCCCTTCCTCGTGGATCGACCTCAGTCTTGTTGGATTTTATTACTTCGACACTCTTATACTTAGGAGATAATCCTATTTTTGGATGTGTCAATAAGAGAAGCTCCTACCTACTCTTTTTGCGAAGATAATTATTTCAAGGGTTGGGTTTGCTTCGCACATGAGAAGCACCTACCTATTCTTTCTATTCATGTAATATATTCAAAAGTAAAGAAATGAATGGTCAATAAACAAATGCACACACTTTTCTGTAAAAAGTTTCATTTCATCCCCCTTATCCCATTAGGATATGCCTTTGTCATATAGGACTATAATTTCATGCATGGGAAAAAAGCCCATATACAATTCCCTCAAGTCACAATATATGCATATTCTAATCAGACACAATATTTCCTAAAATGAAAAGCATTTGGAGATTTAAGAATTTGCTTACCATCTGTGCGTCCAAAGGATAAGATCATCAGTCTAAGGCCTTTTGAATCTGATAAGGCCCTTTTCTATTTAACTCCCATTTCACCGTCATTGAGTTCTTGTCTGTTCTCCATAGCTCTCCTCAACAACCATTCATCTTTACTAAATTTTTTGAGTTTGATCCAGTTGTTGTGGAACCTTGCGAGGGCTTGCTGATAGGCAACAACCCTTATTGCGGTTGCTTCCTATTTTTCCTCAACCAAATCTAGCTTTGTTTGTATAGTAATGTTTTTTTGCCAAGGAATTTCCCATGTTTGTTTTAATTGTGGGCAACAAGGCCTTGATTGTGATCATTGCCTCTACACCATAGGCTAAGGCAAAAGATTCTCTTGCTGTTTTTCCCCCGGTGGTATTAAAGGCTTGTAAGACATTAGGCAGCTCCTCTACTCTATGCATCCAAGTTCTCCCCATTATCCCATTATAAGCTAAAGGTGCATCAATTATCAAGGAATCTATAACCAGTGTCTTCCCTCCTACTGCTGCTACAAGGGTATCACCCTTATAGGTTGTGTTCTACTCTCATTGAAGCTCACTAGTAGGGCCTTGCTAAGCCAAATCAAACCTTAATCAAGCCTCATTGGTTTATAAGTATTCAAGAAAATAATTTCTACACTTCTCCCTCGACCAGTAACCTAGACATAACACAGTCTGTAATAGTAAATGATACCATCAAAGGATCCTCATTAGGCAGTTGTATCCCATCCAAATCTGATTATGTGAACTCTAGGTGGGCTTTATCCTCAGCCACCAATATGACTAGTTTTGCTGCCACCAAACTATCCCCCTCTCCCCTGGCTTTAAGGATTTCAATCAAAGGTCTAGCAGCTGCTAGCGGATTCTACAGTAAGGGATTCTTGGCTAGCCTCACCTTGGCCCCGTATTCCTTAGGCTCCTTGAATGTCCCCCTCCTTTCCATCAAACAGTTTTAACACTGGCATGGTAAATCTTTTTAGGCTTTAGTACATTGTTTATGTTGTCTAGAAAAGGTGTCTCATTAATTTTCTAGGCTGTAAGTGTTGTTGTGTTTAAAGGGTTGGTTGTGGCGGGGTTGTCGATTCTATTTTCCACTATGTCATTAATTCCCACCATTACCATATTAATCGCCTTTAGGTTCAGGCTAGGCAATTTTCTTTATTTAGGTTAAGGGCTGTGTTTAGGTTTTTGGTTGATGTTAATATTAGCCCTAAGGCTACATGATAATTTTGATGATAACAATACACATTGATTCATTGTGATTTACTAACATGTTTATTTATATGCAAGAGTAATATCATTGAAATAGTTGTAAAATCAAGAAGAGGCTTATTAAAATGAAGTGTTGAAGCTAAGGAGAAAACTACATGTTAAAGGGATCAAAGTTTAAGAACAAGGTTTGATTCAAGGAATGTGATACATCTGTCTCTTATACACATCTAGATGTGTATAAGAGACAGCCTCTATAGATGTCCAAATGATGTGATTCTTGAGCCTTTGTAAAGCTTACTCAATTTAAACATTTCATATGTTTTAAAGAAATTCGAATTTTCAAATGTAAAGGTTGTCCCAAATCATCATGCAATTTGAAAGACAATGGAAGCAGCTTACGATGACATTGAATACTCTTTGGACATATCTTGAGCTAGAAAATCAAAATGACTTGATTCTTGCGGCATTGGAAAGATGACTTAATGAGGAACATTTCATATGTTTTGAAAAAATTCAAATTTCAAACAGAAGGCCGAAATAATTGACATACAATTCGGTGGAATGACACAGAGAAGAAAAATCAACTCACATAAGCACCGAATGGTGTTTTGGCCATATCTTAAGATAAAATATCCAAAATGCTTGATTCTTACATGTTTTTGGCAAGCTTATTCAAATATCCGATCTTGTATGTTTTGAAGAAATTCAAATTTCAAACGGAAGGCTGACAGAATCATCATTCAATTTGGTGGACTGACACAAGAAAGAAAAATAAAGTCACATGAGCACCTAATGGTGTTTTAGCCACATCTTGAGCTATAAATATCCAAATGACTTGATTCTTGATGCGTTGGAAAGCTTATTCAATTGTTAATATTTTTGTGTTTTGTAGATTTTCAAATTTTAAACGAAACATTGACAAAAATGCAGACAAGATTATGGTTTTTATGGTGGGCAGAAAATTTGTAGTTGGTGTCTTCACTTGATTAAGTTCATCTCATTTGCCTATAAAAGGGAGCCATTCTCCCATGCATTCAATAGTGCAAGAGAAGCATCTATCAAACAAAAAACAAGAGAAATCTCAAGTCTAGAGAGCTTTTATATTCTTTATCTACTCTTTGAAGAGAGTTATACTTTTGTTGTAAAAATTATCTTTGTTCTTGTATTGTGGTGAGAGTTAGATCTTCTTGTAAAAGGATAAAAGTTATCCTTGAGAGAACTCTTTCCTTGGTGAGTTTGTTTCCTCAAGAAGAACTCTTGGTGTGGTGTTATCAAGAGTTGAAGAAGTTTGCTGTGGTGAGGTTGTTCATCAAGAAGAACTCTTGGTGGTGTTATCAAGAGTTGAAGGAAGTTGTCTTGGTGAGGTTGTTCATCAAGAAGAACTCTTGGTGTGGTGTTATCAAGGGTTGAAGGAAGTTGCCTTGCTGAGGTTGTTCATCAAGAAGAACTCTTGGTGTGGTGTTATCAAGGGTTGAAGAAAGTTGCCTTGGTGAGGTTGTTCATCAAGCAGTTGCTAAAGATTTCTACAACTTGTGGAAAGCCTATGCTTGTGGCGCTAGAGCCCGGGGACGTCAGGCAGTGAGTTTGCCGAACCACATACTCGAGTTTACACTCTCTCTAGTCCCTATCCTCTTTACAATTACTTGCACTTGTGATTGTTCTTTATTCCCATTCTCTTGATTGCATTCTATTTTCATCTTCTTCACCTTTGTTCTTAAAGAAAGATTTAAATCATTTTGATCTTTCAAGAAAAGTTTTCTAAATCCGTTTTTATAAATAAAAACCCAATTCACCCCCCCTCTTGGGTTGCCATACCTGGTCAACAAGTAGTATCAGAGCAAGGTTGCTCAATTTTTTAAATCTTAATCGATTTTTGAGCTATGGCAACTTTTAATTCAACTTTATATGTTGAGGGACTTTCTATCTCTACACCTCCATTTTTTAATGGAAGTGATTACTCTTATTGGAAAACTAGAATGAGTATTTTCTTGAAATCTGTTGATTATGATTTATGGTCTATTGTTTTGGAAGGACCTTTTGTTCCTACCAAAATTGAAAATGGAGAAAGCATGCTTAAAGAACCTAAAGAGTTTAGTGAAGATGATAAAAAGAAAATGAGTTTGAATGCTAAAGCTATGAATGTGTTGTATTGTGCTCTAGATAGAAATGAGTTTAATAGAATATCTACTTGTTCTACGGCACAAGAATATGGCACACACTTGAAGTAACTCATAAAGGAACTAGTCAAGTTAAAGAATCCAAGATTAGTATGCTAGTTCATAGTTATGAGCTTTTTAAGATGAAACCGGATGAATCAATTTCTAAAATGTTTACTAGATTTATGGATATTGTCAATGGTTTGAAATCTCTTGGTAAATCTTATTCTAATGTTGAAATAGTGAGAAAGATTCTTAGGTGTCTACCAAAATCTTGGGAGCCAAAGGTGACGGCAATTCAAGAAGCAAAGGACCTCACCAAACTACCATTAGAAGAACTTATGGGTTCTCTCATAACTCATGAAATCACCTTGAATGAGAATGAAGAAGATTTCAAGAAAAAGAAAAATATCGCTTTCAAATCTTCAACGAAAGAAAAAGATGACTCCGATGACGAAGGAGATGATGAAGATCTTGCATTCATCACAAGAAATCTAAAAAGGATGATTAGAAGAAACCAAGGATTCAAGAAGATTTCTAGAAAGGAGTAAAGTGCAAAGCTGCAAATCAGAAGAAAAATGACAGTCCTTTGCTATGAGTGCAGTAACCGGGGCATGTAAAGAGGCTTGTCCTTACTTCAAGAGTCAAACAGATCCAAAGCAATGAAGCCAGCAATTTGGATATAGTGAAGCTAGCCCACCGAAGAAGAGATTGCGAAGTGGCAAACATGTCTTCATTGCTTTTAGTGACAGATGAGGTAAGTATTCTAAACTATATCCTACACTTTCATATGATGAATACTAGACATTTCAAATTCCTGTTCCAGTTGTAAGTCCAAATCAAAATCAATGCTTTCAAAAAGAAGTCAAAAGTCATGTTATCTCCATTAGAAGAGTTGGTGGAAATAAATGAAGCTTTAGAAAATGAAAATGAAATTTTAAAGCAAAAAGATTTTGAAAGTTTGGAAAGTCAAATACATTTATTAAAAACTAAAAATGAAATTTTAAAACAAAAGGATTTTGATAAATTGGAGAAACAAAATGCTATTTTGAAAAAGGAAAATAATGACTTAAAAAATATTGTTGATAGTTTTACAAAAAGCACAAAAAATTTGAATTCTATGTTACAAAACCAAAGGTGTGTTTTTGATAAAAAAGGTTTAGGATATAAAACTCATAAAAATCAAAAGTGTTTTAAAAATTATTTTGCTCATGCATCTTCTAGGAATAATCCTAATCATTCATGTACTTATTGTAGAAGAAAAGGACACAAAGTGCATTCTTACTATATTAAGATAAATCCTAATTTGAAACAAATATGGGTTCCAAAAAGTACCATAACTAACCCCCAAGGACCCAAGAACTTTTGGGTACCAAAAAGTTACTCCTTGAATGTTGATTGTAGAGACAAAGTGGCAACTACAAGTGGTACTTAGATAGTGGATGCTCCAGGCATATGACCGGAGATGCCTCCAAGTTCTCAAGATTAATCATGAAGAAAGGAGGATATGTGACCTTCGGTGATAATGCCAAAGGAAGGGTAATCGGACATGGTGATATTGGTAACTCTTCTTCACCTATTATTAAGATGGTTTTGCTTGTTCAGGTTTAAAACATGATTTGATTAGCATTAGTCCTTGTGTGATACGGATATTTGGTTACTTTTATGAGCCTGATCTATGTGTAGATTAGAATGTTAGTAACCATAAGACATTCTTTGTTGTGTAAATGTGGTAAATATTTAATACAAGAGATTGATGTTAATGATCTGTAATCAATTGTTTCATTGTTAATCATGTGCTTTGATTATAGCATAGAGTTAGTCATGCAGAATTAAACCATTTCAAGTTTCTAAAAATGATTTAGTTGATGGGCTTCCAAAAATAAAATTTGAAAAGGATAAAATTTGTGATGCTTGTCAATTTGGAAAACAAGTGAGAACTTCTTTTAAACAAAAGAAATTTATTTCAACGAATAAACCTCTACAATTACTTCATTTGGATTTATTTGGACCATCAAGAACTCAAAGCCTTGGTGAAAAGTATTATATTTTTGTTATTGTGGATGATTATTCAAGATTTACTTGGGTATTATTCTTGAATACTAAAAATGAGGCCATACAAGCTTTTTCAAAATTTGCAAAAAAAAGTCCAAAATCAAAAAGGGTATTCTATTGTGTCCATTATGAGTGATCATGGAAGTGAAGTAGACAATGTTATATTTGAAAATCTTTGTGATGAAAATGGTTTTTAACATAATTTTTCCTCACCTAGAACTCCACAACAAAATGGTGTTGTTGAGAGGAAAAATAGGACTATCCAAGAAATGGCTAGGACCATGTTACTTGAAAATAATTTGCCAAAATATTTTTGGGCTGAAGCCGTTAATACCGCATGCTTTATAATCAATAGAGTCCATATTAGAAGCTTTAATAAAGAAAACTTCTTATGAACTTTGGAAAGGAAGAAAACCCAACATTGGATTTTTTAAAGTTTTTGGATGTAAATGTTTTATTTTAAACACCAAGGATAACCTTGGAAAATTTGATGCAAAAGCCGATGTTGGAATTTTTGTTGGCTACTCCAACCATAGTAAAGCATATAGAGTTTTTAACAAAAATACTCTTACTATTGAAGAATCTATGCTATGTTGAATTTGATGAAACTAATGTTATTTCTTCAAAGAATTTAATGATGATATTGTTGAGATAGAAGGGCAAATCAAGGAATCAGGCTTGATGAAAAAGAGCCAGATGAATTACAACTTCAACAAGAAAAGCTTGAAGAAGTAAATGATTCTTCCCAAGAATTACCACAAGAAAGGGATGGAGGTATGCAAAAGCTCACCCTAAAGATCTCATTATTGGTGAACCATCACAAGGTATGAGAAATAGATCTTCTTTTAGGAACTTTTGTAATCATTTTGCATTTGTCTCTCAATTTGAACCAAAATCTTTTAAAGAAGCAAAAATGAGAAAGTTGGATTTTGGCTATGCAAGAAGAATTGAACCAATTTGAGAGAAATCAAGTTTGGGAATTAGTCCCTAGACCCAAATATGACTAAACCCCTTAGTCAAGATAGATTTTGCATAATTAGAAGAGAATTAGGCATGTTGGATATATCTTAATTTTGCTTTTATATGATTATCTTTGAATGGTAGCATATGTTAAAGGGGAGAATATATTTAGGGGGAGTAGTTAATTTGATTACATCTTTTTGATGATAACAAAAGGGGGAGAAATTGTTGGATTGCTTATATTCATAACGTGGATTGCTTATATTCATAACAAGTGCCATCTTTTTGCTTATTGTTGATTTTATTTTCATTCTTGATTTTAGATTATATTTTAAAGCAATCAATGGTTTGTCATCATCAAAAAGGGGGAGATTGTTAGCCCTAAGCCTACATGATAATTTTGATGATAACAATACACATTGATTCATTGAGATTTACTAACATGTTTATTTATGTGCAAGAGTAAGATCATTGAAATAATTTTAAAATCAAGAAGAGGCTTATTAAAATGAAGTGTTGAAGCTAAGGAGAAGACTACATGTTAAAGGCACCAAAGTTTAAGAACAAGGATTGACTCAAGGAATGTGACACATGAGCAATGTTCAATCAATTGGTCATATATATCTCTACAAATATCCAAATGATGTGATTCTTGAGCCTTTGGAAAGCTTACTCAATTTATAACATTTTATATGTTTTAATGAAATTCAAATTTCAAGTGCAAGGTTATCCAAATCATCATGCAAGTTGAAAGACAAATGGAAGTCAGTGACATGAGTATAGAATACTCCTTTGGACATATCTTGAGCTAGAAACATCAAAATGACTTGATTCTTATGGCATTGGAAAGATGACTTAATGAAGAACATTTCATATGTTTTGAAAAAATTCAAATTTCAAACAGAAGGCTGACATAATTGACATGCAATTCGGTGGACTGACACAGAGAAGAAAAATCAACTCACATGAGCACCGAATGGTGTTTTGGCCATATCTTAAGATAGAGATATCCAAATGCTTTGATTATTAATGTTTTGGAAAGATTATTCAAATATCAGATCTTTTATGTTTTGAAGAAATTCAAATTTCAAACGGAAGGCTGACAGAATTATCATTCAAGTCGGTGGACTGACACAAGAGGAAAAATCAAGTCACATGAGCACCGAATGGTGTTTTGGCCATATCTTGAGCTACAGATATCTAAATGACTTGATTCTTGATGCGTTGGAAAGCTTATTCAAATGTCCAGATCTTTTATGTTTTACAGATTTTCAAATTTCAAACGGAACATTGACAAAAATGGCAGACAAGATTACGGTTTTTATGGTGGGCAGAAAATTTGGAGATGGTGTCTTCACTTGATTAAGTTCATCTCATTTGCCCATAAAAGGAGCCATTCTCCCATGCATTCAAAAAGAGCAAGAAGAAGAGAAGAATCTATCAAGCAAAAAAAACAAAAGAAATATCAAGTCTAGAGAGCTTTTATATTCTTTATCTACTCTTTGAAGAGTGTTATACTTTTGTTGTAAAAATTTTCTTTGTTCTTGTATTGTGGTGAGAGTGAGATCTTCTTGTAAAGGATAAAAGTTATCCTTGAGAGAACTCTTTCCCTGGTGAGGTTGTTCATCAAGAAGAACTCTTGGTGTGGTGTTATCAAGAGTTGAAGGAAGTTGCCTTGGTGAGGTTTTTCATCAAGAAGAACTCTTGGTGTGGTGTTATCAAGAGTTGAAGGAAGTTGCCTTGGTGAGGTTGTTCATCAAGAAGAACTCTGGGTGTGGTGTTATCAAGGGTTGAAGGAAGTTGCCTTGGTGAGGTTGTTCATCAAGAAGAACTCTGGTGTGGTGTTATCAAGGGTTGAAGAAGCCTTGGTGAGGTTGTTCATCAAGAAGAACTCTTGGTGTGGTGTTATCAAGAGTTGAAGAAAAAAGTCTTGGTGAGGTTGTTCATCAAGCAAGTTGTAAAGATTTCTACAACTTAGTGGAAAGCTTAGCTCTTGGAGCTAGGAGCCAGTGGACGTAGGCAAGGTTTGCCGAACCACGTAAATTGAGTTTGCACTCTCTTTATCCCTATCCTCTTTACATTAACTTGCACTTGTGATTGTTCTTTATTTCTATTCTCTTGATTGCATTCTATTTTCATCTTCTTCACTTTTATTCTCAAAGAAAGAGTTAAATAATTTTGATCTTTCAAGAAAAGTTTTCTAATTCCGTATTGATAAATAAAAACCCAATTCACCCCCCCTCTTGGGTTGCCATACCTGGGTCAACAGGTGCTTCATCTGTAAAGGGCCTTGTAGGACAAGAGATTGTCCAAAATGGAGTGAGCTAAATGCTTTGGTGGTAGAAAGCGAGCCACGAAAGGCTGAAAATAACGTAATTCCTATGCGCATGAGTCCTTTAATGTCGAATAACATTTATGGGATGCGTAATTCAATGAGGCTCTTATTCATATGGGTATTTATCGATGGACATTCTATGCACGCTATGCTAGATACATGGGCTACATATAATTTCCTTTCTTCAAAGGAAGTGGAGAGGTTAGAGTTGTGTCCAGAGAGCTCCTCGCAAGAGGTCAAAGCAGCAAACTCTACAATGCCGATTTATGCAACACTATCCATGACTATACGGATTAGCTCGTGCGTGGGAGGGGCCAGTGAACTTGACAGTGGTTCCATTGAGTGATTTTGAGCTGATACTAGGGAGGAAGTTTTTTCTTCAGTACAACATGGGTTTGAATCCTTATTTGTGTACCTTATGTATACTGGATCTAGAGAATTCAGTAGAAGTGAAGGATCAATTGTTGATGAGAGGCAGACGTGGAGTGAGGCCATTTTAGTCAATTAGGCAAGTGGAAATGGGTTTTGACGTGGGAGCAGAGTTCTTTTTGATGACGCATATAGGTCCAGTGTAGTGGCTCGAGGTGTTGGTTGTCAAGGATGCAAATGGGGGGCATCTTGGACTTCCAAAAACTCTTACCGATTAATTTACGTGGGTAATCACCACAGTGAGAGGGTTGATGGTACGATGATCCCCTGACATTAGTTTCTTACTAGTGGCATATATCCGGGTTAGGGAGTAGCAGATTGTGAAATGAGCTATTGAATATGGTGTATATTCAGCGCGAAGAGTTCATTTGGCATGTTGGTATCATGGGGCTACATTGTAGTGACAAAATAGTGCTTTCATGGATGAATGCACTAAGAAAATGAAGACACGGATCTTCAAGGGCCTTTAGAAGAATGATGAGAAACTAATACAGTCAGTTTCAAGGAATTCATTCATGTGTAGCAAAGGTTGGTAAAGAATCATTCTTGTGGGATAGATTGATTCAAGAAATGTAGAGTTTCATATGGTACTACATACCTGCCTAACGGATTTAGGCAGCAGAGTTACTATGTGTGGCGTATCTTCTAAATCTAGAAGACGAAGAACCATTGGGACGGTTCATGAATGGATTTCAGAGGCACTTTTTCAACATCATAGGGGAATGGAGTTGAGCGAAGATTGCAAATCATCATCAATTTGAGGGCAAATTGATCGGGGATGATTGCGCTACATGAAGATAAATCTGTAACAACATTATGTGGCCGAAGTCACATGAGAGAATTGGATTCGGTGACTAGATGCAGCTCATTAGCATGCAGTGGCATGGAGAGCAGCTAGCACATTGCGTCAAGGCCTAATTCTAAAGTAGACAGTTGGGGGTGGTTGTCAAATTGCGTAGTTTTGGGTAAAGCTATAAATAGAGGTTAATCGTGTGAGTTCCTAATGCCTTTAGAGACTTGGTTGATTGGATGGGCACTAACAAGCCAAGGAGCTCCTCATGTTTTCACGAGACAGTAAGGCAAGGATGCGGGTGAGATCCTTGATCATTGGAGCTGGGAGAGTTAAAGAAAGAGAGTACCTAATTCTGAGGCAACAGCATGTGGGATTGCGATTTGGGAGAAAAAAAATCACATAATGATGAAACATGAGGAGGGCAACAACAACATCCTTATGACAAGGACGTCGGGCTCTTCATGTGGTGGTGGTTTGTTTCACCCTTAATATTTGCACATGACTGCATAGCATGCCTTGCGCTATACCTAGGCTTGGATATGGTAGCAATGGGGCATGCCAACGAGAAGTGCATGGGTGAGCGCTTAAGCAAGGTGCAGAGACATTGCATGGCGTGATAAGGGCATTGATGTGCGAGGTTAAGTGCAAGACAATGTAAATGCTAACACAGGGGGATGTGTAGTGCAACGTAAAATACACACGCACGGGTAGCGGGCATAGTGTGGCGTGCGCATGGAGATGGGCGTAGCACAATAGGATAACGTGCATGCACGGGTAGCGAGCGTGATGTGGAGAGTGCATATGGGAGTTGGGCGCGACACAGTGATGCAACGCGCACGTTGGGGCAACGTAGTGCAATAGCACTAGTACATGCATGCATGCTGACTAGGATGTTTACAAGGTAGCAGGCATGCGCACAGGTGGCGCGCAATAGTGCAGCGACATGATGCATGACATCGGGCTACATGGCGCACATTAGCGATTCATGGTGCAACTTGGTGGTGTTAGTAGGCATTAGGCATGGCAAATATCCAGGGGGATATTGGCTCCTAAAATCAAGGAAGTAGTGGGCAAAGTAGGCTGGAACACATTTCCTAGAGTGTAGGAAGTGGTAGCACAAATTGTGGGCTGCACTTCCCCACTAACTTGGTGGTTGGATGGGCACAACCACATCCCTAAAATGTAGGAGTGAAAATAGGAGAATATGGTAGTGGCTTGAGAAAGTTATTTTCCATGTTCAATGCCATAATCTCCACTCATGAATAGTGGTGGATGTGTGTGACAGTGTAGGAGTGTGCCACAACACCTAGTAATTGGGGTTGTCAACTACATGGACCATGTGGCGCTTAGCCATGGGAATAGGACCTAACAACGATGGGTGTTGGTTGGTTTTGCACTATAAATTGTACCAACGGGGTGGGCTGGAAATATACAACTAGACACAACAAGAAAGCATTACGCATAATGAGAGCCTTGAGAGAATTGCTTGGGGAAGCAATTGCGCTTATAGCTTGTATGAGTTAGGCTAGAGTGTGTTTCCAGCTCAATACCTTGAGATGACATTTGTAACCTTTTCTTTAAGGGAATAACGAAAAGATGGAAGTTGGTGCTTCCTTAAATTCATTGTGCCTTGTGTGGAAAAATTTGTGTGTGCGTTGGGTGCAGATTTTGTGTGTTAACCTTAGGTGGTCAAGACGACCGTTGATTGAGTAGTTGGTTGAGAAGGTGCTTGACGCTATCACAAGGCAATCCGCATATCAACAAAAAGCCTTGTGACACACGCCACCATGCATGCTGACATGGCCATCGTTATTCAGAGAACCATACTAAATCATTAGTTTGCATATTGTACTATCATCATGGCCAAAAATCTATCATAAAGAAATTAAAATGATTATTAAGCTGGTCGATGAACAAGTCTAATAAAACAAAAGAGGAACATTATTCTTACAAACTATCTATAGAAATTTACTCCTATAAATTGATATATCAAGATTTAAGTGGACAAGTGAATTTCAAATTTTATTTATATTAATTAATATTGACGATATGACTTAATAATGCCAATAAGTTTATATATGAGTGACTTTGTAAGGGGATGGAGCCAGCACATGCTCGAAGGAGGCAATTACCCCTACTAGAACCAAGAAAATTTTCAAAGATTCGTTTACGTTTTTTTTAATTAATGATAGTTAATACTTATATGTATGCATGCACACTTTCTATAATTTTTTTCTTCACAAAATTGTGTACGACACTCTCCCTTCATCATCATTCATTAATGTTTTTGTCTCTTATTTATTTTTACATTTTACATATAAGCTACTTTTGAATATGTATATTAATATGAACTTTAAATTTTTAATTAAATAAATTTTTAATTATTTTATTTTGTCATTTCTTTTAAGATTTTAATTTAAAATTGATATTATAAATATACCTTCAAAATAATGTAAATATATAATATGAAGTTTTCTTTAAGTTTCATTGCTATATATTATTTGAGTTAAATTATCTTCACGTATTATAGTTTAATCTTGTCCCCTCTAACCAAATTTTCTGGCTTCGTCTCTTAATTTGTATGGATAGTTTGTAAGAGAGCACTACTTAAAACAAAATCTAATATCAAGCTCTACCATGCATACACAAGTTAATTTTGATCAATACAACCCTAATTAATTCCATCAAATAACTTAATCAAAAGAAAACTTTAGATATATCATCTATGTATAAACAAGAGTAATTTGATAGGAGTTTTGAGTTTTTATGTATATACAAATTTTGTTACAGAAGTGAATATGATCTCAAATGAAATTTATTAGAGAATATCACTACACATACACATGCAGGAAAACTAAGTATAACCCATCTTGATCTTCTGATCCCATCTTAACTTTTGCTTTTTCGTCCATAGATTAAATTAACATGATGATCAGATCAAGCTCTACAAATCATCAAAACTTTCTTGTTATTATAAGTTACTTGCACTACATAGGTTATATTATATATTCCCATACAAATTACACGAAATATTGGAAACCATCACATTTCTGAAAATATTTCAGGATTCTAGTTACCCATAATAGATGGGATTTTTCATATTTTTTAACAACAAATTCCTCCTTAATTTGCCACGATCCAAAGAGCTAGCTAGCCAGATTTCTTTATAGACTTCTTAGCTGGCAAATCAACTAAGGAAAA
Source organism: Boswellia sacra (assembly GCA_013180625.2). Classification (NCBI taxonomy): domain Eukaryota; kingdom Viridiplantae; phylum Streptophyta; class Magnoliopsida; order Sapindales; family Burseraceae; genus Boswellia; species Boswellia sacra. The sequence goes on along the minus strand of SNVD02008873.1, from coordinate 25,178 downwards.
GATAGTATCAATTGCTAACCTTGGGTGAATTAATTTGCTTAGCAGCATGGATGTTTTTTGGTTTAAGTTTAATCATGGCCCCATTGGATGAGAATATGAAACAAGCATGTGGGGATATAATCGTTTATCAATTTCAAGCTAATTTGTATCCTTCCAAATCTCGAGTACAGCTAGCTAGCTAGCCGTCTTTCTTTGAAAATTTTCAAAAGTCAAAACTATTTTTGCAAAATTCGACTAACAAACGCACACTATATTTGCATGACTATATATACAGGTCCTGAATGTGATGCCTCTATATTAATATACTTTGCTAGCATATATAGTTGTTAATCATCATGGGTAGCTATACAATCCTGAAACAAGCCTGCAGCTTGCTGCTTGTGTGCATGATCATCCTGAAAGTAACCACGGCCCAAGAAGTAACAAGCTGTGACGTTGCGTATGTTAAGCAGGTACGGACTGTTGAGTTTGTGGCTCATATGCTAGTGGGAGGAATCCCACATTGATTAAGTAAGAAAATATGGGTCTCATGTGGGTTTATAAAAGAAGCCACATGGGAGAAGTTTAATTGTCCCATTAGAAATTCTCCTCTACCCCCTATATTTGTAAGGTCTCATATATCAGACCTCATAGTTTAAGGGCCTTGCATTAAGGACCTTAAAGTTTGTAATATTTCTTTTTTTCCCCTTTGTTTTGGGTATTTGTTGTATTGCCCAATTGTTTGGATAATTACAGTTTGGTCCAACTATTTGGATAATTACAGTTTGACCCAATAGTTGTGGTATTTGTATTGTAGCCAAAAAATTTGTAATTCTCTTTGAAGATAGTGGAAGGTTTCTTCAACGACGCCCGAGGACGTAGGTATTTATATCGAACCTCGTTAAATCTTGGTGTTCTTTCTATTTTGCATTATTTGTTGATTGGTTGCCTCTTTAGTTGCTATTATATTCAATAATCTAGCATAGTTTGTGGTTGTGCATTTGGTTGTTTTGTTGCTTTCGCTTCCGTTCTTGCGCAACAATTGGTATCAGAGCCTAAGGTTTTGGGTAGTTAGTGGCTATTTCATTGAAGCACTTGCTACTATTCTAGGCTGTTGAATTTGGATTGCTAGTTATTGAATATTATAGTTTGTTTGGAGCTTGATTATTGGTGATTTATGTATCGAGCTTATTTGTAAGAGGTAGTAATGGCATCATCGTCGACTATATTAGAGAAGATAGTGACTATGAAAAATGTAAAAATAGATGCATTGATAGTGAGAGGGCATAGTCAAAGTAGGAAACCAGAAAAAAAGGGAAAATTTTGGTTGAGGGGTAGATTAGGAAAAGATGAGTGTGCCTTTTGTCATGGGAAAGGGCATTGGAAGAAAGATTATCCTAAGTTGAAAAAGAAAGATAAGGGCAAGGCTATTTCTGATGCATGTGTTAGTGAGCGTGAGGATGATAGTGATTTTGATATAAGTCTAGTTGGTCACCCATCCACTTCTGGTTCTGATGAGTGGATTATGGATTCGGGTTGTACTTATCATATGTGTCCACATAGGGAATGGTTCTTTCAATTTGAAGAGCTTGATGGTGGAGTTGTGTATATGGGCAATGATGATATTTGCCATACTGCTGGGATAGGTTCGATCCGATTGAGGAATCATGATGGACTGACTAGAGTTCTGGCAGATGTTCGGTATGTACCGAAGTTGAAGAAGAATCTCATCTCTTTGGGAGTCTTGGAATCTAAAGGCTGTGGTATATCTATTCGAGATGGTATTCTGAGGGTCACTTCATGCGCTCTTGTGATATTGAAAGGCACTAGGAGGAACAACTTGTATTACTATAATGGTAGTACGATTATTGGATCGGCAGCTATGGTTTCTGATAATGATACAGATTCAGAGATCACGAGACTATGGCATATGCGTTTGGGACATGCAGGTGAAAAAGCCTTATTCAGTTTGGTGAAACGAGACTTATTGAAAGGTGCAAAGACCTGCAAGCTGGATTTTTGTGAGCATTGTGTTCTGGGAAAGCAGAAGAGAGTGAAATTTGGCATCGCTATTCATAATACTAAGGGTATTCTTGATTATGTTCACTCAGATGTGTGGGGACCTACTAAAACCACATCGATGGGAGGTAGGCACTACTTTGTTACTTTTATTGATGATTTTTCCAGAAGAACTTGGGTGTACTGTTTGAAATCTAAAGATGATGTACTTAGTGCTTTCTTTAAATGGAAAAAGATGATTGAGACACAAACTGGCAAGAAAATCAAGCACCTCAGAACAGACAATGGTGGTGAGTATTACAGTGATCAGTTTTTGAAATTTTGTCATGGGAAAGGGCATTGGAAGAAAGATTGCCCTAAGTTGAAAAAGAAAGATAAGGGCAAGGCTATTTCTGATGCATGTGTTAGTGAGCGTGAGGATGATAGTGATTTTGATATAAGTCTAGTTGGTCACCCATCCACTTCTGGTTCTGATGAGTGGATTATGGATTCGGGTTGTACTTATCATATGTGTCCACATAGGGATTGGTTCTTTTAGTTTGAAGAGCTTGATTGTGAAGTTGTGTATATGGGCAATGATGATATTTGCCATACTGTTGGGATAGGTTCGATCCGTTTGAGGAATCATGATGGACTGACTAGAGTTCTGACAGATGTTCGGTATGTACCGAAGTTGAAGAAGAATCTCATCTCTTTGGGAGTCTTGGAATCTAAAGGCTGTGGTATATCTATTCGAGATGGTATTCTGAGGGTCACTTCAGGCGCTCTTGTGGTATTGAAAGGCACTAGGATGAACAACTTGTATTACTATAATGGTAGTACAGTTACTGGATCAGCAGCTACGGTTTCTGATAATGATACAGATTCAGAGATTACGAGACTGTGGCATATGCGTTTGGGACATGCAGGTGAGAAAGCCTTATTCAGTTTGGTGAAGCGAGGCTTATTGAAAGGTGCAAAGACCTGCAAGCTAGATTTCTGTGAGCATTGTGTTCTAGGAAAGTAGAAGAGAGTGAAATTTGACACCGCTATTCATAATACCAATGGTATTCTTGATTATGTTCACTCAGATGTATGGGGACCTACTAAAACCACATCGATGGGAGGTAGGCACTACTTTGTTACTTTTATTGATGATTTTTCCAGAAGAACTTGGGTGTACTGTTTGAAATCAAAAGATGATGTACTTAGTGCTTTCTTTAAATGGAAAAAAATGATTGAGATACAAACTGGCAAGAAAATCAAGCACCTCAGAACAGACAATGGTGGTGAGTATTACAGTGATCAGTTTTTGAAATTGTGTCGAGATGAAGGTATTGTACGTCATTTTACTGTTAGAGGTACACCACAGCAGAATGGGGTGGCAGAACGCATGAATCGGACATTGCTGGAGAAAGTTCGGTGTATGTTGTCCAATGCTGGGTTGGGTAAGGAATTTTGGGCTGAGGCTGTGACTTATGCGTGTCATCTCATTAATCGTCTACCATCAGCTGCTATTGGTGATAGAACTCCGTTGGAGGTATGGTCTGGACAACTTGTTTCCGATTATGATTCTTTACATGTTTTTGGTTCTCCTACATATTATCATGTGAAAGAATCTAAGCTGGATCCTAGAGCCAAGAAAACGATTTTCTTGGGATTTGCTTCAGGAGTAAAAGGATATCATCTATGGTGTCCTAGTTCGAGGAAGATTGTATCCAGCTGAGATGTGACATTTGATGAGTCTTCAATGTTGAAGAAATCAGAAAACCAGACAAAGGTGAATGGTACTCCATAGCAGGTGGAGCATACTCGGCAACAGGTAAAGTTTAAAACGACGACATTGAACCCAGTTAGATCTGTTGAGACAGATGTTGATACTCCTATGATAGAGGAGGATTTGGGAGATGAAGGAGAGGGTTATACTCAGGAACCCCAACAGCAACAAGAATCTATTGCAGTTAATAGGCCAAGACTTGAGATTCGCAGACCTGCTCGATTTACTGATATGGTGGCCTATGCACTTCCAATTGTACATGCTGATATTCCTTCCACTTATAGAGAAGCAGTCAGATGTTCTAAAGTTGATCAGTGGAAGATAGCTATGAGCGAAGAGATGCAGTCTCTTCAGAAGAATGAAACTTGGTAGCTAGCTCAACTACCGAAGGGTAAAAAGGCAATTGGGTGCAAATGGGTATATGCAAAGAAAGATGGATTTCCTGACAAGAATGACGTCCGCTACAAGGCAAGGTTGGTGGCTAAAGGCTACGCTCAGAGGGAAGGAATTGACTACAATGAGGTATTTTCTCCAGTTGTGAAACATTCTTCCATTAGAATTTTGTTGGCCTTGGTAGCTCAGATGAATATGGAACTAGTTCAATTAGATGTAAAAACTGCATTTTTACATGGTGACTTGGAAGAGGAAATCTATATGACTTAGCCAGAGGGATTCAAAGTTGCTGGTAAGAAAAATTTGGTATACAAACTGAAAAGATCGCTTTATGGTTTGAAGCAATCTCCCAGACAGTGGTATAAGCGATTTGATCAGTTTATGATGGGTCAGAGGTACATAAGAAGCAAATTTGATAATTGTGTGTATTTTCGGAGGCTACGTGATGGTTCTTTCATTTATCTACTCTGGTATGTTGATGATATGTTGATAGCTTCGATGAATGTCGAAGAAATTGCAAAGTTGAAGACTCAGTTGAATCGAGAGTTTGAGATGAAAGATTTGGGTGAAGCTAAGAAGATTCTAGGTATGGAGATTAGCAGAGATAGAGGGAGAAGCAAGATTTGTTTGACTCAGAAGCAGTATCTGAGGAAGGTATTACAACGGTTTGGCATTACAGAGAAGTCAAAACCTGTAAGTACCCCACTTGCTCCTCATATGAAGCTCAGTGCATCTTTATCTCCTAGTACAGATGAGGAACGAGAGTATATGTCTCGAGTTTCATATGCTAATGCAGTTGGTAGCCTGATGTATGCTATGGTGTGTACAAGACCCGACATTTCACATGCAGTTGGAGTTGTAAGCAGGTATATGCATGATCCTGGTAAAGGACATTGGCAAGATGTGAAATGGATTCTACGGTATTTGTTGAAAACCGTGGATGTTGGCTTAGTCTTTGAGAGAGATTATACATGTGGTCAGTATGCTATTGGTTATGTTGATTCAGATTATGATGGTGATTTGGATAAACGTCGGTCGACAACCGGTTATGTGTTTACTCTTGCAAGAGCACCAGTGAGTTGGAAGTCTACTTTACAGTCTATAGTGGCTTTGTCTACTACAGAGGCAGAGTATATGGCAATGACAGAGGCTGTGAAGGAAGCTATTTGGTTACAGGAATTACTGGATGAATTGGGAATTGGGTAGAAGAAGATTAGTCTTTATTCTGACAGTCAGAGTGCTATCCACTTAGCGAAGAATCCAGTGTTCTATGTTCGTACGAAGCATATTGATGTTCGATATCATTTTGTCCGAGAGATTATTGATGAAGGGAGAATCTTACTTCAGAAGATTGAGACTGCCGAGAATCCTGTAGATATGTCGACTAAGGTTGTGACAGCGATCAAGTTCAGTCATTGTTTGGACTTGATCAATATTGTACGAGTTTGACCGCGCCATTGGGCGCATTTGGAGGCGTTGCAGTTGTGATAGAGAATGTGGGAAAAAGAAGGAATTTGTGGTGGGTCGGCATATTCGCCAAGGTGGAGATTTGTTGAGTTTGTGGCTCATATACTAGTGGGAGGAATCCCACATTGATTAAGTAAGAAAATATGGGTCTCATGTGGGCTTATAAAAGAAGCCACATGGGAGAAGTTTAATTGTCCCATTAGAATTCTCCTCTACCCCCTATATTTGTAAGGTCTCACATATCAGACCTCATAGTTTAAGGGCTTGCATGAAGGACCTTAAAGTTTGTAATATTTTTTTCCCCTTTGTTTTTGGGTATTTGTTGTATTACCCAATTGTTTGAATAATTAGGTTTGACCCAACTATTTGGGTAATTACAGTTTGACCCAATAGTTGTGGTATTTGTATTGTGGCCCAAAAGTTTGTAATTCTCTTTGAAGATAGTGGAAGGTTTCTTCAGCGGCGTCCGAGGATGTAGGTATTTATACCGAACCTCGTTAAATCTTGGTGTTCTTTCTATTTTGCATTATTGGTTGATTGGTTGTCTCTTTAGTTGCTATTATATTCAATTATCTAGCATAGTTTGTGGTTGTGCATTTGGTTGTTTTGTTGCTTTCGCTTCCGTTCTTGCGCAACACAGACTGCTCTCAACCCTTGCCTGGATTATAAATTATTAATTCGTGATAAAGCGGTAGTCGAGAAGTGTTGCAATGCCATGAAGACGTTCGGCCAAGAGACCCAGACGTCGGCCCAGACCAAAATATTTTGCAAGTGCGCACTTGAGGAGGATTTTGGGTATGAGCCTTCTTTTGACCTTGATCATAACCAAAAGAGATGGTCTATGTCATGGCCAGACCTTTAATATCACCTTTTCAGGCTGCGAAAGGTAAATACGCAACTCACCAAATCAATTGCCCCGAGTTTACTTGTGTATATATATATGTATATTATCCTCCATGAATAAGATATCAAATCATATATATATATACACACACACAAACACGTTTGTACGTATGCATGGATGTATAAAAGATTAATTGGTTCCACTTCTAGACTTTCTGATCTCTCGCTTCGTGTTATTTTTGTGATTGTTGCAGCAAAAACTGAAGATCATAATGGTCCAGCAGATGTTCCTGCTGGGCTTCCTGTTGATTCTTGAGAAGATCTTCAAGTATAATGGGAAAAAAATAATCAAACTGAAGGATTTGTTCTCAAAAATAGTAAAATGTTATTTATTGATTCTTGTTTTCAAATTGAATAAAATTTTATTTATCGATTTTGATTTAATTTTTTTGTTTCTAACCTAGACACTTTTGATGAAAAATGCTTGTTAAATCTTACGAGTTGATGACAAGCACTGCAAGGCATACATGACGACAATCTGGTGAGCATAAATCAAAATGTCACGGAATTGCTGATTTTGACGATCAGGTTTGCATTTTCTTAAATGTTTAACAACAACGTACAACATGTTATTTATTAAACTTAAAAGTTGCTGATTTTGAGAATATGAGCGAGTTCAAGTCTTTGATAAAGATGAATCATCCGAATATCCATCATCAAACTTACGATATATTTGAACACATGCAGTGTAACCAGCTCCAACAAAAGACGAAGCAAGAAATTTGTTTAATTGCCAAAAGAACTATCATGAAGAAAGATAAATGCTTCTATCAAGTTGGTTGACGAATTAGTCTAAAATGAAAACCAATATCAAGTCAATAACAATTTTTATTTTCATTATAATGATTCAAAGCAGTTCATTAGGGTCTAATTATCTATTTATTTTCTAATTTTCTAATTATTTATATTAAGTAAAGAAATTTGATAATGGTTATATTAAACACTTATTTACATGTATGCGTTGCTCCAATGCATCATATATACATTATAATTAACACAAAATTTTTCAATAACCAGTAGGCAATATATAGATTACACCGCTTACTAAAGTGGCAATGGTAGATTCTAACATTCCATAGATGTAACTCATGATATACACTACAACTTTTATATTTAAGTAATATTTTTGTAAAATTTGCATGAAATAATAAATTTTGCGTTTAAAAAATTATAATCTTCCCTTCCTCAGCATGAAGGCTTGTAATTTCTTAGGTATAGAGCGTAATCTCTGTGTGTGTCAGGGCAATCTTCTCATTAATTTACTCTTATATAATAAAATTTTTAATTAGATAATGAAATTTTAACCTCAATTGATACTTTATTTCATTATTATTAAAATTGTAGTTTACATGCACTACAAGAAAATAGACCTTTTACGGCGGGCCAAAATCGCTGTAAAAGGTCTTTTACGGCGGTTCAACGGCGGTTTTAGCCCGCCGTATAAAGTGGCGTCGTAAAAAGCAGTTTGACTTTACACTGATGAAGGTACTCGCCTCTAGGGCCCATAAGGACAACAAATTGGCTGTGTAGGTAGAACAAAGAAAGGAGAAAATCGTAGAACAAAGAAAGGAGAAAATCTTAAACTCTCTTCAACAATCAACCGGACGATAAAGAAGACTTTACACTGAGAATGGAAAGAGCTAAACATGGAAGACTACACCAACTCAACAACCATACCGATGAAAATCTACAACTTACCACACATTTTAGCATCAAGACTTTCTGAATCGGACAAAGCAAAGACCAATCTCGATCATTTCAGGTACAGATAAGTGACTAAGTGTAGCACCCTAAACTAGAAACCAACAAATTGAAGTTGGCAACCCAGGATCCTAAACCCAGAAACCTCAACCAACAACCCATCAACTTTGAGACTAAGCAAACCTTCAACCCAAGAGAAAAAAAAGAAATTAGAAAACTTCTAAAACTCTGCCTGCACTTCCAATCCAGTGAACTTTCAAACCAGCAAACAGGGAAAAAAAATCACAACCCAAATCACCATCCTCCACGACAATCTGCTCGTGCCCACACTTCCTTACACAGATCAAACATTAAAACAAAGGGGTACAAGGGTACTCAGCTCCCAGTTCAAAGCAAATTAAACAAAAAATCAAGAAATTAAATCAAAAGAGAGGAAGAGATACAAACCTGAGTGAGAGTTTCGGACGAGCAATCAGGCCTGGCAGAGCTCGAGGGGTGAGGGACGGCACAACTGCAGACCGTGGTGAAGGGTCGTGTGACGACGAGGAGGCTGCAGCGCAGCCGCGATGCTTCAACTCGATCTTGACGACGGGACGGCACAGACACGTGATTGAAACCAAATGCAAAATCGATCGTGCTTGAGCTATGCAGCAAAGTCGAGATACAATTTGAGAGGGAAGGAAACGCACCGGTGTGAGATTGGAGAGGGAATTTGAGAGATTGAAGTTAGGGATTTGAGAGGAAGATGAGAGAGAGGAGCGGAGAGGGGTGTTAAAAAATTGGGTTTATATATTAAATGGGTTATTTACTGCGGGCATAAGAAAATGCAGTAAAAATCCATCATTTTTACTGTGTGTGTGGTAGCCCGCCGTAGAATTGGAGTTTTTACCGCATTTTTGAAGGCCTGCAGTAAATAGATGCAGTAAAAAACCTATTTTCTAGTAGTGATGGTTTATGTCAGTTTCCTTTTGTTAGTTGGATAGGATAAAACATATGCAATGATTTTGAAAAACGTAGTATATAATTAATTAACAGAATTGTACGTAAAATGATTCCTACTTATCATAGATCGAATAGGAAAGTAAATATAAACATCAACTGTAATTATTGAATACTTCAGTTTCCTATGAAGTGTAGAACTAGGAAACTAAATGTTTATTATTAAAATTAATATATACTTGCATAATCATTAGTATTTATCTATTATTAAAATTATGTTTTCGTGGGTAGGGTTAATATTAATATATCAGTTTCCTTAATTTGTTAATTAGTTGGCTAGCATATGTAGGATCATATAAGACATATCCTAATAATTTTGAATAACTTAATATATATCAACAGAATATTTGTATGTAAAAATGACTCTATCTCCTACTGAACATAGAATAGGAAACTTAATCTCATAATTATCCTCTCCTATATAATCTCATATTTCATTTTCCTGTTAAATGTAGAATTAGGAAACTATTTTCTATCGATCGTTCAACTCCTATATATTCATTTGAGGCATCCATCAAATCTCTCCATAAAATTAATCAATCTCGATCTTAAGTTTTTTACCTTCCTGTGATCATTTCTCTCGATCATCTTTTAGTCTTTCTCTCGGCACTCGTTCATCTTAAGGTTCTTTTTATCATACGTGTTTCGTCACAAGAGAGTAAAATGGAGAAGTATCGTCCAATCAAACAAGTGGGTGTTGGTGCTTTCGGATGTGTTTGGCAAGCCGTTAACAAGCAATCGGGTGAAATGGTAGCGGTAAAGAAACTCGATGAAAGATGTTACTCGTTGGAGAATATGAGAGAATTCAAGTCTTTGAGAAAGATGAATCATCCCAATATCATCAAACTCAAAGAAGTGATTATGGAGCATAACACGTTATACTTTGTCTTTGAATACATGCACTTCAACCTCCTCCAACTCAAGAGAAAAAGAAAGGAGCCTTTCTCTGAAGATGAAGCAAGAAATTTTTGTTTCCAAGTTTTGCAAGGCCTGCATCACATGCATCAAAAGGGCTACTTTCATCGTGACCTTAAGCCTGAGAACTTGCTCGTTTCTGGAGATATCATAAAGATTGCTGATTTTGGGACGGCCAAGGAGACCAGTTCCATGCCACCTCATACTCAATATGTAGGAACTCGCTGGTATCAAGCCCCTGAAGTGATGCTTATGTCTTCCTCCTACACTTCAAAAGTTGACATGTGGGCAATCGGAGCAATAATGGCCGAATTGATGACACTCCGCCCCGTGTTTCCCGGTACTAGTCAAGTGTATGAATTGTATAAGATATGCTGTGTGTTGGGGGCTCCAACTGAGGACATTTGGGCTGATGGACTACGTCTTGCCCAGGCCATGAACTACGAATTCCCACAGGTTTCTGGTACCGGTTTTTCGCAGTTAATACCATCAGCCAGTGAGAATGCTATTAGCCTAGTTTCATGGCTATGTTCGTGGGATCCATGCAAGAGGCCAACGGCTGCTGAGGCCTTGCAACATCCTTTCTTCCAGAGTTGCTTTCCCCTTCCTCGTTCTCTTCATCAAAGTGCCGTTTTGACTAACCCTGGACCTGCTTCACCGGCTCAAATTAGAAGAGGGTTGTCAGAGGTCGATGATGCTTCGGATACAATCGAGACGCTAGCAAACATAGCCATTGGTCCTCGCAGACAATCCAAGGCAGCTAACACCTTAGCAAAAGTGGCTATTGGACCTCGTAGTCGACTTATGGCAGCTAAGAAATCTGCAAACGTGGCAATTGGTCCTCGCAGGCAGTCTATGGCTGTAGTGTAGGTCGAGCCTCCTACATCGAAATAGTAGTAAGTATTGTGGATGTAGACAAGAAATTTGTGTTTAACTACGAATGATTAGTAAGTTTTAGTTCTTCAACTTTTCAATCGTGGACAGAGATGTACTTAGCATATAATTAACTTGTTCTTGTAGTTAATTAAAAGATATTGTTTCATCTGTTTAACGTACTACCTAAATTTGAAGGAATTTGTTTAACACTAATTAATTGGATTTCGAAAACGATTTCAATTTCATTGTCAAACTTGACTAAGCAAGCATATTTTGTAAGTCAATTGAAATGTTGGTCAAGCATCTTGCCTCCCCTTCCTTTCCTACTTTTGACAATTAGAGATTTTAGTTTCGAAATGAATAAATTCGTATATTCATATATCAACTTACTAAAGAGTTTGTGACAATTCTATTAGGGGTTTTTTGTTTTAGGAAAACTGTTGACTGGCATGACTTATAAAGTTGAATAAGTTTTATTTGTTGCTCTTCTTAAGCATTATGACCATCTTTTCATGCTATTCTTTAGGCAATTAGTTGTGCTCAACATGTAGCAGATTCTTTTGCAATTTAGTTTGCATTCAATTTTCATTATGCAGTATAAATAGATGGTTTGTTGCTTAACAAAAATATGTCTTCTGCAGACTCTAAATTAGCTTTCTCTCAATCTTTAGTCTTTGATTTTCTAAAAATCCAATAGACTGGTATTAGAGCTATAATATTGAGGGACTTATGAGATTGAGAGAGCTCAAACACAATTTCCAAATACTTATCACCTATCTCTTCAAAAAAAAATAAAAAATAAAAAACAAAAACACAAAAACTTATTCAGAATGAATTCAAAAAATTCATTAATTGCAATTGCACCTCGAGTGTTTGATGGAACAAATTATCAGGTGCGAGCTGTTAGAATGGAAGCCTATCTTGATGCTAATGATCTGTGGAAAGTTGTTGAACTAGTATATGAAGTTCCACCTCAACCAGACAATCTAACTCTTGCACAAATCAAAAAACAAAAGGAGAGGAAGCAAAGAAATCAAAAGCAAGAGTAACCTTGTTTGTAGCAGTCTCATCCACCATTTTTAACAGAATAATGACACTAAAAACGGCCAAGGAAATTTGGGAGTTTTTGAAGCAAGAATGCGAAGGAAATGAAAGGATCAAAGGGATGCAAGTGCTGAATTTGATCCGAGAATTTGGTATGCAAAAGATGAGAGAATCAGAAACAATCAAGGAATATTTTGATAGACTTCTTAGCATTGTCAACAAAGTAAGACTCCATGGTACTGATTTTTCTGATTCTAGAATTGTTCAAAAGGTCCTAGTCATAGTTCTTGAGAAGTTTGAGGCTACAATTTCGTCTTTGGAAAACCCAAAAGATTTGTCAAGAATTACCCTGACAAAATTGTTGAACGCACTATAGGCACAAGAACAAAGGAGGCTTATAAGGCAAGAAGGATTTGTGGAGGGTGCTTTTCAAGCCAAAACACAGAACAACAATGGTGGCAAAAACACAAAAAAAAAAGCAGATAAAAAACAACAAGCTTGGAGGTTCTGCAAGTAATAATAAAAATAACCAAATTAGCAGTAACACTCAAGTCTTTCCACCTCGCCTTTACTGAAAAAAAAATAAATAAATAAACCAATCTTCCATAGAATAAGTTGGTGGAGGCTATATGCAAGATGTCACAAGTGTGGTCAGTTAGGGCACATGGAAAGGATATGCAAGACTCAACAGCAACAAGGAGAAGCCAAGGCTGCTGAGGATCAACCTCAAAAGGAGTAATTGTTTGTGGTATCATGCTTTTGCCACCAACAGCTCCGTAGAAAGCTGGCTTATAGATAATGGTTGTACAAACCACATGACTTATGATTGAGAGCTTTTCAGAGAGCTTGACAAGATTGCTATTTCTAAAGTCAAAATTGGAAATGGAGCACACATTGCACTAAAAGGCAAAGGAACAGTAGAAATTGAAGGCTGCACAGGTCTGAAATTAATTTCTGATGTTTTGTGTGTTCTTGAAATTAATCAAAACCTTTTGAGTGTTACGCATTTATTGGAAAAATGTTTTAAGGTGCTATTTGAAGATAAAAATTGTGTGTTTAAAGATACAAAAGGGATAGAGGTGTTCAAAATTCAAATGAAAGGCAAAAGGTTTGCCTTGGATGTGATGAAAGAGGAGCAAGTTGGTGTACACAAAGAAGATAGCAATGCAGTGCTTTGGCACACGAGATTGGGGTATTTCTATTTTCCTGCTCTACTTTTCATGAAGAAGAACAATTTGGTGAAAGGCTTGCTTGAATTAGAGGAGTCTCTTAAATGTGCTTCCTGTCAATATGGGAAGCAAACTAAGCTTCCTTTTCAACAAAACAAGGCCTAGAAGGCTACACAGAGGCTTCAATTAATACACATAGATGTGGGAGGACTAATGAAAACACCATCATTGAATGGCAGTAAGTATTATATTGCTTTCATTGATAATTACTCAAGAATGTGCTGGATTTATTTTATGAAGCTTAAATCTAGGGGTGGTAATTCGTACCACGTGTGTTGACCCATTTAATTATTTGTGTCAAGACATAAAACACAGATTCAACAAGGTTATTAAACGTGTCACCTATGTGTTGTAATCGTGTCATACTTAATTAACGTAATTTATTTAATTTTTTAACCTAATTATGCATAATATATCATATTCTATATATTTATATCAATTAAAATTATTAAAATCATTATAATTTACTATTATGCAAATTAATTTACTTTATAATATAGAATTTTTAGTTTTATAATATATATGTTGTAAGTAGGTAAAAATTCATATCATTGAATGAGCTTACATGTTAAAGATTGATAAGATATGTTTAACTATTCGTGTCACTAAATGGGTTGTTGTATCGAACAGCCTCAACACGAATCCGACCCACACTACAAGAAATTTTCACATATTTATCACTTTGTATTTTTTTTATTTGACCTTTTTTTAAAAAAGTGATAAGTATAACATTAATATGAAAGTCAAACTCATATTTTCATCATACTTGTCACTCGTTATTTTGATTATATTACATATTTCTCACATTTTTAGATAGTGACAAGTAATTAACAAGTAATTAAGATATATATGAAAATAAATAAAGTATTTAAACTTAAAAGTAATTTTTAGGGGTGATTATGATAAATTATAATATATTAGAATCCCATGAATTTTTACAACCTATATAAACAAAACTACAACTCCCCAAAACCTAACCCTAAATCGTGTCGCCATGACTTGCTTCTCTCTCTCGTTCTCTCCAGCCAACACTAGCAGCCCCGCGCCGCCTCCAGCACTAGCAGCCCGCACCGACTCCAGCAGTCGCGCGTGGACTCCTCGAAACCTTTCGATGACTCCTATCCTCAGTCGTCGCGGCATTGCCATTCCTCACGTCCTCTCTCCTCTGTCACAATCGCAGCTTGCCTCCACCTCAACGTCTTTGTCACGCTCGCGGCTCGCCCCCACTTCACCGTCTCTGTCGCACTTGCGGCTCATCTCCACTCCACCATTTCTCGCGCTTGCAGCCGCCTCCACTCTTCTCTGTCACGGCCACCTCTACCAGCTCTCCTTCCTTCATTTTGTAAGTATAAATCTTATCGAGCTGCTGCTATTCTACTCGCTCTGCGCCGAGTCTCATCTCGCAATCTTTTCCTAGGTTTCAGCAGACTTTGACGGTGACGGAGACATGGCGGACAAGGCAGTGGCTATTCGCACCAGGAAGTTCATGACCAATCGTCTTCTCTCCAGGAAGCAATTCGTCATCGATGTTCTTCATCCCGATAGGCCCAATGTTTCTAGGCTGAGCTCAAGGAGAAGTTGGCGAGGATGTATGAGGTGAAGGACTCGAATTCGATCTTCAAGCTATTATGCATAAATACTGATCGCTTCATTTTATAGACTTATCTAGGTTCTGCTCGAAGCATTTGCCCTCTCTATAGACTTATCTAGGTTGTGAGGAAGTGCTGATCGCTTCATTTTTTTTTTTTTTACAGAGACAGGCAGGACAAAGCAAAAAAAAAAACAAAAACAAAAAAACCCTGTTTTCCTGGGAATATTTTTGTTCCTTGATCGACATCCACCATTATTATAATATTTGTTTACAATGGGAGATTACAGAAGCAGCGACGATGAGTGCTCTTATACTTATGATGATGATTATGATGATTTTGATGATAGCAAAGACGGGTTTCAAGCCGTGGAGACTGAATTCAGCAAATCCAATGCTCCATCGACTAAGGTATGTTTATGTTTTTATTTCTTGCAGAAAGAAATTCTCTCTTGTTTGGAATTTTATTTTCAAAAAAAGATATATTTTTTCGTTGCATGATGAAACTCCGAAAAAAATTGTTTCTTTTTTAAGAGTATAAATAATGTTCAAAATGGCTGTATATTACCATTTGATTTTATTAGTAATAATGTTACATAATCTTTTAGAAATAATGTTAAAAGTGTATTATTGCTTGTAAACTAGTTAATTGACAATTTTTAAAATAGTTGATAATGCAATTAAATATTTTTTTAATGACATATTGATTTAATTTCAATTTAATAATAGTAGTAATATGATTGGCATATACCAATTAATTAATATTATAAATATTTATGAAATATTAATAATTTAATTAATTAATTTAAATTACGATAAATCATATATTTAAAATTATAAGATTATTCTTATCATATTTCTATTTACATATGTAGAAAATAATATATTGATTATATTAAAGATATACATTTTTAAAATAATTTTGTTAATATTGCAATAATTTAATTAGTACTTAGTAATCTATATTAAGATTGTATATGTTATACAAATTTAATTACTATAAAATACAAATATTTAATTACCATTTGATTTTATTAGTAATAATGTTAGATATTCTATTAGAAATAATGTTAAAAGTATATTATTCTTGCAAACTAGTTAATTAACAATTTTTCAAATAGTTGATAATACAATTAAATAATTTTTCAATAGTATGTTGATTTAATTTCAATATAATAATAGTAATAATATGATTGGTATATACTAATTAATTAACATAATATATATTTATGAAACATTAATAATTTAATTAATTAATTTAAATTATAAATTTACGATAAATCATATATTTAAGGTTATAAGATTATTTTTATCATATTTCTATTTACATATTTAGAAAATAATATATTAATTATATTAAAGGTATACATTGTAAAAATAATCTTATTAATATTGCAATAATTTAATTAGTACTTGGTAACTATATCAAGATTGTATATATTATGCAAATTTAATTATTATAAAATACAAATATTTAATTATCATTAATTGTCATTTGATTATATTAGTAATAATGTTACATACTTTATTAGAAATAATGTTAAAAGTATATTATTGCTTGTAAACTAGTTAATTGACAATTTTTCAAATAATTGATAATATAATTAAATAATTTTTCAATAGCATGTTGATTTAGTTTCAATCTAATAATAGTAATAATATGATTGGCATATACCAATTAATTAGCATTATATATTTATGAAACATTAATAATTTAATTAATTAATTTAAATTACAATAAATCATATATTTAAGGTTTTAAGATTATTTTTATCATATTTCTATTTACATATTTAAAAAATAATATATTGATTATATTAAAGATATATATTTTAAAAATAATCTTGTTAATATTGTAATAATTTAATTAGTACTTAATAATCTATATCAATATTGTATATATTATACAAATTTAATTACTATAAAATACAAATATTTTATTTTGTCATTATAATATGACTAAATTGATGTTAATATACTAAAAGATGTTAATTATTAATTAAAATGTAATTTTTATTAAAGTATTTGCATTGTTTGTAAAATTATTAAGTATTTATATTTATGAAAAGTTTAACAAATATAACCTAAAAAATTATCTAATAGTCCTAAAATTTTAAAACTTTATAAATATACCCCTAAATCTTGCGGGGCAGGGCGGGTCTACGGGTCCAGATGGTTAGACCCGGACTCGGACCTGCCCCGACAGGGGCAAACTCTTTTTTGCCCAGACTCGCCCCAATGATGCTCTGGGACGGGTCTGACCGGGACCCCGGATCCAATGGGATAAATGCCCATCCCTAGTTTTGTTGCTTAATAAAAACACACCTTACACCTTTTGCACTCTAAATTAACTCTCTCGTTATCTTTAGCCTTTGGTTTTCAAAAAATCCAACAAAAACTGTTAAAATATTTTCTTTACCATTAAAAAAAAGCGCCTTACTTTGTGTTTAAAGCTTGGGATTGATTGTTTTCCTGCCTAAAGAAAACATTTTGTTATTGTTGGGAAATCATGATTTCCCGCCAAATTCAAACGCTGATACAACGTTCAAAAACAACTATCCACCTTCGTCAACTCCACTCTCTGCTCCTCAAAACATCTCTTGATCACAACATAGATGTCATCACACACTTCATGCTCTCTGCACTTTCAATTTCACTCCATTTTGCGCGATCCTTCTTCAACAATTTGCCAGTTTTGCCTCCTGTTTTTGCTTATAATTCACTTATAAGAGCATACACGAATACCTCCTCTTTGGCAATTGAATCAATCAAACTTTTTGATCAAATGCTTAAAGTTGGGCTTAAACCTGATAATTTTACATGCCCTTTTGTTGTTAAAGCTTGTGGTCAATGTTCAATGATTGAACTTGGTGGTTCAGTGCATTCCTTGATTTTTAAAGTGGGATTTGATTTAGATAAGTATGTTGGGAATACCCTTCTGAGTATGTATGCTGCTTGGCGTGAAATCGAGCTTGCGAGGAAGGTGTTCGATGAAATGACTGTGAGAGATGTGGTTTCGTGGAGTTCTATGCTTGCTGGTTATGTTGCTTGGTAAGTTTCGTTGATCACGCTGTTCTGAATTTTTCCGCATGAATGATAACTTGGAGAAGTATCTAGAGGAATTTGGAACTGTTCACTCAGTGTGCCTCGTTCCTCTGTTTTTGTATTATCTATATTTGTGTACCCAACATTCTTGTATTAAAATTTATGTGCTTGCAGTAATTATCCATTGGATGCATTTAAGATGTTCAAACAGATGCAGCGAGCGAAGGAAAAACCAAACTCTGTTACCCTGGTAAGCTTGCTTTCAGCTTGTACCAGTCTGCTCAACGTCAGCGCAGGAGAATCCATTCATTCCTATGTTATTGTTAATAGCATGGGATTGGATGTTGCTTTAGGAACAGCCCTGGTTGAGATGTATTCCAAGTGTGGGCATGCTGAGAATGCTTACAAAGTTTTCAGGTTGATGCATGAGAAGAATTTGCAGTCTTGGACAATCATGATTTCAGGTCTTGCGGATAACAATCGAGGGAAGGATGCCATTTCATTGTTTATGAAGATGATGCAAACCGGGCTAAAACCAGATGGCATGTCATTTTCTGCGATCTTGTCAGCTTGTAGTCATTTAGGTATTGTTGAAGAGGGTAAAAATTATTTTAATGAAATGGTGAAAATATATGATATCAAGCCAACAATGGAGCATTATGGATGCATGGTTGATATGCTTGGAAGAGCTGGCTTGATTGAAGAAGCTTACAGCATTATCATGAACATGCCAATGGAGCCTAACCCAATAATATTGAGGAGTTTCTTAGGGGCATGTAGAAACCATGGCCAGGTTCTATGTGTTGATGATCAACTGAGGGAACTTCTACTTAAGTTAGAGCCTGACCAGGGAGTGAACTACGTGCTTGCTGCTAGTGTGTCTTCTCTATCTGGTCAATGGAATAATGCAGCTGAACTGATGGTTGCCATAAAACAGAAGGGTTTGAAGAAGGTTCCAGGTTGCAGTTGGGTGGAGGTGAATGGCAGTTCTGCAAAAGATATATCAAAAGAGGCTGTACTTTAGGTTCAGATTGTGGATGTCCTGAAGGGGGATATTTTAGCAAGTGAGACCTCTGGTTGTAGAGCTAGAGGTAGGGGGACAACTCCCTATCACATCAATATTGACGGGGGAAGAATGTAAGTTGTGTTTGTGTTGTGGGGTAAGGTTGGGATTTATGGTAAAAACAAATGCAGCGGTCTGATTTGTGGACAGTTGGAGTCATAACTTCAGAATTTTATTGATTGAAACAAACTGAGGATAAACAACTGTGAGTTTGAAGAAAAGAGAGCAAGAAGAATGAGTTTTTCTGTTAGTCGGCATAATCATTCATTCGGCAGCCCAGCACTATGACGGTGTTAAGCTTGGGTGAATTCTTTGTTCACTTCTTGTAATTGAACTTAGAAAGCAAGATTCTAAAGGAAAAGAGTTTTGTGTTTTGTGGTTATAAGAATTATAACTCTTGAGCCAAGTAATGCATGTTGAGATGTGGGATTGGAGTCCCAGGACCAGATTAGGTGGACATTATTTCCTATCGAAGTTTTAGTTATCAAGAGTTTCTGAGGTCTTTATCTAGTGGATAGAACTTGGAATTTGATTTCTGGAACTCCAGGATCTTGTTTAAAATATAAAGCTACTTTAGGATGGCAACTTATGCTTGAATCTAATTTAAATGAGGCTGAGAGTGTGAGTTTCAGCTTGACTTGGGATTTATAGCATTGATTCCTGAAACCTCTAAATGCACCAGCAAAGTGTCTTGTCTTAGGCGTCACCATGTACAGCAAATCCCTTGTCTTACAGATAATCTTCACTGGAGAACAAAACTAAAGCAGAAAAGTTTTGTGTATAATCTATACTAATAGATGTTTTCTATGTTGTTTATGGGTTCAAATTCTGCAGGAGTGCAACTTGCCCATTGTCCCTAACCTTAAAATTCCTTAGCCTTGATATAGGCACATAACAAAAGTAGAAAAGGCAAGTCAAAAGAGAACAGAAGGGGAATCTGCGGAAAGTTAGCACTGCAGAATTTGATATTATGAGAGAACAGAACATAAAGGAAATTTGTAGCCCATCTCTTACTTTCTGAGGTGCCACCATTGCCCAAGTTATATCAGCGCTAGAACTGGTAACTTGTGAAATCACCTCTGCTGATTAACTTTTTTAGAGAATTAGTTGAATTTTCATTTATACCATAACATTCATATGAACTCATTTATGACTTCTGTTTTTTCCTTGCCAAGTGATTCGATAACTAGTTTGCTCTTTTATTTTATTTTATTTTCTATTCTTTAAACTACATGAGAACAGGGAAAAACAAAAAAAGAAAACCTGAATGATTATATGTAGGATTATGGATTCTGATTAAATAAGTTGCAGACCAATCAATTATGGTGTGAGGTTTGGTCTGAATATAAACAGACAGGGTTGATTTGAAAACTAAACATAGACATTCTCTGGTATTAATGAATCATTTTACTTGCAAAGGGGCTTCCTGTTTGCAGCTAGAATATTCACATGATTTCCTTTAAAATCAGGACTCGCCCTTGTTCACATTGGGCCATTTTGATTTGTAAACTGATCGTACTGACAACCTTAGAATTGCGTACATGATCACATGCCTCAAACGAGATGGGAGAATCAAATTTCGAAATTATTACTGACTTGGTGAATTATTTTATTCCCTTCTGTAAAAAAATAGGATAATGGGACAAAAGTTACAAGCAAGGACTCATGAATACCCCACTGAAACAGTACAAAATTCACATAATTCCACCACAACAGACACATAAAGTCATGTATACCTACTATTTATTTACACCATTCACTCCTCAAGCTTGATTATTCTGTAAACACTCCTTCCACTCATGGCTTCAGCTCCAGGTTTCGGCAAATCATCAGAGGAGTGGCTTCTGAAGGCTGCTACAATATTTGTTTGTGGATTCTTGGGTTACCTAGTTTATGATGCAATAATGGCCACAGCATCTGAGCTATTGCAAAGATTACTTGTGATCTCTCCTCTGCTTTTGATCATTGCAGTTCACTGGCTCTCTGCTGGTACTCAACTTAGCTTGCCAATTCCAGGCTCCGAGCCTGGTGCAATCCACCGAGCTGGGGGCTCACCTTGGGGTGTAGCTTTTGTGCTGCTGCTGCTTTTCTTGCTCATATCTTACCAGCCTTCGTTGCAAGATCTTATCTTCTAGTTTATGTACCTTCTATTTCTGTGAAATGTAGATTGTCTTCTGAATAGTATGGTGCAGTTTTCATCTACTTCTTGTTAGCCTCTTCTGCAAAATGAAGTAGAATTTGTAATCTTTTGTTTGATATATATACTACCATGTAATGGAATGATGAGTTTGTGCACTTGCTTTCCTGCAATCACTCCGTTATTATTGTCTATTACTGATCAGATTTTTGTTGATACATTTACTTCATGACACCCATTAGCATTTTCTTCAAGGGAATCTCAGGAATATTTAGTATAGCTTTTCATTATCTCTTTAATGAGTCTCTTCCATTTCTCCAACTTTACCATAAAATGTGGCTGTCCATCAAACTACTATTACGCATTCAATTAAAAAGGATTAATCTATTTCTTCTTAATTTGAGGTCTAATTATGTCATCCTCATCCTTAACAAATAACCATTGGATTGATTCTGCTCAACTTTTAAGATTTCCGAATTCAATGGTTACCAAAAATCTATATTATTATCGATTCGAAAACTTTGACATATTAGTTAGCATTAGATGATAATACGCTGAAGAAGCTGCAACCTGCAAACCTTTAGCAACCTTATGCTCAAGAGCTTTATTCTAGGCAATCGATATTGCAGAATGCCGAGACTGCAAACTGGAGTTCATCTGTAGTTGAGATAAAATCAAAATTTACTGGCATAGTCTGGCAGCCAAATCTGATGGCAATTCAGCAAATCTATCAGACTGATAGAGCTGGTGAAAACTCCAAATTTAACTAATTCAATGGGAACACATTAATTCAAAGCTGAGCCAGAAATGAGGTACTTACCAACAATTTAAGGCTCTATAATGGATTACAATGGAGAGACTAGTCTAGAACTGATCAGTGAGGACCATCTGAGTCTCTTACTCTATTTGATACTTAAAAACAGTCTTTATCAGGTAAAGTAGAATAACCCACCTGGATCACAATTGACTCTGGGCTTGTAAAGTCTCCATCTATCCACCTTCAAACATTAAAATATGCAACTCCATTCTACTTTTCTTCGAAAAAGTCTATGCTTTCAACTTTTTAACCCTTGTGAAGTTATGATTATACTAATGTACCCCTTAATTTGATCCATATATGTATATATATATACACACACATAGACGAAGTAGACCATCAAGTAAAAACGTTATTATTGATATGATAACATTAATTAGTTGTTAGATTAGGGTTTGTAATTGATTTGATTTTCAATTGAAAATTTTGATAGAAACAATATTAAAAGAGGGAGAAAATATATTACAGATTAACCATATATAAGAATCAAATAAAATGGTATACCATTAATTTAAAAGTTCAGAAAAAGAGGTCTTAGTCTTATAAAGGATTTGTAGGGTCTCCTTGCAATTATCTTTAAAAAAGATTATCACATTTACATTTTAGATTCGAAAATTGCACGAGTCAATAATGTTATTCACTGATTGATTCAGTACTCGTTCAAATAATGGAGGCAACCAATTCTGCAATGCTGACTCTTGATCGGTTAACCTCATATGTGGACGGCCAATAATTGTGTCAGAAACAATTTTTACTTTGCTGGAAGGGAGCATGTTGATCAATCACAGAGAAATGTCTTGACTTAATCATCACCGTCCAATCTTTGTCAACCTCTGTTTTTATGATCATCAAACGGCAGGAGTTTTGCAAATGCATAGTCATTACTACAGATTCACTCCAAATATTTAAACAACCAAAGCAGCCGAGTGAGTTCCGTACATTTCCTGAGGGTGGGTGGTCCTGCTTTTCACGTGTGAAAAAGTTAAAACACCTGCCGTCTGACACGTGACACGTCCACTTCAGACTAAACACTCCCCTCGCTCATTGCAAGGAATTTTTTTTTTAAAGATTTTTAAAATATTTATTTTAAAAAATTTTACACTCATTTGCGTTTCAAGATTTGATTGCATTTTGATCTCTGCTAAAATATGGTATCATTGAGTTCATATATTATGGAGTATGCTAAATTAATCAATCTAGCTATTATGTCAAAGTCCAAATTAAATTTAATTTGATTTGATCAATGCTTATCAATTTACTGTTGTACCAATATGGTCAGATGCTTATACAAAATGAGTGCAAAAATGAATGTGTAGAATGAGTTACAATACTAATTAATAATGTATACATAGAGTTCGATATTATATTTTAAAGGAGCAGTCTTAACATGTACTCTAATGACACATATTAAATCCTAAAAAATTATATAAATTCCCTCAAAGGTTACATAAAAATTGTTAAATATACAAATTTCAAGTAAATCTACATAGTTTTCAAGGGTTCATGGCACATGTTAAGGCTACCATTTAAAGAGAAAAATAGTGTTATACTTTAGTACAAATAATACAACAAATAGGGATTGCCATTTGAGGTACGTCTCTCCAAAATACAACATTACCAATTTTGGTAGCTTAACGAATGATGGGCAAAAACACATTAATGTGTTGCAGAATGAATGGTTATTATTTGGGTCTAGTGTGATCCATTTAATTAGATCAATCACTGGATTGATTATCTACTAAGTAAAAGCCATATTTGAAACTTCAATCTCAAACATTAAATACTTTTGAAATTTTTTAAAGGTTTAGATAAACATAATTAATTATTAGTTACAAAGAGAGGAGAGTGCCTTAGAGCTAACTTTGCTGAAATGACAAATTAGGGAGTGACTTTGAGTACAAATTAAACGATTGTTTAAGACAGGCCGGCGTTGGGAGAAAGCGAGACCGACTTCGTCTCATTTTTTTTTTCAATTTTCACCCCTACTTGTCACAATATCTTAAAAACCCCCAAAGTTAATAAATTAAGTAACTTTTGCTCCTGTATATAGATATTGTGGCATCCCCGTCTGACTATCCTACTTAAAAAGGGATTTGGACTCTTTCTAATGTAATTTTACATAAAGGTTTAAAGATTTGATTTTGTGTTTGAAAATAGAGTTGTCTAATTTTACCTAAAGGTTAAGTATAAAATGGTACGGATAAAAGTAGAATTATTAGAGAATTGTGAATATTTAGAAAAATAATAATTACATAAACCTAATTATTAATTAATTAAGAAGATCCAAGGGGTTTATATAAGTCTTCCAAAATCAATATAAATTGATTAACTGCAAATCAGATAAGAAATACGTGTTACACTGGGTGATTCAAGCACGAATTTGAATCTGATAATTAGCAAATACATGATATAGACATTATACTATACATTGACATGATTCGCTAACATGTCTGATTCAAATGTTCACTATGAATCTTACCGAACCCATAAATTTTGGATAATATTGAATATTCTTTGAAATTTAATGGATGTGTTGGTAGATTATTGGGTAACTAGTCAATTAATTAAGAGCAGTTAAAAAGTACTCAATAAATTTGACTTATTAAGTGGGCGGCACCTAAGGTTGGATGGAATGCAAATAGAGACAAAGAAGCTTTCGCAAAAGGATTAGGTTTCATTTGTCTTTATCTAATTATTTGTATCAAATATAGTTTAATCAAATTATAGGATAATAATCTAAATCTGAAAAACATTTATAGAAATTAGGAGCAATAATCAAATCTAAGAAAGTGTATTGAAAAATAGTAAATCCGATTTTGTTAGTATCATCATCATTATCATCTAACTAAACCGTTTGCTTTTTAACCCATCGGAGCCCTTGCAGGCTAGATCATTAGCTCTAAAGGGCCTTTCCGAGCCAGAGTGTCAACCCGTTGGTTAGGTAATCAATTTTTTTTTTTTAACGAGTTTGACTATTTTTAAGCTATAGCATCCCTGGATTTGGTTTTATTCACAATTAAGCCCCCTACAATATAAAAGGAGACCATTCATTTATATATTATGAAATATCTTAATGGTATCTTTATAAAAACATATATTCAAGAGGATTCGAATTCGATTAAGATTACTGTTACGTATCAAATGATACGATGACACCTTCTGATAGATAATAGATTAATAATGTGCAAATAAGTGAATAATTTGAAGGGTTATGTCTATTTTAAACTTTATTTTCTCATTTATGTTA